>JAJOZX010008204.1:67500-165000 GCA_023014485.1 Bathynomus jamesi | reverse complement strand
AATACAATGATAAATTGTAATATTGTTCTTTTATATTGTTTATTCTACTGCGCTACATATGCTTAGGAACGCATTAACTGTCGCACTATTATATATACTGTGTGTATATATATATATATGTGTGTGTGTGTGTTAATATATGTTACTCTGTACACCTATTGTATGTTTTATATATTAGTAAAGAACAATAAATTATTATTATTTAAAAACAGGCAACATCAGGAACCCATTTCCTCACCTCGTGCCCCAAGGATCACCTGAGACTGAGCATTAATAGAGTAAGTGACCGGCCGAACCCAACGCAAGCGACAGCAGCTGGGAGCGAATATAAAGTCTCACGGCCCCAGAGTCCGATACCACTGAGCTATCGGGAGTCCCGTATCGTTAGTGTAATAGTTGTAATGTCCCCACAAAATAGTCCTCATAGATGTAATGTTACCATGGTGATCATAACTAAAACGCCATTTTAGACCCATCTTGATCATTCTATTTGAAAAGATGCCATATGAATTCGTCACCATGTACAGAATCATTAGTTTGACCTGTTCTGGACGATCGCCAATGTTGTGAGGCAAATTGCTTCGCAACATTGCATGATTCAAGTGGAGGGAAGGGGAGGAGTTACCTCCAGAAATGAAATTATAATTGCATGCAATATTTGCAATCATGCAGAACGCAACGATATTACTAGAATCATGGTGTTCTTACTCACACTATCGCCTTAGGCTTTTAATCACCACTAAAAAAATGACCAACTTAGTCATCACAACATAAATAAGGACACAGGTAAAGGGACGAGGTAAAGGGAGTCATGGTTACTCTCGTCTTATACTGACGAGGTAAAGAGAGTCATGGTTACTCATGACGAGGCAGAGAGAGTCATGGTTACGCATGACGAGGTAAAGGGAGTCATGGTTACTCTCGTCTTTTACTGACGAGGCAAAGAGAGTCATGGTTACTCTCGTCTTTTACTGACGAGGTAAAGGGAGTCATGGTTACTCTCGTCTTTTACTGACGAGGCAAAGAGAGTCATGGTTACTCATGACGAGGTAAAGGGAGTCATGGTTACTCATGACGAGGTAAAGGGAGTCATGGTTACTCTCGTCTTTTACTGCCGAGGCAAAGAGAGTCATGGTTACTCATGACGAGGTAAGGGGAGTCATGGTTACGCATGACGAGGTAAACGGAGTCATGGTTACTCTCGTCTTTTACTGACGAGGCAAAGAGAGTCATGGTTACTCATGACGATGTAAAGGGAGTCATGGTTATTCTCGTCTTTTACTGAGAGGCAAAGGGAGTCATGGTTATTCATGACGAGGCAAAGAGAGTCATGGTTACTCGTGACGAAGTAAAGAGAGGCATGGTTCCCACGAGAATTTCTCTCAGCATCTGTATGATCTGTACACACTTTTCGATTATGGTATACTGACCTTCATCAGAAGAGTTTTCTGATTCTATTTCCATTGATTCGCGTGACCGTTGACAGCAATGTCGTAGGTAAAACGTTAAAGTTATGACAGTGAGCAAAATCAAACCACTTTTGCTGTCTGTAAGCAGAATGTTTACGTTAGAAAATGTTTACGTTAGAAAATTAATTCTTCATACCTTACACGTGAGGTGATAATAAATTTCCTTGCCATTGGAGAAAGAACAAAATGGCTCGAAGTCTCTTTCTTTTTTTTAAAGAGGAGGAAAAGGGTCATCTCTGCCCACTCCTTTTTTTAAAAGAGGGTCATTCGAAAGTTTTTCTGTGAAATGGTAAAGGGTTATGATCCAAAACCTCTTCTCCTCCTACAGAAGAAACAGGGCGGTCCCTTCCTTCTCTTTGTGAAAGAGTAAAAGGGTAATCTTTAATCTTTTCTTCCCTTAAATAAAGATGAAGAGAATGATCTAAACCTTCTCTTTCCTTTAAATGAGAAACAGGGTGATCCGCAATATATCCTTCTTCTAAAGGCAGGGACAAAGAGGACTTCATAAATTGAGAAGGTTGATCCCTATTGTAAAATTTATTATTTAGAATTTATTTTATTTAGCTTGAGAGAGATATATTTTATTTTGTGGGTAATATTAGATTAAGTTTACTTTAAATAGACACGGTAATTATAGAAATAATAATGGCCTATTTAGACACTGTCAACACAGCTACAGACTTTTTCACTGTAGGTTGCAGTGGTTTTCAGGTTAAATTTGGTCAGCAGCCAGATTACTAACTATGGTGAAGCTAAATTCATCAAAATTAATTTAGACTTACCAAAAATGAAGTTGCCAGTTGAACGTTACCCTTTCAGTTTCTAACTGATTCATAAGTTTCATTTAGTTTCCAGGTTTTAATTTTAGTTGTTAAGTTTTAGGTTTGTTTAACACACTGCTAGGTTATTTATTTGTAGGGGCTATTTCCCAGACCTAGGTTTTGCAGGTTAAGTTAGGCTAGGGCTGGATTGCCCTTAAGTTTTTGGTTTTAAAAGTTTAAGGTTTTGAAGGTTTTATTTAAGTTAAGTTAGGGCTATATTGCCTTTAGGTTTTAATAGGGGCTATAACAGCCATTTAATTATTGAGTTAGGGCCGTTGTAGCCCGGTTCGAGTTTCGTCTAGGGACCTAGTTTTTCTCTTACCTTAGTTATTTTCTTTAACTTACTTACACGTAGTTCTGATAGGCCTCTATTTAGTTAAACATGGTTTTTGATTAATTGCAGTGGTTATTAATTAAGGATAAGGTTTAATTAAAGGTTGTTAGGTTTGAAGGTTGACTCAGTTTCCCTGTTTGGGTAACCACGAGCATTTTAATTTTTTTTTAGAAAAAAGGGCCCGCTTCATGCGGTCAAAAATTTTCAAGACTGGACAAAGCTCCATTTTTCTTTATCTCAGAAACTTTTTTTTTTCTTCTTTTTGTTAATTAGGGAAACCCAACTTCACTAGTTGGTTAGAAACAAGGGTTGTTATTTTTATTTATTTTGTTTATATTTTATTTGGAAATATATGCAGTTATTTCTAACCACTTTTTTTAACAATCCCAAACCTCTCTATTTTACGTGGTTTCACTAGTACACTAACATAGAAAGGCACAAATTTTTAATCCGATTACAGTACAATATTCAACAAATACTTGAATGTAACATTAAAGCAACAGTATAGGTTTATATCTACATGTAAACATGATTTTATCCAAAACCATCCTGGAGCATAGAACTGCATAATAATCTTGACTATATCTTGGCAGCTCTACAACTTACACGATAAGCAAAAGACGTTGCATTCGCGTCGGATTGAATACATCAAAGAAAAAGGGGTAACTATTGTATTTTTAGCCAAAAAACAAAACCTAAACCTCAACTGGCAAACTTGAGCGTCCACTTTTCAAGGCACATAACATGTCCGTTTCATGATGGGATTGAACTCAGAATGTGTTGTGTGCCTTGAAAAGTGGACGCTCAACTTTGCTAGTTGAGGCTTAAGCTTTGGTTTTTGGCTGAAAATACAATAGTTACCCCTTTTTCTTTGATGTATTTAATCCGACGCGAATGCAACGAGTCTTTTGCTTATACTGTACTGAGGTTCTGGATATAGTAGGCTAGGTGTAGCTGTAACCCCTAGATCCTGTCGCAAAGCTGGATCCTATCTGCTTTGCAGATAGCTGGTGAGGGAAGCTATATTTTTGTTGCCTCTTCGGGAGTGACCCGTTGCTCATGTCGGGCTAACATCATGAAAAAGAAAAAACTATCGTGTTTGTCATTTACCATTACTTTTCGGACTATTGTGGATTTAATTTTCCAGAAGAGTTCCTTGTTCCATGCACGGTCTGTGTATATCATGAAAAAACCTCAGGGGACCATTCTGAGTTCAATATATACACTATATGATCAAAAGTATTCGGACACCGCGTGGTTTTGGGAAAAATGGTTTTATTATGGCATTTAGTAACCAGTAGGTCCACCCTTTGCTTTTATTACAGCGTCAACACGTCGAGGCATACTTTCCACCAGTTTTCAGTAAGTCTGTGCAGGAATGGCTCGCCATTCCTCTTGCAGAGCTGATGCAAGAGATGCAAGTGAAGCCGGGCGTGGTGAGCGGTTTCGTATCCGTCGCTCCAGTTCGTCCCACATCTGCTCGATTGGGTTGAGATCGGGGCTCTGAGCAGGCCAGTCTAACAAATCCACCTTATTTTCACGAAACCAGTCCTGCACACGCCTTGCAGTATGGCAGGGAGCTCGATCCTGTTGAAACAAACAATGGCCATCTCCGTAGTATTGCCACAGTGTAGGGAGAGCCGAATTGTCCAGAACGTCGAGATAAACGTCAGCGTTCATGGTAGTGGGTATAACAACCAACGGGCCGAGCCCTAGCCAGGAAAAACAACCCCATACCATGATGGACCCTCCACCGAACTTCACCGTTGGACGTACACAGTCAGGAAGAAGCCGTTCTCCGGGCTGTCGCCACACCCAAACACGCCCATCAGACTGGAAGAGTGAATACCGCGACTCGTCGCTCCAAAGAACAGTTTTCCAGTCCTCCACGGTCCAGGAACGACGGGAGACACACCAGGCCAAACGACGCGTGGCATTAACTTTTGTAATCAGTGGCTTGTGTACAGCTGCTCTACCATAATAACCGAGTCTGTGCATCTCTCTGCGGATAGTTACAGTACTAACTGAGGTACCGGATGCTCTTCCTACCTCCTCAGCGATGGAAGCGGCAGAGGACGTGCGGGACTTCTTGATATGTCGTACCAGACTTCTTCTATCATGTTCCGTCAGTTTGCGTGGTCGTCCGGAACGTTTTTTCGCGTTAGTTGCACCGTCGTGCTTCCATCTCATGATAACATCCGCTACAGTCGACTTTGGTATATCCTGTTTGGCTGCAATGTTTCGTATAGAAACGTTACTTAAATAACATCCGATGACGAGTCCACGTTGGAACTCGGAGAGTTCACGTCCGCGCGGCATGGCTTTACAACAGTTACTGATAACTTAACAGAACACCTCAGCATTATAGTTTCGCCACGCTTTTTCCCAGCATACCTTTCGGCGAAGGTGATATTTGCAGAAATGCGGATTTTCCTGGGTGTCCGAATACTTTTGATCTTATAGTGTATATATATATATATATATATATATATCCCCGCAAGGGGGTTCTAAGCTCGTGCTCTTGAGTGCTCTTTGTGCTCGTTTGTACGTGCTTGTTCCTGGAGGTTTCACGTGCGCCCTCCCGGCCCTAGCACCCAAGGATGATGGGGCTCGACCCTGCAGTCCTTGTCATCCTTGGTCTTTTTCCACTTCGACTGTCCCCTCCACCCTTTCTTTTCCCTCTGTCTTTCCTCTCACTTTTTCTTTGTTTTTCCGCTGAGATATGCCCTTTAAATAGAGGCGAATCGGTTCTTCCTGAACTAAAAAAAATATATATATAATATATATATGCATATAACTGCAATGACCGCGCAGTATATATATGAATAGAAACGACATAAGTGTTAAGGAACGTTTCTGCACACGAGGAGGAGAGATAACGAATAATGAAAAATGAGGCGAACCGCCCGGGAATCGAACCCAGGGCCTTCCAATTGCCGGTCGGACGATTTGCGAGGGTGCCCTCTCAGGGTATTGGTTTCTGCCCTATGTGGGAGAATTTCGATTTGTGATTGAGTGAGGTCCGTAGCATAATGGTAGAGCGTCCGACCGCAATTGGAAGGCCCTGGGTTCGATTCCCGGGCGGTTCGCCTCATTTTTCATTATTCGTTATCTCTCCTCCTCGTGTGCAGAAACGTTCCTTAACACTTATGTCGTTTCTATTCATTTATATACTGCGCGGTCATTGCAGTTATATGCGCATATTCACGATTTGCGAGGGTGCCCTCTCAGGGTATTGGTTTCTGCCCTATGTGGGAGAATTTCGATTTGTGATTGAGTGAGGTCCGTAGCATAATGGTAGAGCGTCCGACCGGCAATTGGAAGGCCCTGGGTTCGATTCCCGGGCGGTTCGCCTCATTTTCATTATTCGTTATCTCTCCTCCTCGTGTGCAGAAACGTTCCTTAACACTTATGTCGTTTCTATTCATTTATATACTGCGCGGTCATTGCAGTTATATGCGCATATTCACGATTGCGAGGGTGCCCTCTCAGGGTATTGGTTTCTGCCCTATGTGGGAGAATTTCGATTTGTGATTGAGTGAGGTCCGTAGCATAATGGTAGAGCGTCCGACCGGCAATTGGAAGGCCCTGGGTTCGATTCCCGGGCGGTTCGCCTCATTTTTCATTATTCGTTATCTCTCCTCCTCGTGTGCAGAAACGTTCCTTAACACTTATGTCGTTTCTATTCATATATATATATATATATATAAATATACATATATATATATATATATATATATATATATATATATATATATTCATTTCACGTGTTTTATTGTGAAATTCATCCATATATATATATATATATATATATGTGTGTGTGTGTGTGTGTGTCCTGTAGGAACTGATGTGCATTATGAAAACGTATAAATACAATGATAAATTGTAATATTGTTGTTCTTTTATATTGTTTATTCTACTGCGCTACATATGCTTAGGAACGCATTAACTGTCGCACTATTATATATACTGTGTGTATATAATATATATGTGTGTGTGTGTGTTAATATATGTTACTCTGTACACCTATTGTATGTTTTATATATTAGTAAAGAACAATAAAATTATTATTTAAAAACAGGCAACATCAGGAACCCATTTCCTCACCTCGTGCCCCAAGGATCACCTGAGACTGAGCATTAATAGAGTAAGTGACCGGCCGAACCCAACGCAAGCGACAGCAGCTGGGAGCGAATATAAAGTCTCACGGCCCAGAGTCCGATACCACTGAGCTATCGGGAGTCCCGTATCGTTAGTGTAATAGTTGTAATGTCCCCACAAAATAGTCCTCATAGATGTAATGTTACCATGGTGATCATAACTAAACGCCATTTTAGACCCATCTTGATCATTCTATTTGAAAAGATGCCATATGAATTCGTCACCATGTACAGAATCATTAGTTTGACCTGTTCTGGACGATCGCCAATGTTGTGAGGCAAATTGCTTCGCAACATTGCATGATTCAAGTGGAGGGAAGGGGAGGAGTTACCTCCAGAAATGAAATTATAATTGCATGCAATATTTGCAATCATGCAGAACGCAACGATATTACTAGAATCATGGTGTTCTTACTCACACTATCGCCTTAGGCTTTTAATCACCACTAAAAAAATGACTACAACTTAGTCATCACAACATAAATAAGGACACAGGTAAAGGGACGAGGTAAAGGGAGTCATGGTTACTCTCGTCTTATACTGACGAGGTAAAGAGAGTCATGGTTACTCATGACGAGGCAGAGAGAGTCATGGTTACGCATGACGAGGTAAAGGGAGTCATGGTTACTCTCGTCTTTTACTGACGAGGCAAAGTGAGTCATGGTTACTCTCGTCTTTTACTGACGAGGTAAAGGGAGTCATGGTTACTCTAGTCTTTTACTGACGAGGCAAAGAGAGTCATGGTTACTCATGACGAGGTAAAGGGAGTCATGGTTACTCTCGTCTTTTACTGCCGAGGCAAAGAGAGTCATGGTTACTCATGACGAGGTAAGGGGAGTCATGGTTACGCATGACGAGGTAAACGGAGTCATGGTTACTCTCGTCGTTTACTGACGAGGCAAAGAGAGTCATGGTTACTCATGACGATGTAAAGGGAGTCATGGTTATTCTCGTCTTTTACTGACGAGGCAAAGGGAGTCATGGTTACTCATGACGAGGCAAAGAGAGTCATGGTTACTCGTGACGAAGTAAAGAGAGGCATGGTTCCCACGAGAATTTCTCTCAGCATCTGTATGATCTCTACACACTTTTCGATTATGGTATACTGACCTTCATCAGAAGAGTTTTCTGATTCTATTTCCATTGATTCGCGTGACCGTTGACAGCAATGTCGTAGGTAAAACGTTAAAGTTATGACAGTGAGCAAAATCAAACCACTTTTGCTGTCTGTAGAGAAATGTTTACGTTTAGAAAATGTTACGTTAGAAAATTAATTCTTCATACCTTACACGTGAGGTGATAATAAATTTCCTTGCCATTGTAGAAAGAACAAAATGGCTCGAGTCTCTCTCTTTTTTAAGAGAGGAAAAAGGTCATCTCTGGCCCCTCCTTTTTTTAAAAGGGTCATTCGAAAGTTTTTCTGTGAAATGGTAAGGGTTATGATCCAAACCTCTTCTCCTCCACAGAAAAACAGGGCGGTCCCTTCCTTCTCTTTGTGAAAGAGTAAAAGGGTAATCTTTAATCTTTTCTTCCCTTAAATAAAGATGAAGAGAATGATCTAAACCTTCTCTTCCTTTAAATGAGAAACAGGGTGATCCGCAATATATCCTTCTTCTAAAGGCAGGGAACAGAGGACTTCATAAATTGAGAAGGTTGATCCCTATTGTAAAATTTATTATTTAGAATTTATTTTATTAGCTTGAGAGAGATTATTTTTATTTGGGTAATATTAATTAAGTTTACTTTAAATAGACACGGTAATTATAGAAATAATAATGGCCTATTTAGACACTGTCAACACAGCTACAGACTTTTTCACTGTAGGTTGCAGTGGTTTTCAGGGTAAATTTGGTCAGCAGCCAGATTACTAACTATGGTGAGCTAAATTCATCAAAATTAATTTAGACTTACCAAAAATGAAGTTGCCAGTTGAACGTTACCCTTTCAGTTTCTAACTGATTCATAAGTTTCATTTAGTTTCCAGTTTAATTTTAGTTGTTAAGTTTTAGGTTATTGTTTAACACACTGCTAGGTTATTTATTTGTAGGGGCTATTTCCCAGACCTAGGTTTTTGCAGGTTAAGTTAGGCTAGGGCTGGATTGCCCTTAAGTTTTTGGTTTTAAAAGTTTAAGGTTTTGAAGGTTTTATTTAAGTTAAGTTAGGGCTATATTGCCTTTAGGTTTTAATAGGGGCTATAACAGCCATTTAATTATTGAGTTTAGGGCCGTTGTAGCCCGGTTCGAGTTTCGTCTAGGGACCTAGTTTTTTCTCTTACCTTAGTTATTTTCTTTAACTTACTTACACGTAGTTCTGATAGGCCTCTATTTAGTTAAACATGGTTTTTGATTAATTGCAGTGGTTATTAATTAAGGATAAGGTTTAATTAAAGGTGTTAGGTTGAGGTTGACTCAGTTTCCTGTTTGGGTAACCACGAGCATTTTAATTTTTTTTTAGAAAAAAGGGCCCGCTTCATGCGGTCAAAAATTTTCAAGACTGGACAAGCTCCATTTTTCTTTATCTCAGAAACTTTTTTTTTTTCTTCTTTTTGTTAATTAGGGAAACCCAACTTCACAGTTGGTTAGAAACAAGGGTTGTTATTTTTTTATTTTGTTTATATTTTATTTGGAATATATGCAGTTATTTCTAACCACTTTTTTAACAATCCCAAACCTCTCTATTTTTACGTGGTTTCACTAGTACACTAACATAGAAAGGCACAAATTTTTAATCCGATTACAGTACAATATTCAACAAATACTTGAATGTAACATAAAGCAACAGTATAGGTTTATATCTACATGTAAACATGATTTTATCCAAAACCATCCTGGAGCATAGAACTGCATAATAATCTTGACTATATCTTGGCAGCTCTACAACTTACACGATAAGCAAAAGACGTTGCATTCGCGTCGATTGAATACATCAAGAAAAAGGGGTAACTATTGTATTTTTAGCCAAAAAACAAAACCTAAACCTCAACTGGCAAACTTGAGCGTCCACTTTTCAAGGCATAACATGTCCGTTTCATGATGGGATTGAACTCAGAATGTTTGTGTGCCTTGAAAAGTGGACGCTCAACTTTGCTAGTTGAGGCTTAACTTTGGTTTTTGGCTGAAAATACAATAGTTACCCCTTTTTCTTGATGTATTTAATCCGACGCGAATGCAACGAGTCTTTTGCTTATACTGTACTGAGGTTCTGGATATCGTAGGCTAGGGTAGCTGTAACCCCTAGATCCTGTCGCAAAGCTGGATCCTATCTGCTTTGCAGATAGCTGGTGAGGGAAGCTATATTTTTGTTGCCTCTTCGGGAGTGACCCGTTGCTCATGTCGGCTAACATCATGAAAAAGAAAAAAACTATCGGTTTGTCATTTACCATTCTATTCGGACTATTGTGGATTTAATTTTCCAGAAGAGTTCCTTGTTCCACACGGTCTGTGATATCATGAAAAAACCTCAGGGGACCATTCTGAGTTCAATATACACTATATGATCAAAAGTATTCGGACACCGCGTGGTTTGGGAAAATGGTTTTATTATGGCATTTAGTAACCAGTAGTCCACCCTTTGCTTTTATTACAGCGTCAACACGTCGAGCATACTTTCCACCAGTTTTCAGTAAGTCTGTGCAGGAATGGCTCGCCATTCCTCTTGCAGAGCTGATGCAAGAGATGCAAGTGAAGCCGGGCGTGGTGAGCGGTTTCGTATCCGTCGCTCCAGTTCGTCCCACATCTGCTCGATTGGGTTGAGATCGGGGCTCTGAGCAGGCCAGTCTAACAAATCCACCTTATTTTCACGAAACCAGTCCTGCACACGCCTTGCAGTATGGCAGGGAGCTCGATCCTGTTGAAACAAACAATGGCCATCTCCGTAGTATTGCCAGTGTAGGGAGAGACGAATTGTCCAGAACGTCGAGATAAACGTCAGCGTTCATGGTAGTGGGTATAACAACCAACGGGCCGAGCCCTAGCCAGGAAAACAACCCCATACCATGATGGACCCTCCACCGAACTTCACCGTTGGACGTACACAGTCAGGAAGAAGCCGTTCTCCGGGCTGTCGCCACACCCAAACACGCCCATCAGACTGGAAGAATGAATACCGGACTCGTCGCTCCAAAGAACAGTTTTCCCAGTCCTCCACGGTCCAGGAACGACGGGAGACACACCAGGCCAAACGACGCGTGGCATTAACTTTTGTAATCAGTGGCTTTGTACAGCTGCTCTACCATAATAACCGAGTCTGTGCATCTCTCTGCGGATAGTTACAGTACTAACTGAGGTACCGGATGCTCTTCCTACCTCCTCAGCGATGGAAGCGCAGAGGACGTGCGGGACTTCTTGATGATGTCGTACCAGACTTCTTCTATCATGTTCCGTCAGTTTGCGTGGTCGTCCGGAACGTTTTTTCGCGTTAGTTTGCACCGTCGTGCTTCACATCTCATGATAACATCCGCTACAGTCGACTTTGGTATATCCTGTTTGCTGCAATGTTTCGTATAGAAACGTTACTTAAATAACATCCGATGACGAGTCCACGTTGGAACTCGGAGAGTTCACGTCCGCGCGGCATGGCTTTACAACAGTTTACTGATAACTTAACAGAACACCTCAGCATTATAGTTTCGCCACGCTTTTTCCCAGCATACCTTTCGGCGAAGGTGATATTTGCAGAAATGCGGATTTTCCTGGGTGTCCGAATACTTTTGATCTTATAGTGTATATATATATATATATATATATATCCCCGCAAGGGGGTTCTAAGCTCGTGCTCTTGATGCTCTTTGTGCTCGTTTGTACGTGCTTGTTCCTGGAGGTTTCACGTGCGCCCTCCCGCCCTAGCACCCAAGGATGATGGGCTCGACCCTGCAGTCCTTGTCATCCTTGGTCTTTTTCCACTTCGACTGTCCCCTCCACCCTTTCTTTTCCTCTGTCTTTCCTCTCACTTTTTCTTTGTTTTCCGCTGAGATATGCCCTTTAAATAGAGGCGAATCGGTTCTCCTGAACTAAAAAAAAATATATATATAATATATATATTATATATATATATATATATATATACGTATATATATATATATATATATATAATATATATATATTCATTCACGTGTTTTATTGTGCAATTCATCCCTAATATATATATATATATATATATATTATATATATATATATATATATATATATTATTATATATATATATATATATGTGTGTGTGTGTGTGTGTCCTGTAGGAACTGATGTGCATTATGAAAACGTATAAATACAATGATAAATTGTAATATTGTTGTTCTTTATATTGTTTATTCTACTGCGCTACATATGCTTAGGAACGCATTAACTGTCGCACTATTATATATACTGTGTGTATATATATATATATGTGTGTGTGTGTTAATATATGTTACTCTGTACACTATTGTATGTTTATATATTAGTAAAGAACAATAAATTATTATTATTTAAAAACAGCAACATCAGGAACCCATTTCCTCACCTCGTGCCCCAAGGATCACCTGAGACTGGCATTAATAGAGTAAGTGACCGGCCGAACCAACGCAAGCGACAGCAGCTGGGAGCGAATATAAAGTCTCACGGCCCCAGAGTCCGATACCACTGAGCTATCGGGAGTCCCGTATCGTTAGTGTAATAGTTGTAATGTCCCCACAAAATAGTCCTCATAGATGTAATGTTACCATGGTGATCATAAACTAAAACGCCATTTTAGACCCATCTTGATCATTCTATTTGAAAAGATGCCATATGAATTCGTCACCATGTACAGAATCATTAGTTTGACCTGTTCTGGACGATCGCCAATGTTGTGAGGCAAATTGCTTCGCAACATTGCATGATTCAAGTGGAGGGAAGGGGAGGAGTTACCTCCAGAAATGAAATATAATTGCATGCAATATTTGCAATCATGCAGAACGCAACGATATTACTAGAATCATGGTGTTCTTACTCACACTATCGCCTTAGGCTTTTAATCACCACTAAAAAAATGACTACAACTTAGTCATCACAACATAAATAAGGACACAGGTAAAGGGAGTCATGGTTACTCTCGTCTTATACTGACGAGGTAAAGAGAGTCATGGTTACTCATGACGAGGCAGAGAGAGTCATGGTTACGCATGACGAGGTAAAGGGAGTCATGGTTACTCTCGTCTTTTACTGACGAAGGCAAAGAGAGTCATGGTTACTCTCGTCTTTTACTGACGAGGCAAAGAGAGTCATGGTTACTCATGACGAGGTAAAGGGAGTCATGGTTACTAGTTTTTACTGACGAGGCAAAGAGAGTCATGGTTACTCATGACGAGGTAAAGGGAGTCATGGTTACTCTCGTCTTTTACTGCCGAGGCAAAGAGAGTCATGGTTACTCATGACGAGGTAAGGGGAGTCATGGTTACGCATGACGAGGTAAACGGAGTCAGTCATGGTTACTCTCGTCGTTTACTGACGAGGCAAAGAGAGTCATGGTTACTCATGACGATGTAAAGGGAGTCATGGTTATTCTCGTCTTTTACTGACGAGGCAAAGGGAGTCATGGTTACTCATGACGAGGCAAAGAGAGTCATGGTTACTCGTGACGAAGTAAAGAGAGGCATGGTTCCCACGAGAATTTCTCTCAGCATCTGTATGATCTGTACACACTTTTCGATTATGGTATACTGACCTCATCAGAAGAGTTTCTGATTCTATTTCCATGATTCGCGTGACCGTTGACAGCAATGTCGTAGGTTAAAACGTTAAAGTTATGACAGTGAGCAAAATCAAACCACTTTTGCTGTCTGTAAGCAGAATGTTTACGTTAGAAAATGTTTACGTTAGAAAATTAATTCTTCATACCTTACACGTGAGGTGATAATAAATTTCCTTGCCATTGTAGAAAGAACAAAATGGCTCGAAGTCTCTCTTTTTTTTAAAGAGGAGGAAAAGGGTCATCTCTGCCCACTCCTTTTTTTAAAAGAGGGTCATTCGAAAGTTTTTCTGTGAAATGGTAAAGGGTTATGATCCAAAACCTCTTCTCCTCCTACAAGAAGAAACAGGGCGGTCCCTTCCTTCTCTTTGTGAAAGAGTAAAAGGGTAATCTTTAATCTTTTCTTCCCTTAAATAAGATGATGAAGAGAATGATCTAAACCTTCTCTTTCCTTTAAATGAGAAACAGGGTGATCCGCAATATATCCTTCTTCTAAAGGCAGGGACAAAGAGGACTTCATAAATTGAGAAGGTTGATCCCTATTGTAACATTTATTATTAGAATTATTTTATTTAGCTTGAGAGAGATTATTTTTATTTTGGGGTAATATTAGATTAAGTTTACTTTAAATAGACACGGTAATTATAGAAATAATAATGGCCTATTTAGACACTGTCAACACAGCTACAGACTTTTTCACTGTAGGTTGCAGTGGTTTTCAGGTTAAATTTGGTCAGCAGCCAGATTACTAACTATGGTGAAGCTAAATTCATCAAAATTAATTTAGACTTACCAAAAATGAAGTTGCCAGTTGAACGTTACCCTTTCAGTTTCTAACTGATTCATAAGTTTCATTTAGTTTCCAGGTTTTAATTTTAGTTGTTAAGTTTTAGGTTATTGTTTAAACACACTGCTAGGTTATTTATTTTAGGGGCTATTTCCCAGACCTAGGTTTTGCAGGTTAAGTTAGGCTAGGGCTGGATTGCCCTTAAGTTTTTGGTTTTAAAAGCTTAAGGTTTTGAAGGTTTTATTTAAGTTAAGTTAGGGCTATATTGCCTTTAGGTTTTAATAGGGGCTATAACAGCCATTTAATTATTGAGTTAGGGCCGTTGTAGCCCGGTTCGAGTTTCGTCTAGGGACCTAGTTTTTTCTCTTACCTTAGTTATTTTCTTTAACTTACTTACACGTAGTTCTGATAGGCCTCTATTTAGTTAAACATGGTTTTTGATTAATTGCAGTGGTTATTAATTAAGGATAAGGTTTAATTAAAGGTTGTTAGGTTTGAAGGTTGACTCAGTTTCCCTGTTTGGGTAACCACGAGCATTTTAATTTTTTTTTTAGAAAAAAGGGCCCGCTTCATGCGGTCAAAAATTTTCAAGACTGGACAAAGCTCCATTTTTCTTTATCTCAGAAACTTTTTTTTTTTCTTCTTTTTGTTAATTAGGGAAACCCAACTTCACTAGTTGGTTAGAAACAAGGGTTGTTATTTTTATTTATTTTGTTTATATTTTATTTGGAAATATATGCAGTTATTTCTAACCACTTTTTTTAACAATCCCAAACCTCTCTATTTTACGTGGTTTCACTAGTACACTAACATAGAAAGGCACAAATTTTTAATCCGATTACAGTACAATATTCAACAAATACTTGAATGTAACATTAAAGCAACAGTATAGGTTTATATCTACATGTAAACATGATTTTATCCAAAACCATCCTGGAGCATAGAACTGCATAATAATCTTGACTATATCTTGGCAGCTCTACAACTTACACGATAAGCAAAAGACGTTGCATTCGCGTCGGATTGAATACATCAAAGAAAAAGGGGTAACTATTGTATTTTTAGCCAAAAAACAAAACCTAAACCTCAACTGGCAAACTTGAGCGTCCACTTTTCAAGGCACATAACATGTCCGTTTCATGATGGGATTGAACTCAGAATGTGTTGTGTGCCTTGAAAAGTGGACGCTCAACTTTGCTAGTTGAGGCTTAACCTTTGGTTTTTGGCTGAAAATACAATAGTTACCCCTTTTCTTTGATGTATTTAATCCGACGCGAATGCAACGAGTCTTTTGCTTATACTGTACTGAGGTTCTGGATATAGTAGGCTAGGTGTAGCTGTAACCCCTAGATCCTGTCGCAAAGCTGGATCCTATCTGCTTTGCAGATAGCTGGTGAGGGAAGCTATATTTTTTGTTGCCTCTTCGGGAGTGACCCGTTGCTCATGTCGGGCTAACATCATGAAAAAGAAAAAAACTATCGTGTTTGTCATTTACCATTACTTATTCGGACTATTGTGGATTTAATTTTCCCAGAAGAGTTCCTTGTTCCATGCACGGTCTGTGTATATCATGAAAAAACCTCAGGGGACCATTCTGAGTTCAATATATACACTATATGATCAAAAGTATTCGGACACCGCGTGGTTTTGGGAAAATGGTTTTATTATGGCATTTAGTAACCAGTAGGTCCACCTTTGCTTTTATTACAGCGTCAACACGTCGAGGCATACTTTCCACCAGTTTTCAGTAAGTCTGTGCAGGAATGGCTCGCCATTCCTCTTGCAGAGCTGATGCAAGAGATGCAAGTGAAGCCGGGCGTGGTGAGCGGTTTCGTATCCGTCGCTCCAGTTCGTCCCACATCTGCTCGATTGGGTTGAGATCGGGGCTCTGAGCAGGCCAGTCTAACAAATCCACCTTATTTTCACGAAACCAGTCCTGCACACGCCTTGCAGTATGGCAGGGAGCTCGATCCTGTTGAAACAAACAATGGCCATCTCCGTAGTATTGCCACAGTGTAGGGAGAGCCGAATTGTCCAGAACGTCGAGATAAACGTCAGCGTTCATGGTAGTGGGTATAACAACCAACGGGCCGAGCCCTAGCCAGGAAAACAACCCATACCATGATGGACCCTCCACCGAACTTCACCGTTGGACGTACACAGTCAGGAAGAAGCCGTTCTCCGGGCTGTCGCCACACCCAAACACGCCCATCAGACTGGAAGAGTGAATACCGCGACTCGTCGCTCCAAAGAACAGTTTTCCAGTCCTCCACGGTCCAGGAACGACGGGAGACACACCAGGCCAAACGACGCGTGGCATTAACTTTTGTAATCAGTGGCTTGTGTACAGCTGCTCTACCATAATAACCGAGTCTGTGCATCTCTCTGCGGATAGTTACAGTACTAACTGAGGTACCGGATGCTCTTCCTACCTCCTCAGCGATGGAAGCGGCAGAGGACGTGCGGGACTTCTTGATATGTCGTACCAGACTTCTTCTATCATGTTCCGTCAGTTTGCGTGGTCGTCCGGAACGTTTTTTCGCGTTAGTTGCACCGTCGTGCTTCCATCTCATGATAACATCCGCTACAGTCGACTTTGGTATATCCTGTTTGGCTGCAATGTTTCGTATAGAAACGTTACTTAAATAACATCCGATGACGAGTCCACGTTGGAACTCGGAGAGTTCACGTCCGCGCGGCATGGCTTTACAACAGTTACTGATAACTTAACAGAACACCTCAGCATTATAGTTTCGCCACGCTTTTTCCAGCATACCTTTCGGCGAAGGTGATATTTGCAGAAATGCGGATTTTCCTGGGTGTCCGAATACTTTTGATCTTATAGTGTATATATATATATATATATATATATCCCCGCAAGGGGGTTCTAAGCTCGTGCTCTTGAGTGCTCTTTGTGCTCGTTTGTACGTGCTTTTCCTGGAGGTTTCACGTGCGCCCTCCCGGCCCTAGCACCCAAGGATGATGGGGCTCGACCCTGCAGTCCTTGTCATCCTTGGTCTTTTTCCACTTCGACTGTCCCCTCCACCCTTTCTTTTCCCTCTGTCTTTCCTCTCACTTTTTCTTTGTTTTTCCGCTGAGATATGCCCTTTAAATAGAGGCGAATCGGTTCTTCCTGAACTAAAAAAAAAAAAAAATATATATATATATTCATTTCACGTGTTTTATTGTGAAATTCATCCCATATATATATATATATATATATATATATATATATATATATATATATATATATATTATATATATATATATATATGTGTTGTGTGTGTGTGTCCTGTAGGAACTGATGTGCATTATGAAAACGTATAAATACAATGATAAATTGTAATATTGTTGTTCTTTTATATTGTTTATTCTACTGCGCTACATATGCTTAGGAACGCATTAACTGTCGCACTATTATATATACTGTGTGTGTATATATATATATATTTGTGTGTGTGTGTTAATATATGTTACTCTGTACACCTATTGTATGTTTTATATATTAGTAAAGAACAATAAATTATTATTATTTAAAAACAGGCAACATCAGGAACCCATTTCCTCACCTCGTGCCCCAAGGATCACCTGAGACTGAGCATTATAGAGTAAGTGACCGGCCGAACCCAACGCAAGCGACAGCAGCTGGGAGCGAATATAAAGTCTCACGGCCCCAGAGTCCGATACCACTGAGCTATCGGGAGTCCCGTATCGTTAGTGTAATAGTTGTAATGTCCCCACAAAATAGTCCTCATAGATGTAATGTTACCATGGTGATCATAACTAAAACGCCATTTTAGACCCATCTTGATCATTCTATTTGAAAAGATGCCATTGAATTCGTCACCATGTACAGAATCATTAGTTTGACCTGTTCTGGACGATCGCCAATGTTGTGAGGTAAATTGCTTCGCAACATTGCATGATTCAAGTGGAGGGAAGGGGAGGAGTTACCTCCAGAAATGAAATTATAATTGCATGCAATATTTGCAATCATGCAGAACGCAACGATATTACTAGAATCATGGTGTTCTTACTCACACTATCGCCTTAGGCTTTTAATCACCACTAAAAAAATGACTACAACTTAGTCATCACAACATAAATAAGGACACAGGTAAAGGGACGAGGTAAAGGGAGTCATGGTTACTCTCGTCTTATACTGACGAGGTAAAGAGAGTCATGGTTACTCATGACGAGGCAGAGAGAGTCATGGTTACGCATGACGAGGTAAAGGGAGTCATGGTTACTCTCGTCTTTTACTGACGAGGCAAAGAGAGTCATGGTTACTCTCGTCTTTTACTGACGAGGCAAAGAGAGTCATGGTTACTCATGACGAGGTAAAGGGAGTCATGGTTACTCTGGTCTTTTACTGACGAGGCAAAGAGAGTCATGGTTACTCATGACGAGGTAAAGGGAGTCATGGTTACTCTCGTCTTTTACTGACGAGGCAAAGAGAGTCATGGTTACTCATGACGATGTAAAGGGAGTCATGGTTATTCTCGTCTTTTACTGACGAGGCAAAGAGAGTCATGGTTACCGTGACGAAGTAAAGAGAGGCATGGTTCCCACGAGAATTTCTCTCAGCATCTGTATGATCTGTACACACTTTTCGATTATGGTATACTGACCTTCATCAGAAGAGTTTTCTGATTCTATTTCCATTGATTCGCGTGACCGTTGACAGCAATGTCGTAGGTAAAACGTTAAAGTTATGACAGTGAGCAAAATCAAACCACTTTTGCTGTCTGTAAGCAGAATGTTTACGTTAGAAAATGTTTACGTTAGAAAATTAATTCTTCATACCTTACACGTGAGGTGATAATAAATTTCCTTGCCATTGTAGAAAGAACAAAATGGCTCGAAGTCTCTCTCTTTTTTTTAAAGAGGAGGAAAAGGGTCATCTCTGCCCACTCCTTTTTTTAAAAGAGGGTCATTCGAAAGTTTTTCTGTGAAATGGTAAAGGGTTATGATCCAAAACCTCTTCTCCTCCTACAGAAGAAACAGGGCGGTCCCTTCCTTCTCTTTGTGAAAGAGTAAAAGGGTAATCTTTAATCTTTTCTTCCCTTAAATAAAGATGAAGAGAATGATCTAAACCTTCTCTTTCCTTTAAATGAGAAACAGGGTGATCCGCAATATATCCTTCTTCTAAAGGCAGGGACAAAGAGGACTTCATAAATTGAGAAGGTTGATCCCTATTGTAAAATTTATTATTTAGAATTTATTTTATTTAGCTTGAGAGAGATTATTTTTATTTTGGGGTAATATTAGATTAAGTTTACTTTAAATAGACACGGTAATTATAGAAATAAATGGCCTATTTAGACACTGTCAACACAGCTACAGACTTTTTCACTGTAGGTTGCAGTGGTTTTCAGGTTAAATTTGGTCAGCAGCCAGATTACTAACTATGGTGAAGCTAAATTCATCAAAATTAATTTAGACTTACCAAAAATGAAGTTGCCAGTTGAACGTTACCCTTTCAGTTTCTAACTGATTCATAAGTTTCATTTAGTTTCCAGGTTTTAATTTAGTTGTTAAGTTTTAGGTTATGTTTAACACACTGCTAGGTTATTTATTTGTAGGGGCTATTTCCCAGACCTAGGTTTTGCAGGTTAAGTTAGGCTAGGGCTGGATTGCCCTTAAGTTTTTGGTTTTAAAGGTTAAGGTTTTGAAGGTTTTATTAAGTTAAGTTAGGGCTATATTGCCTTTAGGTTTTAATAGGGGCTATAACAGCCATTAATTATTGAGTTAGGGCCGTTGTAGCCCGGTTCGAGTTTCGTCTAGGGACCTAGTTTTTCTCTTACCTTAGTTATTTTCTTTAACTTACTTACACGTAGTTCTGATAGGCCTCTATTTAGTTAAACATGGTTTTTGATTAATTGCAGTGGTTATTAATTAAGGATAAGGTTTAATTAAAGGTTGTTAGGTTTGAAGGTTGACTCAGTTTCCCTGTTTGGGTAACCACGAGCATTTTAATTTTTTTTTAGAAAAAAGGGCCCGCTTCATGCGGTCAAAAATTTTCAAGACTGGACAAAGCTCCATTTTTCTTTATCTCAGAACTTTTTTTTTCTTCTTTTTGTTAATTAGGGAAACCCAACTTCACTAGTTGGTTAGAAACAAGGGTTGTTATTTTTATTTATTTTGTTTATATTTTATTTGGAAATATATGCAGTTATTTCTAACCACTTTTTTTAACATTCCCCCCAAGGGGAAAAAATTTACCCAGAATTATATTCTTGGGAAATTTTTATTTATTTATTTTGATGAATGAAAATGACATGCTCTACAGAAAAGTTCCTTTTAGGTGAAATATGAAAATGAAAGCGTCTTTTCTGTAGAACGTTAGTCCTAAGTTATTGCTAAATTGTGCAATCTGGTGTTGAAGGTGGCTTGATTGTCTGAAATCAAAACCTTTGGAAGGGAGTAGTTTTAAGGACAAATGGTAAAGTTCTCTTAAAAAGTTTTTTTTTAGGTTAGGTAGGGTAGGTAGGTTAGGTATTTTTGGTTAAGTAGGGTAGGTTAGGGTAGGTAGGGTAGGTTGTTTGGTAGGGTAGGTTGGTAGGGTAGGTAGGTAGTTTGGTAGGGTAGGTAGGTTGGTTTGGTAGGTTAGGTTGGGGGGTAGGTTGGTGGTAGGTTAGTAGGTAGTTGGTTTGGTAGGGTAGGTAGGTTGGTTTGGTAGGGTAGGTAGGGTAGGGTAGGGTAAGTTGGGTAGGGTAGGTTGGTTTGTGTTGTTGTTCAGCCAGGTTAGGCTAGGTTTGCTTAGGTTGTTTTAGGTTCAGCCAGGTTAGGCTAGGTTTGCTTAGGTTGTTTTAGGTTTAGCCAGGTTAGGCTAGGTTTGCTTAGGTTGTTTTAGGTTTAGCCAGGTTAGGCTAGGTTGTTTTTTAGGTTCAGCCAGGTTAGGCTAGGTTTTTTTTTTTGGTTCAGCCAGGTTAGGCTAGGTTTGTTTTTTAGGTTCAGCCAGGTTAGGCTAGGTTTGTTTTTTAGGTTCAGCCAGGTTAGGCTAGGTTTGTTTTTTAGGTTCAGCCAGGTTAGGCTAAGTTTGTTTAGATTGTGTAAAAAATTTAATTCACTGGATTTAAAACTATTGTATCAGAAATAAAACAAAAAGGGTAACTAACTTCTCGACTGCCCCCCGGGGGCGCCATATTGTAAAATTTATTATTTAGAATTTATTTTTATTTAGCTTGAGAGAGATTATTTTTATTTTGGGGTAATATTAGATTAAGTTTACTTTAAATAAACACGGTAATTATAGAAATAATAATGGCCTATTTAGACACTGTCAACACAGCTACAGACTTTTTCACTGTAGGTTGCAGTGGTTTTCAGGTTAAATTTGGTCAGCAGCCAGATTACTAACTATGGTGAAGCTAAATTCATCAAAATTAATTTAGACTTACCAAAAATGAAGTTGCCAGTTGAACGTTACCCTTTCAGTTTCTAACTGATTCATAAGTTTCATTTAGTTTCCAGGTTTTAATTTTAGTTGTTAAGTTTTAGGTTATTGTTTAACACACTGCTAGGTTATTTATTTGTAGGGGCTATTTCCCAGACCTAGGTTTTGCAGGTTAAGTTAGGCTAGGGCTGGATTGCCCTTAAGTTTTGGTTTTAAAGGTTTAAGGTTTTGAAGGTTTTATTTAAGTTAAGTTAGGGCTATATTGCCTTTAGGTTTTAATAGGGGCTATAACAGCCATTTAATTATTGAGTTAGGGCCGTTGTAACCCGGTTCGAGTTTCGTCTAGGTACCTAGTTTTTCTCTTACCTTAGTTATTTTCTTTAACTTACTTACACCTAGTTCTGATAGGCCTCTATTTAATTAAACATGGTTTTTTATTAATTGCAATGGTTATTAATTAAGGATAAGGTTTAATTAAAGGTTGTTAGGTTTGAAGGTTGACTCAGTTTCCCTGTTTGGGTAACCACGAGCATTTTAATTTTTTTTTAGAAAAAAGGGCCCGCTTCATGCTGTCAAAATTTTCAAGACTGGACAAAGCTCCATTTTTCTTTATCTCAGAAACTTTTTCTTTTCTTCTTTTTGTTATTTAGGGAAACCCAACTTCACTAGTTGGTTAGAAACAAGGGTTGTTATTTTTATTTATTTTGTTTATATTTTATTTGGAAATATATGCAGTTATTTCTAACAACTTTTTTTAACAATCCCAAACCTCTCTATTTTACGTGGTTTCACTAGTACACTAACATAGAAAGGCACAAATTTTTAATCCGATTACAGTACAATATTCAACAAATACTTGAATGTAACATTAAAGCAACAGTATAGGTTTATATCTACATGTAAACATGATTTTATCCAAAACCATCCTGGAGCATAGAACTGCATAATAATCTTGACTATATCTTGGCAGCTCTACAACTTACACGATAAGCAAAAGACGTTGCATTCGCGTCGGATTGAATACATCAAAGAAAAAGGGGTAACTATTGTATTTTTAGCCAAAAAACAAAACCTAAACCTCAACTGGCAAACTTGAGCGTCCACTTTTCAAGGCACATAACATGTCCGTTTCATGATGGGATTGAACTCAGAATGTGTTGTGTGCCTTGAAAAGTGGACGCTCAACTTTGCTAGTTGAGGCTTAAGCTTTGGTTTTTGGCTGAAAATACAATAGTTACCCCTTTTTCTTTGATGTATTTAATCCGACGCGAATGCAACGAGTCTTTTGCTTATACTGTACTGAGGTTCTGAATTAGTAGGCTAGGTGTAGCTGTAACCCCTAGATCCTGTCGCAAAGCTGGATCCTATCTGCTTTGCAGATAGCTGGTGAGGGAAGCTATATTTTTGTTGCCTCTTCGCGAGTGACCCGTTGCTGATGTCGGGCTAACATCATGAAAAAGAAAAAACTATCGTGTTTGTCATTTACCATTACTTATTCGGACTATTGTGGATTTAATTTTCCCAGAAGAGTTCCTTGTTCCATGCACGGTCTGTGTATATCATGAAAAAACCTCAGGGGACCATTCTGAGTTCAATATATACACTATATGATCAAAAGTATTCGGACACCGCATGGTTTTTGGAAAAATGGTTTTATTATGGCATTTAGTAACCAGTAGGTCCACCCTTTGCTTTTTATTACAGCGTCAACACGTCGAGGCATACTTTCCACCAGTTTTCGGTAAGTCTGCAGGAATGGCTCGCCATTCCTCTTGCAGAGCTGATGCAAGAGATGCAAGTGAAGCCGGGCGTGGTGTGCGGTTTCGTATCCGTCGCTCCAGTTCGTCCCACATGTGCTCGATTGGGTTGAGATCGGGGCTCTGAGCAGGCCAGTCTAACAAATCCACCTTATTTTCACGAAACCAGTCCTGCACACGCCTTGCAGTATGGCAGGGAGCTCGATCCTGTTGAAACAAACAATGGCCATCTCCGTAGTATTGCCACAGTGTAGGGAGAGCCGAATTGTCCAGAACGTCGAGATAAACGTCAGCGTTCATGGTAGTGGGTATAACAACCAACGGGCCGAGCCCTAGCCAGGAAAAACAACCCCATACCATGATGGACCCTCCACCGAACTTCACCGTTGGACGTACACAGTCAGGAAGAAGCCGTTCTCCGGGCTGTCGCCACACCCAAACACGCCCATCAGACTGGAAGAGTGAATACCGCGACTCGTCGCTCCAAAGAACAGTTTTCCAGTCCTCCACGGTCCAGGAACGACGGGAGACACACCAGGCCAAACGACGCGTGGCATTAACTTTTGTAATCAGTGGCTTGTGTACAGCTGCTCTACCATAATAACCGAGTCTGTGCATCTCTCTGCGGATAGTTACAGTACTAACGGAGGTACCGGATGCTCTTCCTACCTCCTCAGCGATGGAAGCGGCAGAGGACGTGCGGGACTTCTTGACATGTCGTACCAGACTTCTTCTATCACGTTCCGTCAGTTTGCGTGGTCGTCCGGAACCTTTTTTCGCGTTAGTTGCACCGTCGTGCTTCCATCTCATGATAACATCCGCTACAGCCGACTTTGGTATATCCTGTTTGGCTGCAATGTTTCGTATAGAAACGTTACTTAAATAACATCCGATGACGAGTCCACGTTGGAACTCGGAGAGTTCACGTCCGCGCGGCATGGCTTTACAACAGTTACTGATAACTTAACAGAACACCTCAGCATTATAGTTTCGCCACGCTTTTTCCCAGCATACCTTTCGGCGAAGGTGATATTTGCAGAAATGCGGATTTTCCGGGGTGTCCGAATACTTTTGATCTTATAGTGTATAAATATATATATATATATATATATATATATAAATATATATATATATATATATATATATATATATATATATATATACATATATATATATATATATATTCATTTCACGTGTTTTATTGTGAAATTCATCCCATATATATATATATATATATATATATATATATATATATATATATATATATATATATATATATGTATATATATATATATATATATATATATGTGTGTGTGTGTGTGTGTGTCCTGTAGGAACTGATGTGCATTATGAAAACGTATAAATACAATGATAAATTGTAATATTGTTGTTCTTTTATATTGTTTATTCTACTGCGCTACATATGCTTAGGAACGCATTAACTGTCGCACTATTATATATACTGTGTGTGTATATATATATATATGTGTGTGTGTGTGTTAATATATGTTACTCTGTACACCTATTGTATGTTTTATATATTAGTAAAGAACAATAAATTATTATTATTTAAAAACAGGCAACATCAGGAACCCATTTCCTCACCTCGTGCCCCAAGGATCACCTGAGACTGAGCATTAATAGAGTAAGTGACCGGCCGAACCCAACGCAAGCGACAGCAGCTGGGAGCGAATATAAAGTCTCACGGCCCCAGAGTCCGATACCACTGAGCTATCGGGAGTCCCTTATCGTTAGTGTAATAGTTGTAATGTCCCCACAAAATAGTCCTCATAGATGTAATGTTACCATGGTGATCATAACTAAAACGCCATTTTAGACCCATCTTGATCATTCTATTTGAAAAGATGCCATATGAATTCGTCACCATGTACAGAATCATTAGTTTGACCTGTTCTGGACGATCGCCAATGTTGTGAGGTAAATTGCTTCGCAACATTGCATGATTCAAGTGGAGGGAAGGGGAGGAGTTACCTCCAGAAATGAAATTATAATTGCATGCAATATTTGCAATCATGCAGAACGCAACGATATTACTAGAATCATGGTGTTCTTACTCACACTATCGCCTTAGGCTTTTAATCACCACTAAAAAAATGACTACAACTTAGTCATCACAACATAAATAAGGACACAGGTAAAGGGACGAGGTAAAGGGAGTCATGGTGACTCATGACGAGGTAAAGGGAGTCATGGTTACTCTCGTCTTATACTGACGAGGTAAAGAGAGTCATGGTTACTCATGACGAGGCAGAGAGAGTCATGGTTACGCATGACGAGGTAAAGGGAGTCATGGTTACTCTCGTCTTTTACTGACGAGGCAAAGAGAGTCATGGTTACTCATGACGAGGCAAAGAGAGTCATGGTTACGCATGAAGAGGTAAAGGGAGTCATGGTTACTCTCATCTTTTACTGACGAGTGAAGAGTGTCATGGTTACTTATGACGAGGCAGAGTCATGGTTACGCATGACGAGGTAAAGAGAGTCATGGTTATTCATGACGATGTAAAGGATGTCATGGTTACTCTCGACTTACTGACGAGGCAAAAAGAGTCATGGTTACTCATGACGAGGTAAAGGGAGTTGCTATACCAATGATGTTGCTATACTGTTGCTGTTATCTCCACTGTCTCTGTCTGTTAGCGTGATAATGAACAGGAGTGGGGCCAGCACTGTACCTTGTGGCACTGAGCTGCGTACTTCTGATTCTGATGATGATACACCTTGAATTTTGACGACCTGTAGTCGTTTTCTGAGGAAGTTAAGATCCATTTTCCCACTTTGCCTGTCATTCCCATATGTTTCATTTTATGTGCTATTATACCATGATCGTATTTGTCGAAAGCTTTAGCAAAATCCGTGTATATGACATCATAGTTTTCATTGCCTTCAAGTGCATCTAGGATATTGTTATAATGCCATATAAGTTGTGATGGGCATGATCTTCCTGACGGAATCCGTGCTGATTTTCGTTGAATCTTTCCAGTATCTCCAAAAGTCAGATTTTCTCTCTAACTATTCTTTCAAATATTTTCGTGAGGTGGGACGTCATTGACATTGGTCTATAGTTCTTTGCTTGAGATCTATCCCCCCCTTTATATATTGGGACAATGTTTGCTCTTTTCAAGATGCTCAGTATTTCCCCAGTGTCTAGGGATCTTCTCCATATCCAGTATAAGGGTGTAGCTATTTCATTTTTACAGTTTTTAATTAATAGTGCGTTCCATTTGTTCGGACCTTCAGCTGAATGTGATTTCATTTGTCCTATAGCTCTCGCTACATCTTCTGGGGTAAAATCGAAGTCTGTTATACATTCTCCTTGCAATTTCTTTTCGAAGAATGCATCTATGTCAGGTATCACTTTCATTTTTGGGGCTGAAGACCGATTCATACTGGGTTCTCAATGTTTTAGATATTTCTTTTAGATCGTCTGTTAGTTCATTATTCCCTTTCCTTAAGGGCCCGATAGTAGCGCGCGTTTTTGTTTTCCTTTTCGCATAGCTGTAGAAGTATTTTGGATTTTCCTTTATTGCTTCTACCGCCTTTTCCTCTTCCCTGTCTGTATGGCCCTTTATCAGAGTTTGTATTTCCCTATCGATACTCTCCAGTTTTTCTTGTATTACTTTCCTGACATTGTTGTCTCCGCAATTTGCTAACTTCGTCGTTACTCTCTTTCTTTTGCGGAATATTGTTCTCTTTTGCCTCTTTAGCTAGTTCCTCTTTCCTTTTGGCTTTGCTTTCGGAGCATATTTTTTCAAAATTCTCAACGTCTTTTCTTCCAAAGTTGTTAGCATTTCCTCAGTTGTCATATTCTCTAAAGCTGTTCTCCACTCTATTTGGGCCATGTGTGATCTGATTTCTTCCCAATTTATGGTCTTGGAGTTTAGGTTAAAAGCCCCATATATATATATATATATATATATATATATATATATATATATTAGGGTGTCTCTTATTTTCGAAGTGTTGATTTTTTTAGGTTGCGCCCCCTCAACCAGTTCCATTGGTTGAAAAAACATCACATATAAAATTTTTTGGATTGAACAATTTTTAGAGGTCGCCCCCGCTTATTAAAGTTCATAAAATATAGCTATTATTTATGCAATTAATATTTGAAATTACTAGCAGTTGTCAAGTATACTAAACATATGTTTTTAATTAATTAATCATCATATTTATGATGAATTCAATTAAATGAATATATTAGAGATAATTGTCAAGTTTGTAGCTGAAAATATTGCTTGATAAGACAAGATCAACCTGTTTAAACATGTTTCATCAAGAATGCTCCAGATTATGTTGCAATTGTTTATTTGTCATCATTCAGTGTTCTGCTGTCATAAGTAAAAGGTGTGTAACTGTGTATCACTATACTTCTTTTTTGCTATTATCAGATAATAAACTATGTTATTTATATTTTTCACAATTATTTATACTGATTTTGTTATTAGTGTTTGAAAAAAATTTAATGAATTTAATGAAAAAATTAGAATTTATGCTCTTATACACATATTATGAAGTTTTAAACAATGTTGCTATTTGTCACAAAGAATTTAATTTAGTTCAATGGAAATTTTACCTGACATGTGTTTCATGATCTGTGTTTCTATCAGTGGCGTCACTAGAGGGGTGCGGGGGGTTTTTGTGCAGTGTTTGAGCAGAAATTTATTATTTTTTATAAAAATATCCCTGTAGTTAGTTATAACAACAAAAACATTTTTCGTAAGCCCAGCTTACATGTATCAATATACCTACAAGGCTAAAACTCTATGCTAATTTACTTTTTGAACCTTCTAATGCGCTCCGGTCAGAGCTGTCATTATTACCCAATTACAATGACGCTTCGAATCACGTGGTTTCGTCTGCACGCTCTACAAGCACGCGCTGTTGTTTTCGTTGCTGCTGGTGTTTTTATAGTCGCTGATTTTGTCAAATTTTCTGTTGTTTTAGCTACAATATTGTGGTAATTAGTATTTGTGAACCTATATCAATAACTTTTTGAGAATGAAGTAGTAATTAAAGGAAAAGAAGGAGAAAAATAAAAAAAGGCTTCCGCTCAGTTGTTGCAGCCTCTGTCTTTATGATGTTGCAGCCTCAAATTTATGAGTATATTTCCATATGCATTTGTCTACAACTTCTACATTATTTGGGCCGTTATTGATTATGCAAACCTAATCCATTAATGTATCTCATGTAACGGTAAAGTTTAACGTTAAAATGAACATAATTTTGATGTAGTTCTTAAACGTTTTTACTTCGAATTCTATTGTTTTCTTACCGAATTTTCACTTTAACCACATGAAACTATGTAAATGTAAATACATTTAGGCTGTGCGTATGATATTGTAATTTAAAGGAGTAATTTTAATTTTGCTAGTTGTTTATGTCACTACTATTGCCATTACATTCAGTGATATACGGGAATTACGATTTACGAGTAACATTAGTACAAAAAAATTACTAAGGATTCTGTATGGTCTGGTACGGGAGGAGGTCCATGGGGGGGTGGGTGACACCATGAGTTACCGCACTGGGTGACACCAACCCTAGTGACGCCACTGTTTCTATTTCCAATAAAATAGCAAAATATAAATTTCTACTACAAAAATATTTATTCCTTGTTTCTTAGATTAAAAAATAATAGGAATAATAATTGAGAAAAATACGTTAGATTTTAAAATAGACCAAATTAACTTTGTTATGTCTACCAAATTTTTTTTTTTTTGTAATTTAAAAAAGTCAAAACAGTGATTTAGCCCTGCTCTACAAAACCATAACACTACATTAATATTTTGTTTTCTTATTTTGCAGATGAATACAAGAAGACCATTCTATTTGCTCGGATCTACAGTAGATGATATTAAAGGCTCAAAGCTGCCCCCATATAGGCAAGCTTTTGGTTATTTTATGCACCTCCACAGAGAGAAAAACATGACAATCCGCGATGCTCTGCGTCAATCTATTCGAGCCACAATAGTTATCTGGGATAAGGCCAATATTCCTACTCAGCAGGAACCTCGTGCCATGAAGAAGTTAGAGAATTTCTTTAACGAATGGACTTGCTTAAAGAAGCATGCTTCCAGAACAAGCCAGAGCCATAAAACCAAGGAGGCTGATTTTGTAGAGCGATTGGAAGATCTCTTTGACATCGCCCATGGAGACGCTGAGAAGCTGATCAAGAATCGTGAGGACTGGGAGTTCCTTCAACTGCAAAGACAAAAAGGTCGTCCTGGCTCAATCGGTGGTGTGGACACTGTACATCTTCACCGCACAAAAAATGCAGTCAACGGTTGGAAGCTGAGGCAGAGAGAAAAAGAAAGTCAGAATCTTTGATGGAGGCGTCTACTAGTCAAGTTGTACTGGCTTCTTCCACATCTTCCAGCAACACTGATGAAAGTGAGAATGAGGAGGAGCCCAAAGGAGCTTGTGCTTTACCAAAATCTAAGAAAAAACGAGGCATGAAAAACATCATGACTATTCAGATGTCTGCTGCCCTGGATCGTACACAAATTTCCTCTAGAAAGGCAACATTTATCCTCGCAGAGGCAGCTAAAAGCTTTGGTTTGGACGCTTCAGATTACAACATAAACCAACATTCTATCCATCGCCTTCGAAATAAGAACCGAGCTCGTCATGCTAAAGAACTTAAGGAGCATTTCCATGGAGAATGTTCTATGACAGTCCACTGGGATGGCAAGATGATGGAGGACCTCACCTCGCACAAGCATATTGATCGTATCCCAGTACTTGTGTCAGGACCTGGTGTTGAACAGCTGCTTGGTGTCCCCAAAATCCCAAACTCAACTGGAGAAGCACAAGCTGAAGCCGTCTTTAACTGCCTGAATGAATGGGGAATTACAGAGAGAGTAAAAGCAATTTGTTTCGATACAACAGCTTCAAACACGGGTCAATATAGTGGAGCCTGTGCTCTCATCGAAGCAAAATTGGGACATGATGTTTTGTACTTGCCTTGTGGACACCATGTTTTAGATTTATTGTTGGGAGCTGCATTTGAAGCAACATTGGGATCTACATCAACTGGTCCAGAGATATTGATCTTTAAGCGTTTTCTTGACAATTGGACTTCTGTTGATCAAAGCCAGTTCCAAACAGGTGAGACAGACACGATTACTAAAGAAGCAATTATCCTGTCTAAAACTGAACTAATTCAGTTTGCTAGATCCCAGGCACCTATGCTACGGGATGACTATCAAGAACTTTTGGATCTGTCCATCATCTTTCTTGGAGGTGTCCCCAATAAAGGCATCAAGTTTCGTGCAACAGGTGCCATGCATCGAGCTCGCTGGATGTCCAAAGCGCTCTATTCTATCAAGATGTGGCTTTTTCGAAACCAGTTCAAGATGACTAAGACTGAAGAACGAGGAATTCGAGATCTTTCCCTTTTTTCTGTTCTCATCTATATGAAGGCTTGGACAACATCCTCACTCCCTATTGAAACCCCATTTAATGACTGGCTCCTTATGAGGTCATTGATTAATTATCCTAACAAAAAGATTTCTGATGCAAGTAAAAAAAAGCTCTCTAACCACTTATGGTACCTGTCTGAAGAAGCAGTTGGTCTTGCTTTCTTTGATGAGCGAATTACTACAGATGTAAAGAAACGCATGGTAAAGGCATTAGAAGATGAGTCCACTGATAGACCACCCAAGCGTCCTCGGATTCCTGAATCGACCTTCTGCTCTGGTGAAGGACTACACCAACTTGTTACAAGAAATACTAGAGAATTCTTTACTAAGCTGAATTTGCCAGAAGGATTTCTGAACAAGGCACCCAGCACTTGGACATCCAACTGTGAATATTTAAGGGCCAGAGCTATTGTTGCAGCTCTATCTGTTGTAAATGACCGGGCAGAACGTGCAGTAGCTTTAGTTCAAGAGCTGAATAAGAAATTGACAGTGGGGGAAGAGCAGCTCCAGTTCCTGCTCCAAATTGTTGCAAAACACCGCCAGAGTCACCCAGTTCCATCAAAAAATGCTCTTCTCAAAAAATAACCATCAATGAGGTCGCACCTTAAAATACACCATATTGTATAATTTTGGATAGGAGAAAAAGGATTGGGATAAAGAAGGATTGAGGACCAAAGGATGGATTATAACAACATCAAGGATAGGTTAGAAAAGGATCAATGATAAATAAGAAGGCCTATACTTATAAAAACGAATCAAACTAAAAAAAGAAGGAAGGAATTATGTGTATAATGAGCATAATCATATGTCAGGAGCTATTATGCCATGGTCACCATTTTTATTAGCCGGGGGCGACCCCTAAATATGAGCCAATTTGTGTCAAACTTTCAAGTTTTAGTTTTTATGCTAAATGGAACTATTTTAGGGGGCGCAGATAAAATAATTCAACATTTCAATTTTTGACTACCCATATATGTATATTAGGTGACAATAAAAATCGAAAGTTGGAGTTTTTTATTGGCCATTTGTTCAATGCTGCTACTGCATGAGAAAACAATGTACTGTAAATATTAGGTCATTCAGATAATATTTAAGGGTGTCTCAAGTGAGGTAAATAATTCTCTTTATTCATTAATATTTTTTTTAATTACTTATTACGATTGGAGTACGCCTGCACTTAAACTTTATGAACTAAAACTAACGTTTATTTACATTAATTAAAAAAATATTAATTTATTTTCACTAGGTAATGAACAATTAATTTGTGTTATAAGGAGAATTATTTACCTCACTTGAGACACCCTTAAATATTATCTGAATGACCTAATATTTACAGTACATTGTTTTTTCATGTAGTAGCAGCATTGAACAAATGGCCAATAAAAAACTCTAACTTTCGATTTTTATTGTCACCCTAATATATATATATATTAATGCCAACTAACTATCATTAAATATTAAACTAAACGGCTTATAGAGTCATCACAAAAAGAAATCATTACCTCCTTTAAACCCACACATAAATTCAATTTCTATCCAACGAATAAAACGGTCAAACTTCTGGGAATTACCATCGATTCGAATCGGTCATTCAAAGAACATACTGAAGATCTATGCAACAAATTAGCCAAGGTCTCATTCATAAATACGAAAGAGGGTGCAGCACTCCCCAAAACAGGTTCTTCGATCCGTATACTTCACCATGGTGTACCCACACCTACAGTACTGCATTAGTACTTAGGAAGCACCACACGTCAGTATTCGCTACAGCCATTGGTGATAATACAAAAGGAGAATAATAAGGAAAATCTACAAATCGAACGAGCATAATGAAAGTGCAGATCAAATGTTACACGAGTTTAAAGTTCTCACACAAGTAAAAATCTACAAATTAAACATTGCCTCTTATATGCAACACATTGTCAATAATACTTTTCCGGAAATCATCCAAAACAAAATATTAGTTCCCCAAACACAACTCCGCTTTAACACGAGACAATTAAACATCAGAAAACCGAATTATACTTTAGAGTCCAGTGCTCTTCAACCTTTTATGCTTACCGCCCACTTTTGTAACTTTGGCGAGGGTAAAATTTCCGTATCGCCCACCAAAATAAAAAATGCAAAAACTCAAACTAAAAGTTATATACCCTGCATAAAACAATAAAATTAATTGCAATTACCTTTAGATTAATGAGATCCTTGAGCCTGATGCTGGGCGGTACCGCCCAGGTTGAAGAGCACTGCTTTAGACTGTGCGACTAGATCTTATCCTCCACAGAACCAAACCTTTGGAACACGATCAAGAGATAAATCAATGTAAAATAGTGTTTCTCAAAGTGTGGGTCGCGACCCCCCCCCACCCCCGGGTCGTAGTTTGTTTACCCCCGTAGTTGTGATTTTACGCAAAAGAAAACCAAAAATAAACCCGTTTTGTGATTTTGTTTATCTCCTGTAGGATGATAAGGGGTCGCGCCGACCTAAAACCCTTACACGGGAGTCGTGGGAGCAAATCCGGCTGAGAAACACTGATCGAGAACATTAAAAATCCTCCAAAGAAAACCGAAAGACAGCTCAATCAAATCGTACGAGGTATAAAACTGTATCCCCCTTCTTATTTCCGTAACAAAAACATTACACTATATTCCTATATGCTCTATGTCCATGATAATAATAATAATAATAATAATAATAATAAATTAATCTATTTCTATATAGCAAAAAAAAAAAATAATAAATAATAAAATAAAGCCAAATACAGTATGTGCCAAGGTCAAGCAAGGTATCTACGGTTTTTAAGGTACTCAATTAGCAAGGTAATTAATATTATATATTTAATTATTTAATTATATTTAACATTTAATTACAGTTTAGCTTCTCTTATCCCAATAAATACGAAGGTATAATCTAAGCTGAATACCTTTATGTAATTATGTGTAGTTATATGAATGTGTAATCTTAGCTGAATATCCACACTGTATGTATTCTGAACATATGTTTGTAGCTTATAAGAGCTAATCTCTATGTACTTTTCTTCTCTCTATCTCTATGTCTTTAAAATTAGCGTACATAACTTTACTTCTCTGCATTATCTAATAAGATTTACGATATACAGTAACTCCCTTCTGCCAATAAAGCATAAAATTTGCTTGTTAATGGCAGTTCTACGCTATGTAAGTTTGTGACATTACAATCCCATTTATTTGAATGTATAATGGGTTTGTACATAGGGTGGAGTGAAAATATTAAACCGTCTTGCCTCACTCATGATTTGTGTATTGACCCTCTAGAACAGGGGTGGGGAACCTTTTTTCATTGGAAGGCCGCATTTCATTTAACCAAGACCCTATTAGGCCGCATTTCATTTAACCAAGACCCTATTAGGCCGCATGCTGAGTATTTAACATATACAGTACAACAAAATGTCATATTTTAGTCTACAATCTACATATTTACTAATTTTAAATCAAACTTGATAATACGTGAGGGTTTTTATAATAAAAAAATTCAGCAAGTGCATTTATTTTTTTTGGGGGGGGGGAATAATTGACAATAGAACTAATATTAATTGAAAAATGATATTAAGTGAAATGATGTTAATATTAAGTGAAAAAGTGATAAACCATTTAATGACTTTTTTGTGAATGCTTATTGCGGGACAGGAGTCGTACATTTGGTTCCAACATCGTTAACCGTAGTTTTAGTTGGTCCTACAGGTGCATATTCGTCATCTGAGATCTCAAGCGCGTTTTGATTTGAGTCACATACAAAAACGTTGATTCACAACAGTAGGTTGTGCCGAAACAAGACAACATTCGACGAGCATGTTGGCGCAGACGTGGGTATTCAACGGCATTTTTCCAACGCTGCCAGTTTCAACTGGCAGCGTTGCCATATTTCCTATTGTTCAAGCCATAAAGAAGGCTTGTATGTGTAAGAAGCAGTGAAGCTGAAACCATGATCTAATGAAATAGCCTGAAGCCCTAAAAGGGTATCAGTTGCTGTCCATTATCGTACGGTATGAATTCTGAATGTCAAGTAGGCAGAAGGCCGCAACTAGTACCCCAAAAGGCCGCAGGTTCCCCACCCCTGCTCTAGAAGTTCTAAAAAGACAATATTTTCTTTTTAGGACCCTCCACCCGCCGCATTTTTGCCGAAAACAAAATGGCGGAAAGTCATATTTTGAAAGACCCCTAGTATAATATCTATCGTTTTTTGAGAGAAGATATCGCATTATATTGTGCGTTATTTGGTTATAACTATGATAACGAATAAATATATTTACATAACACAAGCGATACTTACTAATCACCAACTACTTAAGAACACACAGACGCTTATCTAAACATCAGTCTCACTCGAGGTCAATGACATCTTGCACATGGCTGATAAGGGATGGGGGTAGGGGCCGCATGCTGCATATTGTAGCATGGGTGGCTACAAAGACTATTGAGTAAAATATGTTTAGATTTTAGTTTTAGAGCTTATATATAATTTGTTTTAACCAATTCCGTGTTTTGTATTTTTTCAGATTTTCATGTTGTGATATTTCTGTAGAAATTTAACCTCGGATCTAAATATGGCAAAATCCCTACTAACTAGACAGTCGGTGAAACAACATTTTCTGTTCGGAATTCCAAGTGAATTGCCACATAATGTCTTACCCTCTAATATGCAGGTTCGGAGATATTTTCTTCTACTGAAGGAAGGCTCATCTACAAAATTGATAAATAATGATATTTTCGAAACGATAGCGGAAGCATTGGTCGAAGTGTCGAAACGTTCATCAATACTCTCAATGACTAAAACATCCATAATTACCAAGCTGAAACACTTTACCGACAAGGTTACGCAACTCAGTCGATCCAAAAGCAGTGCGAAGCTTATTGAATTGTTCAAAAAGTCATTTGACATTTGTACCTGTAAATGCAACTTCGTTTCGCACCAAGATTTTGGCTGCCGATACAGCGGATGTAAAGAAAAACATATTATTTGTGTTTGTCCAAAATAATCAAGAATACCCAAAAAAGAACTGGAATTCCTAAAGGATCAGAGGACTATGCGAAATATGGTGATTGGAGGTGTGGATGTTACCCTTTCAAGATCTATAGCAAAAAGAAATGCAAGAAAGTTGAAGGAGCAACAAGGAAGTAAGCGAAGAAAAATAATCACGCATGAAGAATTCGAAAAGGTAGTCATTGATGATGTTCATAAACCTATCCATTCAAAATGGTGTCTTCCCAGACTGTCTAAAAAAAGCTAGAGTACTCCAACGACCACCGACAATGAACTCCAAAGTATATATATATATATATATATATATATACAGGGTGTTTGAAAACTTTCTGTACAAATTGTAATGGGGGATAGGCAACACCAAGACAAACCCTTTTCGTCTATAAGTGTATGTCCGCTGACGTCACCATTCGGCGCGAGAGGGCGCCGCTGCAATTGGCTAAAAGGTGAAGTGGGCTAGACTCGCGCTTGCCGCGGGCATTCTTAAATCGGACGTAGTACGCGTAACATGTTTATTTAAAGAAGGTGCTGAAAGTTGCGACCGGTAGCATCAATGCATGCCCGACAGCGTCGAAGCATTGACCGACGTACACGTCGAAAGATTCCCGGCATTTCAGGAACAGTTCCAGCGGCGACAGCGATGGGAGTCTCGTACACGAGGTTCTTCATGTGTCCCCACAGGAAGAAATCGAGGCATGTTAAATCGGGCGATCTCGGTGGCCAGGCTACGGGCCCACCCCGGCCTATCCATCGGTTCCCAAAAGTGGCGTTCAGATAATCCCGCACATCGTTGCTGGAGTGTGCTGGGGCCCCGTCGTGTTGAAACCACATTCGTCTACGAATAGCCACGGGAACATCTTCCAGCAGTTCCGGCAACGTTTCTTCAAGAAATATCCGATAAACCCGCCCGTCGAGTCGGGCAGGCAGCAGGTACGGCCCAATCAACTTGCCATGGACGATACCCGCCCAAACATTGACGGCGAACCGTTCTTGATGAGCATGCACCCGTGTAGCATGTGGATTTGCGTGCGCCCACACGTGAGAATTGTGCATGTTAAACACACCCTCACGTGTGAAACAGGCCTCATCTGAGAACAGCACATAAGCCGGAAAATTAGGCTGCACCGCTGTCTGCTGCAGAAACCAGCGTGCGAATTCCACACGAAGAGGGTAATCCCGAGGTTGTAATGCCTGGACTCTCTGACGATGAAACGGATGTAACTGCTGCTCGTGCAACACTCTCCAGACCAGGTCGTGGTTCATACCGAGGATACGTGCAACACCTCGCGTGCTTGCGCTTGGATTGTCCTCAAATCGCCGTAGGATTTCTTCTTCCATGTCAGGAGTGCGCACGTTTCTCTCCCGACCAGTGTCATGCATGTTTGCATGGAATGTTCCAGTTTGTCGCAGTCGCCGATGCAAATGCGCAAACGTTTGGTGGTTTGGCACACGTCTGTTTGGGAAGCGCTGTCGGTACAACCTCACAGCAGCTCTTCCGTTTCCATTGGCAGCCCCATACACCATATGCATGTCAGCCATCTCAGCAGTCGTGAAGCGCTCCATGTTACGCGTACTACGTCCGATTTAAGAATGCCCGCGGCAAGCGCGAGTCTAGCCCACTTCACCTTTTAGCCAATTGCAGCGGCGCCCTCTCGCGCCGAATGGTGACGTCAGCGGACATACACTTATAGACGAAAAGGGTTTGTCTTGGTGTTGCCTATCCCCCATTACAATTTGTACAGAAAGTTTTCAAACACCCTGTATATATATATATATTATATATATATATATATAAATATATATGTATATATGTATATATATATATATATATAATATTATATATATATATAATAATTTAGGGTGACAATAAAAATCGAAAGTTGGAGTTTTTTATTGGCCATTTGTTCAATGCTGCTACTACATGAGAAAACAATGTACTGTAAATATTAGGTCATTCAGATAATATTTAAGGGTGTCTCAAGTGAGGTAAATAATTCTCCTTATAACAAAAATTAATTATTCATTACCTAGTAAAAAGAAATTAATATTTTTTTTAATTAATGTAAATAAAGGTTAGTTTTAGTTCTTAAGGTTTAAGTGCAGGCGTACTCCAATCGTAATAAGTAAATAATATATTTACTAAATATATTCCAGGGTGTCTTTCATTCAATTGTAGACCACCCATTAATTCTTGCTTTTCCTCAAGCCATACCCCTTTTTCAATGTACCAGGCTGAGACTTCCTATGATCCTCAACAACCTGCAAGAAATGTTGGCGCTGTTCTTCAATCTTCGTAATCTTTGTATTGAAGGCCTGGATCAAGGCAATTCCCCTCTCTGCCATGCCATTGACGACTTTGTCCTTCAACTATAGTCAAACCAGTCTTGAAATCTTCGTCGTCCGGCCAGGTCTCTGGTTCCTTGGACAAGAAACCATCATTAATTTTTAGAAGTTCAAAGAGAAGCTTTGATCCTTTCGAGGCAAAGTCCGAGAGCTGCTTTGTTGAAATGGAAGAAACAGCAGGTATTGGGGCTCGCTTTGGAGGATCTTCAGCAGCTTCTTTTTCGAGGATTGATCGAGCGATATTCTTTTTCGTCGTTGCATTGATACCTTTACCAAAGAGTGCGGGACCAATCAAGTACTCGCTGAGGTACCATAAGTGACGACCGAGGACACTAAGGCAGGATGCTGAGATCTTTTCATCGTGGTACTTTGCTAGGTCTTGAAGAAGCTTCAAATCGTTCGCGGGAGCAGATGAAGGACTGCTGGCCGTGAACCACGCGCTGACATATAACTCCAGGGCAAAAAATACAAATCGTTTTAAGCCAGACATTTCACGAGTTGTAAGTCTGAACTGATGGGAAAGCAGCAGGATTTTTAATGAATAAATTACTTTCGCCATCCAACGTGCTCGGTGAAGTGCTCCAGGTCGCCGAAACCTAAAGATAGGTAAATTACCTCCAAGGATTGTAATCGACAACTCCAAGAATTCACGGTAATCATCCCTCGGCTGATGTTTTGTCAGATATAGATTCCAGCAAGCGATCAGTTCTTCTCGATTCTCATTCAGACTCGATGGAAGGTCTGACAGGGTCTTGTACTTATCTTGGCAAATTGTATTCCACGTCTCTTTGAAGCGGGAGAATAGGAGGATATCTGGACCAGATGATGGTCCCATGCATTCCATGTACGCCTTCTCAACGACAAGTTCTAGGATGTGATGGCGACATGCAAGGTATAAGAGTCGGCGGCCGAGTTTCTGCTCCAAAATTACGCATGCCCCAGACAAGTAACCAGTATTTGAAGTTGTAGTGTCGAAGCTCATAGCTGATACCTTTTCTGACACATTCCATTCTTTGAGCGCAGCATGTACCACCGAGGCGATGACCTCACCCGTTCCTGATATCAGCTTAGGTACACCCAAGAACTTCTCGGTATCAACTCCGGTTACGAAAATGGCTAGTCGGTCACACCGACGACCTTCATCGTCTGGTAGAATTTTTCCGTCCCAGTGAACAGTGAGCACTTCGTTGGGTGTGAACCTTTGTTTAATCTTTTCTGCCGTCGCCGAACGGAGCCTTTCTCGTGATTTTCTAATGGTTTCATAGTTGAGCGCGAGTTTTTGTGAGTTATGGCCGAGGCTTCTAGCCGTAGCGTCGATAATCCGGTGTGCTGAACGATGACTGATTCCTGTGCGATCCAATGTACTTGCCAATTCGGGAGTGATGACTTGGATAGTGCCACGAGCATAACACGCGTTTTTCAGGAGAGGCGGGCGGTGAGTCTTCAGATGATGGCGCAGAACTTGGTGCTTCAGACGTAGAAGAAGATTCCAGCTCAATATTTTCAAAAGTAATATTGGCTTGAGGTTGGTGCTGAGCTAGGCGTCTTTCAGTTTGTTTCCAACGCATGACACAATGAGCCATTTTCTTGTCAACTCCTCCCATTACTCCCCTCCTCCCTTTTTCTAGAACAATTTCCAGTAATAATATAATCAATGTATCAAAATAAAAAATATTACCTTAGATATCTTAAAAGAATCGGGAGAGAACTTCTAAGCGTTGTTTTCAGTCAGGCAGTCGTATGCAAAATGAACTTGAAGCACCAAAATCTGATCATCCAAAGATTGATACACATCATATTATTTACGATTTATTTATGAAAATTTTAATTTAATGAAATAAATTAATCGATTTGCATAATCTATAGTATGAAATAAAGGAAACAATTTTATTAAATTATATAATACACTTGCATTCTCGAAACATTTTTGTTTTTGAAGCGTTGTCGAAACTCGTTCATTCTTGAAATTTCTTCCGCGCGACAGTTTCATTCATGTGACTCGAGGCACCCCTAAATGCTTTCCGAATTCCATGAGATTTCGTCTACGGTGTTTCCTCATAGGGTGGCAGCATTGGACAAATGGCCGGCAAATGTTTTTGAATTTCAAATTTTATCCCTATAAGAAGTTGTCACCCTAAATATATATACACACACACCTCGTAACCTCGTTGCGGTTTCGTGCGTCGGTCTCTCTTCACACGAAGATCAAGCTGGTGGCCCCGCCTCTAGGCCTGGCTTGGTGGAGGAGCGAATTGCTTTCTTGCGCTCTCCACCGCACATAGCCAGGTACACCCGGCTCATCTGGTACCTTCTTGATCCAGGCATCTAGTCTTCTCTTGAAGACTTCAACTTTGACCCCTGTAACGTTTCTGAGGTCCTTAGGAAGCTGGTTAAAAAGTCTTGGCCCACTGACAACCAAGCTATTTTGGGAACACTACATATTCTGCCTTTCGTATTGTCCAGCGTTGTTTGGATGGTAATTGGGTTTAGTTTTAGGTTTGGTACCAGTTTTTTATCATTTTCCATGGATATATTATAGTGTACCTCTCTTCTTCTTTCCAGGGAGTACAGATTTGGTTTACGTAGTCTTTCCCAGTAGTTGAGTTCTTTGCAGCCATCAATCTTGGCTGTGAAATGTCTCTGCGTTTCTTCTAGTTTATTAATTTCTTCCTTTTTATATGGGGACGTCAAAACTGAGCAGTATTCAAGTTTTGGTATGATCAGTGTTCTCAGCAGTGGAATCATTACTGTCTTGTCCCTCCTTTTGAACGTTTTAGTACCTGTCCCGCGACTCTTTTTGCTTTGTTTATTGGTATCTGATTTTGTGTCTCGAATTTGGCATCATCGGTCATTATTAACCCCCAAGTCGACCGCTTTCGTGCTTCTCTGAATTTCCTATCTATCTGGAGCATAATATGGAGTCTGTTTAATTTCCTCATTTCTACCATATCTCAAGAGCTGAAATTTCTCGGTGTTAAATGTCATATTGTTGTCTTCTGACCATTTGTATATTTTGTTTGTGTCCCTCTGCAAGGCCTCCACTTCATTTGCCTCGCTGATTCTTCTGCTGATCTTTGTATCGTCCACCAATGATGTTGCTATACTGTTGCTGTTAACTCTACTGTCTCTGTCTGTTAGCATGATAATGAACAGGAGTGGGGCCAGCACTGTACCTTGTGGCACTGAGCTGCGTACTTCTGATTCTGATGATGATACACTTTGAATTTTGACGACCTGTAGTCGTTTTCTGAGGAAGTTATAGATCCATTTTCCCACTTTGCCTGTTATTCCCATATGTTTCATTTTATGTGCTATTATACCATGATCGCATTTGTCGAAAGCTTTAGCAAAATCCGTGTATATGACATCATAGTTTTCATTGCCTTCAAGTGCATCTAGGATATTGTTATAATGCTCTATAAGTTGTGATAAGCATGATCTGCCCGATCGGAATCCGTGCTGATTTTCGTTGAATCTTTCCAGTATCTCCAAAAGTCAAAGATTTTCTCTATAACTATTCTTTCAAATATTTTCGTGAGGTGGGACGTCAATGACATTGGTCCATAGTTCTTTGCTTGAGATCTATCCCCCCTTTATATATTGGGACAATGTTTGCTCTTTTCAAGATGCTCGGTATTTCCCCAGTGTCTAGGGATCTTCTCTATATCCAGTATAAGGGTGTAGCTATTTCATTTTTACAGTTTTTAATTAATAGTGCGTTCCATTTGTTCGGACCTGCAGTTGAATGTGATTTCATTTGTCCTATAGCTCTCGATACATCTTCTGGGGTAAAATCAGTCTGTTATACATTCTCCTTGCAATTTCTTTTCGAAGAATGCATCTATGTCAGGTGTCACTTTCACTTTTTGGGGTACTGAAGACAGATTCATACTGGGTTCTCAATGTTTCAGATATTTCTTTTAGTTTTTTATTGGCCATTTGTCAATGCTGCTACTACATGAGAAAACAATGTACTGTAAATATTAGGTCATTCAGATAATATTTAAGGGTGTCTCAAGTGAGGTAAATAATTCTCCTTATTCATTAATATTTTTTTAAATTACTTATTACGATTGGAGTACGCCTGCACTTAAACTTTATGAACTAAAACTAACGTTTATTTACATTAATTAAAAAAAATATTAATTTATTTTTACTAGGTAATGAACAATTAATTTGTGTTATAAGGAGAATTATTTGCCTCACTTGAGACACCCTTAAATATTATCTGAATGACCTAATATTTACAGTACGTTTTTCTCATGTAGTAGCAGCATTGAACAAATGGCCAATAAAAAACTCCAACTTTCGATTTTTATTGTAACCCTAATATATATATATTAATGCCAACCAACTATCATTAAATATTAAACTAAACGGCTTATAGAGTCATCACAAAAAGAAATCATTACCTCCTTTAAACCCACACATAAATTGAATTTCTCTTCAACGAATACAATCGGTCAAACTGTATTCCCCTTCTTATTTCCGTAACAAAAACATTACACTATATTCCTATATGCTCTATGTCCATGATAATAATAATAATAATAATAATAATAATAATAATAATAAGAATAATAAATTAATCTATTTCTATATAGCGAAACAAAAACATAATAATAAATGATAAAATAAAGCCAAATACAGTATGTGCCAAGGTCAAGGTATCTACGGTTTTTTAAGGTACTCAATTAGCAAGGTAATTAATATTGTATATTTAATTAATTATTTAATTATATTTAACATTTAATTACAGTTTAGCTGCTCTTATCCCAATAAATACGAAGGTATAATCTAAGCTCAATATCTTTATGTAATTATGTGTAGTTATATGAATGTGTAATCTTAGCTGAATATCCACACTGTATGTATTCTGAACATATGTTTGTACCTAATAAGAGCTAATCTCTATGCACTTTTCTTCTCTCTACCTCTGTCTTTAAAATTAGCGTACATAACTTCACTTCTCTGCATTATCTAATGAGATTTACCATATACAGTAACTCCCAATAAAGCATAAAATTGGCTTGTTAATGGCAGTTCTACGCGATGTAAGTTTGTGACATTACAATCCTATTTATTTGAATGTATAATGGGTTTGTACATAGGGTGGAGTGAAAATGTTAAACCGTCTTGCCTCACTCATGATTTGTGTATTGACCCTCTAGAAGTTCTAAAAAGACAATATTTTCTTTTTAGGACCCTCCACCCGCCGCCGCATTTTTGCCGAAAACAAAATGGCGGAAAGTTATATTTTGAAAGACCCCTAGTATAATATCTATCGTTTTTCGAGAGAAGATATCGCCTTATATTGTGCGTTATTTGGTTATAACTATGATAACGAGTAAATATATTCACACAACACAAGCGATACTTACTAATCACCAACTACTTAAGAACACACAGACGCTTATCTAAACATCAGTCTCACTCGAGGTCAATGACATCTTGCATATGGCTGATAAGGGATGGGGGTAGGGGCCGCATGCTGCATATTGTAGCATGGGTGGCTACAAAGACTATTGAGTAAAATATGTTTACATTTTATTTTTAGAGATTATATATAATTTGTTTTAACCAATTTCGTGTTTTGTATTTTTTCAGATTTTCATAATGTGATATTTCTGTAGAAATTTAACCTCGGATCTAAATATGGCAAAATCCCTACTAACTAGACAGTCGGTGAAACAACATTTTCTGTTCGGAATTCCAAGTGAATTGCCACGTAATGTCTTACCCTCTAATATGCAGGTTCGGAGATATTTTTCTTCTACTGAAGGAAGGCTCATCTGCAAAATTGACAAATAATGATATTCTCGAAACGATAGCAGAAGCATTGGTCGAAGTGTGGAAACGTTCATCAATACCCTCAATGAGTAAAAAATCCATAATTACCAAGCTGAAACGCTTTACCGACAAGGTTACGTAACAACTCAATCGATCCAAAAACAGTGCGAAGCTTATTGTATTGTTCAAAAAAGTCATTGGTAGAACTCTCTGACATTTGTGCCTGTAAATGCAACTTCGTTTCGCACCAAGATTTTGGCTGCCGATAAAGCGGATGTAAAGAAAAACATATTATTTGTGTTTGTCCAAAAGAATCAAGAATACCCAAAGAAGAACTGGAATTCCTTGAGGATCAGAGGACTATGCGTATACCTGGCGGAGAATACCTTAGCCATTTGAGCCCTAAATCTGGAAAAGCAAGTGATGTATCTGAATCGTTGTTCGCTTACTCGAATGAAGTAACACTAGACCAGAATCTCCAGGTGATAGGGTGCGGCAGTACGAATGTCAACACTGGGTCTAAAGGTGGCATAATCCACTTCATCGAGCAGAAGCTGAACCGACCATTGCAATGGAGCATTTGTATGTTACATACAAATGAACTTCCCTTAAGGCATCTGTTTGAGCGATACGGCGGGAAAACAACTGGGACAAGATCATTCAGTGGATCGATTGGTAATGCTCTTACTGTAAGACTTGCCATGAGATGCCTGTGGTAAAGTTCTCCCCAATTACGGATGGGGCCGATAGCATCCCAGTTCTCACAGATGAGCTCATAGAAGATTTAAGTAATGATCAACAATACATGTTCAGAATAATTGGGGCCATAAGAGAAGGATATGTTGACTGAAGCCTAGAGAAACTCAAGCCTGGTCCCCTTAACAACTCTAGATGGTTAACTCTAGCTAACAGACTATGTCGTTTTTATGTCTCTCAAAAGAATCCCTCCAGAGAGTTACGTAGCCTTGTTCTGTTCATAGTAACAAACTATGGTCCTAACTGGTTCAATATAAAATTTAAACCGTATTTGCCTGATGGACCCAAACATATCTTTGATGCGATAAAAAGGTTCAACCTGTTACCCCAAGATATACAAAAAGTTGTCCAACCTTATATATCACGGAATGCCTATTTTGCTCACTCAGAAAATATTCTTCTATCAATGCTGTCAGATAGTGAGCAAAAGCTGCGCAAAGTTGCAATCGATCGAATAATACAGACAAAGTATAAGGAAGCCAATACAAGGAAAATCAGAGAATTTAGAGTACCAGAATTGAACTTCAAAGCATCACATTGGACAGACATCATCTTCCGGGATCGGATTGATATCAATGAACCACCTCTCACTTCTAAATTGTGTGATGAAGAATTGCTTGAGTACGAAACAAAATGTTTCAAAGTTGAGCAATACCCCATTCACACACAGAACGTCGAAAGAGTCGTGAAGTTGGTTACAGATGCATCAGCATCAGTAATATCACAGGAATCAAGAGACGGATTTATTAGGTCAAGAATAAAAAGTCGCTCTCTGCTTCCCTCAGTTGAAACCAAAAAGGATCTGATGCCTCTCCTGAAAAAATAATAACATTTGAGATGAGCGGGTTTTATATCGCATTCAAATGTAACTGATTTACGGCATTCAACCAAGTGAGACCAGATACAATTTTATTTCAATACAATGTATGCACAATGGTGTTTTTTAATTATAGTTTTGCATTATAAAGCGTTTTTCTTCAATTATTTTTTTTGATAGAACACTTAGTTTTTATGTTATGAGCATATTTTTATTTATGGACAACCGGTTGATGGCCATTTTGCTTTTATGTAAAAATGCGAGAGATGGTTTGAGTTACAAACATTAAATGACTGAATACATCATTTTTATGTTCTAATACACCAAAAAACAAGTGAGGCAAATGAATTTGAAATAAAAAGTTGTTTTTCACTCCGCCCCATTATACAATATGTATGTGTGCGTGCATGCGGGTGCGTATTAATGGTATACAATACAGTGATCAAACAGGGTGGGCCAAGATAAAGAGGCCCCATTTGGTTCTAAAGAACGTGAATAAGGCCTCTTTATCCTGGCCCACCCTATATAAGCTAGAATATCAGTCGACCGAACAAGGTATAAATAGAGACAGACTTGCCAGAAGGAGCTTTGAAATGATACTCACCACAATTAACACAAATAAAGAGGCTTAGTTACTTTCACTTCTCAGTATATATGTATATATATACACACACACATACATACAGAATTTATACATCTTTATTTATATCCTGCCAGGTGGGTTGGTATTTTTAGTTTATATTTTTGAGTTCTAATTCTATGATAGTAGTCTATAGGTCTAATCCGCGATGAAATAAAATAAGGTGAGACTTTGGGCACAAAAAGTGTGGTACCCAACGGTTACCAATCTTTTTTTTTATTGAAACACCAATATTTTCATGAAAAATGAGGAAGAATAATAATACAACATCCAAAAATAAATACAGTACGACGGAGGAAAAAGCGCGGGGCATTGAACCTGGGTACCATACTATAATTCTTTCGAAAAGTACGTAAAAGGGCCTAACTCACTGTTTTGGTGAAATTCTTCGTTTTGCACTAACGACTGAGATTCACATGCCGTTGGACTTGGAAGAAGATTCACCGAATAAGTTGAGTCATGTAAAGTCTTTGATGATGGAAATTCACTTGCCTGTCTTCTTACCAAATGTTGTAATAAGATCAGAGGAGGACCAAATGTTGTAATAAGATCAGAGGAGGATAATGTATTGTTCCTTTCGTTATTATCGTAACTAACGGAGAGACGAAGACAAATCATATTGTAAACACTTTGAGGTGTCAGGAACACGTTCATTAACATCAGTCGTACTATGATATAAATGTTTTGGTTGAGAATTAGAGTTATACACAACAGAGTTATGACTTACGGATGAGACACCAAGAGAAGAAGGAAATGTTAACTCATTCCATTTTCTTAGTGTCTGATTTTCAGGAATCTCATGTTCATTCATAATATTAGAGGGAAATGATGTGTTTGTTTTAAAATACTGATATTTCTCGTATTTACTCTTTGAACGTAAAAGTATATTATCACGAAGTAGGTGGTATAGTCCTCAATCTAGTAGATTCATTTAGAGTTGAAGAAAAGTGAGAATGAATGCCGCCGGCTAGCCGACCAGCCGCCGAGCTCAGCCGACCAGCTGCCGACTAGCCGCCGAGCTCAGCCGAACAGCTGCCGACTAGTCGCCGACTAGTCGCCGACTAGCCGCCGAGCTCAGCCGAACAGCCGCCGACTAGTCGATCAGCCGCCAAGTTCAGCCGATCAGCAGCCGACGAGCCGCCGAGCTCAGCCGATCAACCGTCGACTAACCAGTCAGCCGACCAGCTCAGCCGATGAGCAGCCGACCATCCGACGAGCAGCCTCCAACTACTTCAGCCGACCAGCCGCCGACTAACTGCCGAGCTCAGCCGAACAGCCGCCGTCTAGCCGAACAGCCGCCGATCAGCTGCCGACGAGCCAATCAGCCGACGAGCAGCCGTCGACTAGCCGATCAGCCGACGAGCAGCCTCCGAATAGCCGATCAACCGACGCGCAGCCTCCGAATAGGTAGAGAGAGTCTTGGTTACTCATGACGAGGTAAAGGGAGTCATGGTTACTCTTGTCTTTTATCGACGAGGCAAAGAGAGTCATGGATACTCATGACGAGGTAAAGGGAGTCATGGTTACTCTCGTCTTTTACTGACGAGGCAAAGAGAGTCATGGTTACTCATGACGAGGTAAAGGGAGTCATGGTTACTAATGACGAGGTAAAGGGAGTCATGGTTACTAATGACGAGGTAAATGGAGTCATGGTTACTCATGACGAGGTAAAGGGAGTCATGGTTACTCATGACGAGGTAAAGGGAGTCATGGTTACTCTCGTCTTTTACTGACGAGGCAAAGAGAGTCATGGTTACTCATGACGAGGTAAAGGGAGTCATGGTTACGCATGACGAGGTAAAGGGAGTCATGGTTACTCGTCTTTAACTGACGAGGCAAAGAGAGTCATGGTTACTCATGACGAAGGAAAGAGAGTCATGGTCCCCCCCGAGAATTTCTCTCAGCATCTGTATGATCTGTACACACTTTTCGATTATGGTATACTGACCTTCATCAGAAGAGTTTTCTGATTCTATTTCCACTGATTCGCGTGTCTCGACCGTTGACAGCAATGTCGTAGGTAAAACGTCAAAGTTATGACAGTGAGCAAAATCAAACCACTTTTGCTGTCTATAAGCAGAATGTTTACGTTAGAAAATGTTTACGTTAGAAAATTAATTCTTCATACCTTACACGTGAGGTGATAATAAATTTCCTTGCCATTGGAGAAAGAACAAAATGGCTCGAAGCCTCTCTTTTTTTTTTAAAAGAGGAGGAAAAGGGTCATCTCTGCCCTCTCCTTTTTTTAAAAGAGGGTCATTCGAAAGTTTTTCTGTGAAATGGTAAAGGGTTATGATCCAAAACCTCTTCTCCTCCTACAGAAGAAACAGGGCGGTCCCTTCCTTCTCTTTGTGAAAGAGTAAAAGGGTAATCTTTAATCTTTTCTTCCCTTAAATAAAGATGAAGAGAATGATCTAAACCTCCCTGCCTTCTTCTAAAGGCAGGGACAAAGAGTCTTCATAAATTGAGAAGGTTGATCCCAAACCTCTCTATTTTACGTGGTTTCACTAGTACACAAACATAGAAAGGCACAAATTTTTAATCCGATTAAAGTACAATATTCAACAAATACTTGAATGTAACATTAAAGCAACAGTATAGGTTTATATCTACATGTAAACATGATTTTATCCAAAACCATCCTGGAGCATAGAACTGCATAATAATCTTGACTATATCTTGGCAGCTCTACAACTTACACGATAAGCAAAAGACGTTGCATTCGCGTCGGATTGAATACATCAAAGAAAACGGGGTAACTATTGTATTTTTAGCCAAAAACAAAACCTAAACCTCAACTGGCAAACTTGAGCGTCCACTTTTCAAGGCAACTTTGCTAGTTGAGGCTTAAGCTTTGGTTTTTGGCTAAAATACAATAGTTACCCCTTTTTCTTTGATGTATTTAATCCGACGCGAATGCAACGAGTCTTTTGCTTATACTGTCCTGAGGTTCTGGATATAGTAGGCTAGGTGTAGCTGTAACCCCTAGATCCTGTCGCAAAGCTGGATCCTATCTGCTTTGCAGATAGCTGGTGACGGAAGCTATATTTTTGTTGCCTCTTCGCGAGTGACCCGTTGCTCATGTCGGGCTAACATCATGAAAAGAAAAAACTATCGTGTTTGTCATTTACCATTACTTATTCGGACTATTGTGGATTTAATTTTCCCAGAAGAGTTCCTTGTTCCATGCACGGTCTGTGTATATCATGAAAAAACCTCAGTGTGTGTCCTGTAGGAACTGATGTGCATTATGAAAACGTTTAAATACAATTATAAATTGTAATATTGTTGTTCTTTTAGGAACGCATTAACTGTCGCACTATTATATATACTGTGTGTATATATATATATAAGTGTGTGTGTGTGTTAATATATGTTACTCTGTACACCTATTGTATGTTTTATATATTAGTAAAGAATAATAAATTATTATTATTTAAAACAGGCAACATCAGGAACCCATTTCCTCACCTCGTGCCCCAAAGATCACCTGAGACTGAGCATTAATAGAGTAAGTGACCGGCCGAACCCAACGCAAGCGACAGCAGCTGGGAGCGAATATAAAGTCTCACGGCCCCAGAGTCCGATACCACTGAGCTATCGGGAGTCCCGTATCGTTAGTGTAATAGTTGTAATGTCCCCACAAAATAGTCCTCATAGATGTAATGTTACCATGGTGATCATAACTAAAACGCCATTTTAGACCCATCTTGATCATTCTATTTGAAAAGATGCCATATGAATTCGTCACCATGTACAGAATCATTAGTTTGACCTGTTCTGGACGATCGCCAATGTTGTGAGGCAAATTGCTTCGCAACATTGCATGATTCAAGTGGAGGGAAGGGGAGGAGTTACCTCCAGAAATGAAATTATAATTGCATGCAATATTTGCAATCATGCAGAACGCAACGATATTACTAGAATCATGGTGTTCTTACTCACACTATCGCCTTAGGCTTTTAATCACCACTAAAAAATGACTCCAGCTTAAAGTCATCACAACATAAATAAGGACACAGGTAAAGGGACGAGGTAAAGGGAGTCATGGTTACTCATGACGAGGTAAAGGGAGTCATGGTTACTCATGACGAGGTAAAGGGAGTCATGGTTACTCTCGTCTTATACTGACGAGGTAAAGAGAGTCATGGTTACTCATGACGAGGCAGAGAGAGTCATGGTTACGCATGACGAGGTAAAGGGAATCATGGTTACTCTCTCTTTACTGACGAGGCAAAGAGAGTCGTGGTTACTCATGACGAGGTAAAGGGAGTCATGGTTACTCTTTCTTTTACTGACGAGGCAAAGAGAGTCATGGTTACTCATGACGAGGTAAAGGGAGTCGTGGTTACTCATGACGAGGTAAAGGGAGTCGTGTTACTCATGACGAGGTAAAGGAGTCGTGGTTACTCATGACGAGGTAAAGGGAGTCGTGGTTACTCATGACGAGGTAAAGGGAGTCGTGGTTACTCATGACGAGGTAAAGGGAGTCGTGGTTACTCATGACGAGGTAAAGGGAGTCGTGGTTACTCATGACGAGGTAAAGGGAGTCGTGGTTACTCATGACGAGGTAAAGGGAGTCGTGGTTACTCATGACGAGGTAAAGGGAGTCGTGGTTACTCATGACGAGGTAAAGGGAGTCGTGGTTACTCATGACGAGGTAAAGGGAGTCGTGGTTACTCATGACGAGGTAAAGGGAGTCGTGGTTACTCATGACGAGGTAAAGGGAGTCGTGGTTACTCATGACGAGGTAAAGGGAGTCGTGGTTACTCATGACGATGTAAAGAGAGTCATGGTTCCCACGAGAATTTCTCTCAGCATCTGTATGATCTGTACACACTTTTCGATTATGGTATACTGACCTTCATCAGAAGAGTTTTCTGATTCTATTTCCATTGATTCGCGTGACCGTTGACAGCAATGTCGTAGGTAAAACGTTAAAGTTATGACAGTGAGCAAAATCAAACCACTTTTGCTGTCTGTAAGCAGAATGTTTACGTTAGAAAATGTTTACGTTAGAAAATTAATTCTTCATACCTTACACGTGAGGTGATAATAAATTTCCTTGCCATTGGAGAAAGAACAAAATGGCTCGAAGCCTCTTTTTTTTTTTTTTAAAGAGGAGGAAAAGGGTCATCTCTGCCCACTCCTTTTTTTAAAAGAGGGTCATTCGAAAGTTTTTCTGTGAAATGGTAAAGGGTTATGATCCAAAACCTCTTCTCCTCCTACAGAAGAAACAGGGCGGTCCCTTCCTTCTCTTTGTGAAAGAGTAAAAGAGTAATCTTTAATCTTTTCTTCCCTTAAATAAAGATGAAGAGAATGATCTAAACCTTCTCTTTCCTTTAAATGAGAAACAGGGTGATCCGCAATATATCCTTCTTCTAAAGGCAGGGACAAAGAGGACTTCATAAATTGAGAAGGTTGATCCCAAACCTCTCTATTTTACGTGGTTTCACTAGTACACTAACATAGAAAGCAGTGTTCCCTCTAAGGTGTGCGCGTGTGCGCGCGCACATCGGGTTTTATTGCCGCGCACACAGCCAAATTTTATGCGCACAAAAATTTAAAGTTAATTGGACATAAACAAAAATTATTTTCAAATGCTTAAGTTTTCTGTTATCTTAACTTTTTCGACACAAGAAACACAACTGTTTATGTTATCTTCATTTACTAATTGGCAACTCCGTATATCTATATCTTACGACATAAATACTGAATCATTTGAATGAGTCACGGTTGCTGAGCTGACTCACTTATTGTCTGGAGTTTCAACGTATTGCGTAGCTGGTGCATAGTGAATATTTGTTACCAATAGTTTGTTGATATATAGTCAAATTCATTTTCCAAAATATACGACAATAGCTTTCGTAATATTTACTAGTTCATTACGGAGTACCGTTACGGTATGTCGGGAGTAAACTAATAATATTAAGGAAAGTGCCTAAAAGATATTTATATTCGGTATAAACCGACCAACTTTATTGCGCGTATTGCTGTCGTGTGCGGGATTACGTGTTCCAGTTGCTATGTTACTTTCTTTAAAATTGGTTCTTTTGACCCAAAGGAATTGTAACCTAACTTAACCTAGGTTAGGTTAAATCAATATAAGGCCTATTCCCATAATTTTCTTCGGTTTATCCGTCTCTAATGTATTCATCCGTGCAGACGAAAAAGGCCTAGGCTGCCTATATACTCTAATCTTTATTTACGAATGGAGGTATCGGCTTCTACTCTTAATTTATCGGATATTATTAATAATTATTATAATTATTATTATTTAAATCATTCATAAATTCTTAATAATACTATTATTAGGGTAAATTACAAGGAGACAGCACCTCGCTGAATTATTAGTTTATTATCATGAAAAATATACCACCTTTTGAACCACAACTCTTCATAATGATTGTGTGACAGAACCCGCTAAAAACCTGAAATTCCAGCTATGTTTGCATACGATTTTCTCAATAAGTTTCATTTCGATTTAAATAAATTAGGTACCGCGGGCGTTAGAATATAGTATTTTCTCTAATTATGGAAGGTAAATTCAATCAAACGCGTTTTCTGTGAACTATATCTTATTCTAAAATATAAAGTAAGAATACATATAAATTATATATATGTGTATATGTACATTATGTTATTTATTATTTATTTATGTATATATATATATATATAAATGTATGAGTCCAAACAGTGGCGGTCCTAGCTTACATGACGCCCTGGGCGAACCTCACCTTCAGCGCCCCCCCCCCCTGTTCGCCAACACACACACATTCGAATCCCCCCAAAATAAAGGACAGACAATAACTCTTTCACAAAATAACTTTTTATTGGACTAATTGTTGGAACTTCAGAACCAAAACAAAGACTCAAATTTCTGAATTTTACAAATCCTTCATCACGTAAATAGAATAACTCACTTAAGAGAATGTAATTATGATACTATGAACAGGAAAAATACAAATTAAATTGCACAACTGCCATAAATAAACTAGAGAATCAAATTTCTAAATTGTACAAATGCTCTATCACATAAATAGAATAAGACACTTAAGAGAGGGTAATTATTATGCTACACTTTGAACAAGAAACAAAATAAATTGCACCACAGCACAACTGCCATCTAAAGCCTGACTCTTCTTACCTTCCTTGATGCAAAGTCATGAATTAAATCATCATATGAAATCTGCTCAGCAATTGTATGATTTATACTGATGATGGCCAGACCGGTAAGGCGTTCCTGTGACATAGTTGACCTCAGGTAGGATTTGATGAGCTTCAGCTTTGAAAAGCTCCTCTCTGCTTCAGCAACAGTGACTGGAAGAGTAAGACCAATTCTGAGAGCAGTCCACAAATTTGGATATATTTCAGAGAGCTCCCTTTCATGGATAAATGTCAGCAGTTCAAGCAAGGATATGGTCTTTGATGGCAAGTCAGGCAAGTTCTTCAGCTCCTGTGCAAGCTCTCTGCCATCCAAGTCAGATTGTCCCTTAAAGTGTAGTGTAGTACTAAGGTTCACACATTGTTCTGTCAGCTCCTCAAATGTGAGATTTTGGAAATGTGTCAGCACTCCAAACTTCTCTCCCACAATTTCCAACGTGGAAAATCTTTCCTGAATGGCTGATGTTGCAGCATCAACCACTGCATTGAAAAATGTCACCTCCAGCTTCTTCAAAGCATCAATCAAGGGCTCATCAGATGCTTCATAGGAGAAGTGCCGCTTTGTGGACCTCAGCCGTTTTTGTTTTAACACAGCCTCCACATTCATTTGTTCACAGATATCTGTGGCTGCCATTTGTGCAGCCACAAAACCTGTTGCCCTGTAATTGCGGAGACCTCTCTCTGTTTTTTTTAGGAGATTTACTGCAACATCAACGTGCATGCTAGGAGACTGCATCTGCTTGCTCACATGCTGAATTTGGCACAACAGGTCATGCCACACCACTGAACAAATGGCGAAGCGGTATGACCCAACCTCCTCTGACAGAGATTGAGCCTCGACCTTTATTACAGAGTCTTTGGTGTGGTCCCTCACCTCGATCAGTGCATCTCTCACTGCAGCTGCCTGATATCTCAGGGGCTCCACACTCTTGATCTTGCTTTCCCACCTTGTATCAGACCACATCTTCAATGTGATGTTCACATGTTTTTTCAAAATGGCCCATCGTTGTGTGGAGGCTGAAAACAAGTTGTAAAGCTTCTGCAAGATGCCAAAGTAACTTGTGGCATCAATAGATCCCTTAGCAGCATCGGCCACAAGCAAATTCAGAGAATGAGCCCCACATGGAACAAACAGAGCTCTGGGATTAATTTCTAGGAGCCTGGATTGAACACCCTTGTTTTTTCCCCTCATGTTGGCCCCGTTGTCGTATGATTGTCCTCTACAGTCCATGAAAGGAACTTTTAGCTCCTCCAGTCTCTTCAGAATCAGAGATGCCAAATGTTGACCAGTGGACTCCTCTGCCTCCAAAAACCCCATGAAATGTTCCTTTATATGGGGCTTCCCCTCCAGTGACACAACCCGAATCACAACTGACAACTGTTCAGTGTGGCTGATATCTGGAGTGCAATCTAGAATTATTGAAAAAAACTTTGATTGTTTGATGTCGCTCACCATTGCTGAAATGGTCTTGCTGCTCGACAAATCAATGAGTTCGTTTTGTATGTGGTGGCCGAGGTAGCTGGTGTGACTGGAGGTCCCTTTTTGGACACGGTTAATGTGCTCTTGCATTATAGGATCAAATTGTGCCATCAGTTCAACTTCTTTCAGAAAATTGCCATTTGATGGTGAGAACAATTTTTCTGTATGTCCCCTTAGTGCCAAATTCCTAACTGCCAGAGAATGCACAATAGCAGTGAGACGTGTCAGCACCGCTCTCCATCTCAACTTCTCAGCCTCCAGAAGTGCCATCTCCTGCTTGTCAATGGTCTCCCCCTTTCTCATCCTCACTGCCAGTTCTTTCCAGATTTTCATAGAATTTAGGTGTTCTGAACTGTTGTCATGTGATGTGAGCAATGAGCTTGCATGCTTCCAGTCCGAGAGTCCCAAACTTGTTAAATTTATTTTCCTCTTGGAAAATAATGTACAACAGAAACAGAAAAGGCTGTTGTTTTTTAAGGAATAGACCAACCAACTTCTGGTTATATTTTCCCCACTAACCAATGACTTCCTGAAGTATTGATGGTGGAAACTTCTTCCGTCACTGTCGTTTCTAGGGAATACAAAGTCAGATGGTACTTGACTTGGTCCCCTGGAAACCAGTTGTGTCCGAATTCTCTCAGTCAGAACTGAAGGCCAGTTAGCAGGGTCGGTGGAAAGAGACTCATCCTCAGGAGGCGATTCTGCTCCAGGCCTTTCTAATAGAAAGAACAAGAGCATTACTCATTAGTATACACACCTAAGTTAGATAACACATTATTCACAGCACTTTGTTATGGTGGTGGTGTTATGGAATTATGGTGGTGAAACACCACACATACCCAGTAACCCAGACCCAGTGATAATAACATTATAATTTATAACTGTTTGCAAAATGCTTTGCAGGGATGCACACACATACACATACACACACACGCACACACTCACAGACATATGTGCACACAAACTCACCTGAAGAGTCCTGCCGGGAAGAAGTAGAAGCAAATGGGTCTTCATCCTCAGGATCAGACTGCATTTGTGGAGACATATGTGAGGCTGAGGAGGTAGATGGCTCCTCAGCCTCAATAATGGCAGAAGTAGACGGCTTCTCATCCTGGCTAGTGGCAGAGGGTGTTCCAAAATATTTCAAAAGTGCCCCTGCAAATAGTAAAATAGAACATAACAGACCAATGCATGAATAGGCTAGTACAATTAATTTAACATGTTATTAAGCACAATTTATTAAACTTTTAGAATAGGAAACAAATGAATAATACAACCTCCTTGGTTAATGGCTAATTATATACATAATAGTACACTTCAAATGACTCAGAAAGCTATATCACAAAATAGCAGTGCAATATAGCAGTGAAGAGTAGATGACATAGCTCTATACCTTTATCTTTTGCTCGTTTCTCCTCTTCTTCTTTCCTCTTTTTTCTAAACTGAGCACCTGATAGCTTTGACCTCTTCTTATCCATTTGCGGTTATTTGACAGACCTTAGTGGCTTAGTGTGAAGATTCGTTCTGTAATAAATAATATACATTTCACTATTTAACCAAACCCAGAAAAATAACATTACATATGTTAAAGTATGGGCCTTTATTCCCAATAATATTAATCTGGAAGCATTTTGCATTGTTTAGGTCTTTTATGGGAAGGTTTATGGAAAATGCAATAGATGGTTTTTTATTAATAAAAATATATTTATTGATCTTTTATTATTTATTTTATTAAATTTTTTATTTTTATTTATTTCTTTATTTATTTATTCTTATTTTTATTTTTATTTTTTTTGCAGGCGCTCATGCCGCCCCTCCACAAATGCCGCCCTGTGCGGCTGCCCATATTGCCCATATGAGGAACCGCCACTGAGTCCAAATCTACCCAATGGCCCGAATAGGTTAATATTATGTTCAATATAATAATAATATGTTTTGCTATGCAATCATTTTACGTTATTTAGCATAAATATAGGTACAATTTTATGATAATTGTTTGTTTTTGTTTCAGATTTTAAAATTAATGAACCGACACTATAGTTAATTCAGCATGTCTTTATCAGTAAAATAACAAGTTACCTTTACGGTAATTGCAGTGTTATAAGTTTGCTCAAATAATACTGGTGTGCGCATGTAATGAAACATTCGTACTCTTTAATTTAGAAGTTATTACATCTTATAATTAACCCATTACACCAATGCATAAAGGAGCTAAACGGAAAAGAGCTGCAAATTTCTTTAAGACAGAATGGATGGAAGTATATATAGAAACAGCAACACCAAAATCTGATAGTGATTTGCGCGTGCAGTTGCGAGACATATTCACTTTCAATTCCGATACTGGAGTGATTTGTAATTATTGTCGAGATGCAAAAGTAGTAGGGGAATTTGCATGTGGAAAGATGTGGGGTGATGTATGGAAACTTGACTTTTTAAGGCGTCATTTATCAAGCAAATCTCATTTAGACGGTGTAACGAAACTTAGAAATAAAAATCCTTCATTACCAGCAAAAGGTCTGCTCAGAATGTTGTATGAAAGTCCTGAAGAAAGACAAAGAAAATTAATGTTTTGCGAGCGAAAACGTTCAAATCAAGAAGAAGTTCAAGTTTTAATTGATAATGTTATTTTAGCTGTTAAAATGAATAATTCCATGTTCTCTGTTCAGGACATTAATGATCATATGTCAAAGTATGTTAATATTCCAGATAATTGGAGAAGTAAAAATTATGCATTTGAATTTTTGGAGAATATTAACGCCATTGTGCAAAATGATGTAATGACAGAAATAGCTTCAGCAACGTTTCATACGTTAACTCTTGACGAAAGCACGGATATTTCCGTCAACAAAATGTTGGTACTTTATTTCAAATATAGAGCTCAAAATTCTACCGAATATAAAACGACATTTGGTGGAATAGTAAAATTACAAGCATGTGATGCTTCTACAGTTGTTTCTACAATCGAGCAGTTTTATGAAGAACATAATCTTGACTTTAAAAAAATGGTTATGTTCACATCTGATGGTGCCTCGGTAATGTTGGGTCGGCTTAATGGCGTGGCTGCGCAACTGAAGCGTAAAATTCCTCATTTAGTTGTACAACTTTGTGTTGCCCATCGCGAAGATTTGGGTATTTGTGATACTTGGAAAGAATTCAAGCTGATAAGGAACATCGAAACTTTAATTAGGACCATATATACATTATTTTCCAGATCTACAACAAAGAAGAGCAAATTCGAAGGGATTGTTATTGCTTCTGAAAATAAGTCGGTTGCCTTCAAACCTCTTAATGAAGTACGGTGGTTGTCGAGACATTTTGCACTGGAAGCAATAATTAGAAATTATGATTCTTTAATAGTGTATTTTGAGCAGGATGTATCAAATGATCCAATTTCAAATTATTGTCACACAAAATTAACTAACCCTGAGTACCGAATAGCTTTGGAAATTTTGAATGATGTTTTGGGTGATTTGGCTTCCTTGTCTAAGCTTTTACAGAAGCGTAATCTAACACCACTAGATGCAAATCATCTTGTTCATGGTAAATTGAATAAGATAAAAGAACAATATCTTGGTGAAAAAATTTCATGGAGTAAACATGTACAAACACTCCTTAACAAATTTCATGAAGAAAATATTGAAGTTGATACTTGTTCTTTGTTGAATTTCATAAAAACGCTTTGTGTTCACATGGAAGACCGGTTTCCTAAGAACGAAGTAAAAGAATGGTCTTTATTTGATTGTTCAGCAATTGCAAAATGCAACTTTGGCTTTGGAGTTGAAGAAATTCAATATTTGTGTTCCAAATATGTCGATTTTCTAAATGAAAGGGATGTCATTATAGAACAGTACAATGACTTTAAATTTATTGCAGGTGAAAAAATAAAAGTGAAACTTATTGAAAACTATGCTGATATGGTGGTTTTTGTCCTCCAAAATGAACAATTTAAAGATCTTGCAATATTGATGGACATAGGAGGAACTTTTTTTAGCATCTAGTGTGGACTGTGAAGGTGGTTTCAGTTTGATGAACTCGATAAAAAATAAGCTGAGAAACCGTTTACAAGAAAATCATTTAGATATGCTTATGCGTGTGAAAAGTTACCTAAATGATGGAGGAACAATCAACCTTGAAAGAGTATATTCAAGATAGGCAAATCTGAAAGACCGTCGAGAAAAACAATAGTAAGAAGAAACTAGTATAAACCATTGAAATTCAATATATTGTTTAATTTTACTTAAAATATTTTTAATTTGGATGTTCTTATAGAAAATATATTTATTTATAGAATAAATGAATGTAAACTTCATTACTCATAGTTTTATTGTCTCCTTAAAAAGTATAATATGGTGCTGTTTTAAAATAATGATACAATTGTTAATCTTTCAAAATCATCTACCTCCTCTTTATTGATTTTTTTGATGATTCAATGAATGATGCCAAATTATAAAGTTTGCACAATTTTATAACATTATTGGGAATGTTGCACACAAGAAACAAAATGCGCACATAAGCAGCACAAAATTAGAGGGAACATTGATAGAAAGGCACAAATTTTTAATCCGATAAAAGTACAATATTCAACAAATACTTGAATGTAACATTAAAGCAATAGTATAGGTTTATATCTACTGTACATGTAAACATGATTTTATCCAAAACCATCCTGGAGCATAGAACTGCATAATAATCTTGACTATATCTTGGCAGCTCTACAACTTAGACGATAAGCAAAAGACGTTGCATTCGCGTCGGATTGAATACATCAAAGAAAAAGGGGTAACTATTGTATTTTTAGCCAAAAAACAAAACCTAAACCTCAACTGGCAAACTTGAGCGTCCACTTTTCAAGGCACATAACATGTCCGTTTCATGATGGGATTGAACTCAGAATGTGTTGTGTGCCTTGAAAAGTGGACGCTCAACTTTGCTAGTTGAGGCTTAAGCTTTGGTTTTTGGCTAAAAATACAATAGTTACCCCTTTTTCTTTGATGTATTTAATCCGACGCGAATGCAACGAGTCTTTTGCTTATACTGTACTGAGGTTCTGGATATAGTAGGCTAGGTGTAGCTGTAACCCCTAGATCCTGTCGCAAAGCTGGATCCTATCTGCTTTGCAGATAGCTGGTGAGGGAAGCTATATTTTTGTTGCCTCTTCGCGAGTGACCCGTTGCTCATGTCGGGCTAACATCATGAAAAAGAAAAAACTATCGTGTTTGTCATTTACCATTACTTATTCGGACTATTGTGGATTTAATTTTCCCAGAAGAGTTCCTTGTTCCATGCACGGTCTGTGTATATCATGAAAAAACCTCAGGGGACCATTCTGAGTTCAATATATATATATATATATATATATATATATATATATATACTGTATATACAGGGTGAGGCAGAAGTAACCGGGCAGCTTTTTGATTTTCAGCTGTGGAAGTTTCTAGCGATAATTGCATCAATTACGTAACACCCGATAGCCTAGGCCCTAGGCTAAACGGGTAGCCTAGCTAGGCTAACCGTTTAATTCAGTTTGTCGCAGCTGGTGGTTGTGAACACATCTTCTTTCGGTCAATTTTGAAAGCCCCAATTATGGCAAAGGCGAGCAACCAACGCTTTACAATGGAAGAACGTGTCTTCATTGTAAAAAAATTTTACCGAACGGACAACAAGAGCGAGACATGCCGCCGATTTAAAGAAAGATTTGATCGTTCAATAAAAAGAGACACGGTAGCCAGCCTCATTCAACGCTTTGAATCAACAGGTTCATGTGAAGATCTTCCAAGACCAGGACGACCAAGGTCTGTCTGTACCGACGAAAACAAGCAGATTGTTGAAGTTGCTTTCGCTCGTAGTCCACGGAAGTCCACCAGACGAGCTGAGCAAGAACTTGGCATCTCACAAAGATCAATTATAAGAATGCTACACGATGCCCACTTGAGGCCATATCGTCCACACTTGCTCCATGCACTGAACGAAGATGATCATGACCGTCGCGTGGAGTTTTGTGAGATCTTTCGACAACTCTGTGCAATGGACGCCACCTTTCCTGAAAAGATCATCTGGAGTGATGAAGCATCTTTTAAATTAAATGGCCACGTCAACCGACATAATTCTGTCTACTGGGCAAGTGAAAATCCTCACCTAATCCTCGAGAAGGAAGTCAACACCATCGGTGTCACGGTTTGGATTGGGATCTGTGCTTCTGGTCTGGTCGGTCCGTTCTTTTTTGAAAAAACTGTGACAGGCGCCAACTACGTGGCGATGCACAACAATAATTTCCTTCCAAAAGTGGCAACCTGGCCACACATTCGTGAGATGTGGTTCCAACAAGACGGAGCACCACCCCATTACAGCCACGCTGCGCGCGATTGGCTCGATGAGCACTTCCCTCAGAGATGGGTTGGACGCCGTGGTCCCATAGATTATCTTCCTCGATCTCCTGACCTTACACCTCCAGACTTTTTTCTTTGGGGTGTGCTGAAGAATTCAGTCTATGCTGAAAAACCAAGGACCATTCAGCAGCTCACTACGAGAATTGTGAATTCTTGCGCAGAAATCAACGAAGATTTGTGTCGAAGTGTGTGCTATTCTGTGGTAGACAGATTTTCTAAATGCATTGAAGAACGTGGTCAGCATTTCGAACACTTGCTCTAATCATGCTTTATATTGTTCTAGTATCATGTACATTGTAATGGTTATTCATGGTTATTCATGACGAGGTAAAGGGAGTCATGGTTACTCTCGACTTTTACTGACGAGGCAAAAAGAGTCATGGTTACTCATGACGAGGTAAAGGGAGTCATGGTTATTTTCGTCTTTTACTGACGAGGCAAAGAGAGTCATGGTTACTCATGACGAAGGAAAGAGAGTCATGGTCCCCCGAGAATTTCTCTCAGCATCTGTATGATCTGTACACACTTTTCGATTATGGTATACTGACCTTCATCAGAAGAGTTTTCTGATTCTATTTCCACTGATTCGCGTGTCTCGACCGTTGACAGCAATGTCGTAGGTAAAACGTCAAAGTTATGACAGTGAGCAAAATCAAACCACTTTTGCTGTCTGTAAGCAGAATGTTTACGTTAGAAAATGTTTACGTTAGAAAATGTTTACGTTAGAAAATTAATTCTTCATACCTTACACGTGAGGTGATAATAAATTTCCTTGCCATTGGAGAAAGAACAAAATGGCTCGAAGCCTCTCTTTTTTTTAAAGAGGAGGAAAAGGGTCATCTCTGCCCTCTCCTTTTTTTAAAAGAGGGTCATTCGAAAGTTTTTCTGTGAAATGGTAAAGGGTTATGATCCAAAACCTCTTCTCCTCCTACAGAAGAAACAGGGCGGTCCCTTCCTTCTCTTTGTGAAAGAGTAAAAGGGTAATCTTTAATATTTTCTTCCTTAAATAAAGATGAAGAGAATGATCTAAACCTTCTCTCTCCTTAAATGAGAAACAGGGTGATCCGCAATATATCCTTCTTCTAAGGCAGGGACAAAGAGGATTCATAAATTGAGAAGGTTGATCCCAAACCTCTCCATTTTACGTGGTTTCACTAGTACACTAACATAGAAAGGCACAAATTTTAATCCGATTAAAGTAATATTCAACAAATACTTGAATGTAACATTAAAGCAACAGTATAGGTTTATATCTACATGTAAACATGATTTTATCCAAAACCATCCTGGAGCATAGAACTGCATAATAATCTTGACTATATCTTGGCAGCTCTACAACTTACACGATAAGCAAAAGACGTTGCATTTGCGTCGGATTGAATACATCAAAGAAAAAGGGGTAACTATTGTATTTTTAGCCAAAAAACAAAACCTAAACCTCAATTGGCAAACTTGAGCGTCCACTTTTCAAGGCACATAACATGTCATGACGCTCAACTTTGCTAGTTGAGGCTTAAGCTTTGGTTTTTGGCTAAAAATACAATAGTTACCCCTTTTTCTTTGATGTATTTAATCCGACGCGAATGCAACGAGTCTTTTGCTTATACTGTACTGAGGTTCTGGATATAGTAGGCTAGGTGTAGCTGTAACCCCTAGATCCTGTCGCAAAGCTGGATCCTATCTGCTTTGCAGATAGCTGGTGAGGGAAGCTATATTTTTGTTGCCTCTTCGCGAGTGACCCGTTGCTCATGTCGGGCTAACATCATGAACAAGAAAAAACTATCGTGTTTGTCATTTACCACTTATTCGGACTATTGTGGATTTAATTTTCCCAGAAGAGTTCCTTGTTCCATGCACGGTCTGTGTATATCATGAAAAAACCTCAGGGGACCATTCTGAGTTCTATATATATATATATATATATATATATATTCATTTCACGTGTTTTATAATATATATATATATATATATATATATATATATATGTGTGTGTGTGTGTGTGTGTGTGTGTGTGTCCTGTAGGAACTGATGTGCATTATGAAAACGTATAAATACAATGATAAATTGTAATATGTTGTTCTTTTATATTGTTTATTCTACTGCGCTACATATGCTTAGGAACGCATTAACTGTCGCACTATTATATATACTGTGTATATATATAATAAGTGTGTGTGTGTGTTAATATATGTTACTCTGTACACCTATTGTATGTTTATATATTAGCAAAGAACAATAAATTATTATTATTTAAAAACAGGCAACATCAGAAACCCATTTCCCCACCTCGTGCCCCAAGGATCACCTAGAGACTGAGCATTAATAGAGTAAGTGACCGGCCGAACCCAACGCAAGCGACAGCAGCTGGGAGCGAATATAAAGTCTCACGGCCCCAGAGTCCGATACCACTGAGCTATCGGGAGTCCCGTATCGTTAGTGTAATAGTTGTAATGTCCCCACAAATAGTCCTCATAGATGTAATGTTACCATGGTGATCATAACTAAAACGCCATTTTAGACCATCTTGATCATTCTATTTGAAAAGATGCCATATGAATTCGTCACCATGTACAGAATCATTAGTTTGACCTGTTCTGGACGATCGCCAATGTTTTGAGGCAAATTGCTTCGCAACATTGCATGATTCAAGTGGAGGGAAGGGGAGGAGTTACCTCCAGAAATGAAATTATAATTGCATGCAATATTTGCAATCATGCAGAACGCAACGATATTACTAGAATCATGGTGTTCTTACTCACACTATCGCCTTAGGCTTTTAATCACCACTAAAAAAATGACTACAACTTAAAGTCATCACAACATAAATAAGGACACAGGTAAAGGGACGAGGTAAAAGGAGTCATGGTTACTCATGACGAGGTAAAGGGAGTCATGGTTACTCTGTCTTATACTGACGAGGTAAAGAGAGTCATGGTTACTCATGACGAGGTAAAGGGAGTCATGGTTACTCTCGTCTTATACTGACGAGGCAGAGAGAGTCATGGTACGCATGACGGCAGAGAGAGTCATGGTTACGCATGACGAGGCAAAGAGAGTCATGGTTACTCGTGACGAGGTAAAGGGAGTCATGGTTACTCTCGTCTTTTACTGACGAGGCAAAGAGAGTCGTGGTTACTCATGACGAGGTAAAGGGAGTCATGGTTACTCATGACGAGGTAAAGGGAGTCATGGTTACTCTTGTCTTTTACTGACGAGGCAAAGATAGTCGTGGTTACTCATGACGAGGTAAAGGGAGTCATGGTTACTCATGACGAGGTAAAGGGAGTCATGGTTACTCATGACGAGGTAAAGGGAGTCATGGTTACTCATGACGAAGTAAAGAGAGGCATGGTTCCCACGAGAATTTCTCTCAGCATCTGTATGATCTGGACACACTTTTCGATTATGGTATACTGACCTTCATCAGAAGAGTTTTCTGATTCTATTTCCATTGATTCGCGTGACCGTTGACAGCAATGTCGTAGGTAAAACGTTAAAGTTATGACAGTGAGCAAAATCAAACGACTTTTGCTGTCTGTAAGCAGAATGTTTACGTTAGAAAATGTTTACGTTAGAAAATTAATTCTTCATACCTTACACGTGAGGTGATAATAAATTTCCTTGCCATTGGAGAAAGAACAAAATGGCTCGAAGCCTCTTTTTTTTTAAAGAGGAGGAAAAGGGTCATCTCTGCCCTCTCCTTTTTTAAAAGAGGGTCATTCGAAAGTTTTTCTGTGAAATGGTAAAGGGTTATGATCCAAAACCTCTTCTCCTCCTACAGAAGAAACAGGGCGGTCCCTTCCTTCTCTTTGTGAAAGAGTAAAAGGGTAATCTTTAATCTTTTCTTCCCTTAAATAAAGATGAAGAGAATGATCTAAACCTTCTCTTTCCTTTAAATGAGAAACAGGGTGATCCGCAATATATCCTTCTTCTAAAGGCAGGGACAAAGAGGACTTCATAAATTGAGAACGTTGATCCCAAACCTCTCTATTTTACGTGGTTTCACTAGTACACTAACATAGAAAGCAGTGTTCCCTCTAAGGTGTGCGCGTGTGCGCGCGCACATGGGGTTTTATTGCCGCGCACACAGCCAAATTTTATGCGCACAAAAATTTAAAGTTAATTGGACATAAACAAAAATTATTTTCAAATGCTTAAGTTTTCTGTTATCTTAACTTTTTCAACACAAGAAACACAACTGTTTATGTTATCTTCATTTACTAATTGGCAACTCCGTATATCTATATCTTACGACATAAATACTGAATCATTTGAATGAGTCACGGTTGCTGAGCTGACTCAGTTATTGTCTGGAGTTTCAACGTTCTGCGTAGCTGGTGCATAGTGAAATATTTGTTACCAATAGTTTGTTGATATATAGTCAAATTCATTTTCCAAAATATACGACAATAGCTTTCGTAATATTTACTAGTTCATTACGGAGTACCGTTACGGTATGTCGGGAGTAAACTAATAATATTAAGGAAAGTGCCTAAAAGATATTTATATTCGGTATAAACCGACCAACTTTATTGCGCGTATTGCTGTCGTGTGCGGGATTACGTGTTCCAGTTGCAATGTTACTTTCTTTAAAATTGGTTCTTTTGACCCAAAGGAATTGTAACCTAACTTAACCTAGGTTAGGTTAAATCAATATAAGGCCTATTCCCATAATTTTCTTCGGTTTATCCGTCTCTAATGTATTCATCCGTGCAGACGAAAAAGGCCTAGGCTGCCTATATACTCTAATCTTTATTTACGAATGGAGGTATCGGCTTCTACTCTTAATTTATCGGATATTATTAATAATTATTATAATTATTATTATTTAAATCATTCATAAATTCTTAATAATACTATTATTAGGGTAAATTACAAGGAGACAGCCCCTCGCTGAATTATTAGTTTATTATGATGAAAAATATACCACACGTCGTACCGTACGACATGTTGCATGAGTATGTCACTGCCAGGCGTAAAAAAATGTTTTATGGTGGTCATTTTATAATAAAATTTTACTAATTTAATTATTAAACATTTTATGTTTAACCTTTTGAACCACAACTCTTCATAATGATTGTGTGACAGAACCCGCTAAAAACCTGAAATTTCAGCTATGTTTGCATACGATTTTCTCAATAAGTTTCATTTCGATTTAAATAAATTAGGTACCGCGGGCGTTAGAATATAGTATTTTCTCTAATTATGGAAGGTAAATTCAATCAAACGCGTTTTCTGTGAACTATATCTTATTCTAAAATATAAAGTAAGAATACATATAAATTATATATATGTGTATATGTACATTATGTATATATATATATAAATGTATGAGTCCAAATCTACCCAATGGCCCGAATAGGTTAATATTATGTTCAATATAATAATAATATGTTTTGCTATGCAATCATTTTACGTTATTTAGCATAAATATAGGTACAATTTTATGATAATTGTTTGTTTTTGTTTCAGATTTTAAAATTAATGAACCGACACTATAGTTAATTCAGCATGTCTTTATCAGTAAAATAACAAGTTACCTTTACGGTAATTGCAGTGTTATAAGTTTGCTCAAATAATACTGGTGTGCGCATGTAATGAAACATTCGTACTCTTTAATTTAGAAGTTATTACATCTTATAATTAACCCATTACACCAATGCATAAAGGAGCTAAACGGAAAAGAGCTGCAAATTTCTTTAAGACAGAATGGATGGAAGTATATATAGAAACAGCAACACCAAATCTGATAGTGATTTGCGCGTGCAGTTGCGAGACATATTCACTTTCAATTCCGATACTGGAGTGATTTGTAATTATTGTCGAGATGCAAAAGTAGTAGGGGAATTTTCATGTGGAAAGATGTGGGGTGATGTATGGAAACTTGACTTTTTAAGGCGTCATTTATCAAGCAAATCTCATTTAGACGGTGTAACGAAACTTAGAAATAAAAATCCTTCATTACCAGCAAAAGGTCTGCTCAGAATGTTGCATGAAAGTCCTGAAGAAAGACAAAGAAAATTAATGTTTTGCGAGCGAAAACGTTCAAATCAAGAAGAAGTTCAAGTTTTAATTGATAATGTTATTTTAGCTGTTAAAATGAATAATTCCATGTTCTCTGTTCAGGACATTAATGATCATATGTCAAAGTATGTTAATATTCCAGATAATTGGAGAAGTAAAAATTATGCATTTGAATTTTTGGAGAATATTAACGCCATTGTGCAAAATGATGTAATGACAGAAATAGCTTCAGCAACGTTTCATACGTTAACTCTTGACGAAAGCACGGATATTTCCGTCAACAAAATGTTGGTACTTTATTTCAAATATAGAGCTCAAAATTCTACCGAATATAAAACGACATTTGGTGGAATAGTAAAATTACAAGCATGTGATGCTTCTACAGTTGTTTCTACAATCGAGCAGTTTTATGAAGAACATAATCTTGACTTTAAAAAAATGGTTATGTTCACATCTGATGGTGCCTCGGTAATGTTGGGTCGGCTTAATGGCGTGGCTGCGCAACTGAAGCGTAAAATTCCTCATTTAGTTGTACAACATTGTGTTGCCCATCGCGAAGATTTGGGTATTTGTGATACTTGGAAAGAATTCAAGCTGATAAGGAACATCGAAACTTTAATTAGGACCATATATACATTATTTTCCAGATCTACAACAAAGAAGAGCAAATTCGAAGGGATTGTTATTGCTTCTGAAAATAAGTCGGTTGCCTTCAAACCTCTTAATGAAGTACGGTGGTTGTCGAGACATTTTGCACTGGAAGCAATAATTAGAAATTATGATTCTTTAATAGTGTATTTTGAGCAGGATGTATCAAATGATCCAATTTCAAATTATTGTCACACAAAATTAACTAACCCTGAGTACCGAATAGCTTTGGAAATTTGAATGATGTTTTGGGTGATTTGGCTTCCTTGTCTAAGCTTTTACAGAAGCGTAATCTAACACCACTAGATGCAAATCATCTTGTTCATGGTAAATTGAATAAGATAAAAGAACAATATCTTGGTGAAAAAATTTCATGGAGTAAACATGTACAAACACTCCTTAACAAATTTCATGAAGAAAATATTGAAGTTGATACTTGTTCTTTGTTGAATTTCATAAAAACGCTTTGTGTTCACATGGAAGACCGGTTTCCTAAGAACGAAGTAAAAGAATGGTCTTTATTTGATTGTTCAGCAATTGCAAAATGCAACTTTGGCTTTGGAGTTGAAGAAATTCAATATTTGTGTTCCAAATATGTCGATTTTCTAAATGAAAGGGATGTCATTATAGAACAGTACAATGACTTTAAATTTATTGCAGGTGAAAAAATAAAAGTGAAACTTATTGAAAACTATGCTGATATGGTGGTTTTTGTCCTCCAAAATGAACAATTTAAAGATTTTGCAATATTGATGGACATAGGAGGAACTTTTTTTAGCATCTAGTGTGGACTGTGAAGGTGGTTTCAGTTTGATGAACTCGATAAAAAATAAGCTGAGAAACCGTTTACAAGAAAATCATTTAGATATGCTTATGCGTGTGAAAAGTTACCTAAATGATGGAGGAACAATCAACCTTGAAAGAGTATATTCAAGATAGGCAAATCTGAAAGACCGTCGAGAAAAACAATAGTAAGAAGAAACTAGTATAAACCATTGAAATTCAATATATTGTTTAATTTTACTTAAAATATTTTTAATTTGGATGTTCTTATAGAAAATATATTTATTTATAGAATAAATGAATGTAAACTTCATTACTCATAGTTTTATTGCCTCCTTAAAAAGTATAATATGGTGCTGTTTTAAAATAATGATACAATTGTTAATCTTTCAAAATCATCTACCTCCTCTTTATTGATTTTTTTTTATGATTCAATGGATGATGCCAAATTATAAAGTTTGCACAATTTTTTAACATTATTGGGAATGTTGCACACAAGAAACAAAATGCGCACATAAGCAGCACAAAATTAGAGGGAACATTGTCGCCGAGCTCAGCCGAACAGCTGCCGACTAGTCGCCGACTAGCCGCCGAGCTCAGCCGAACAGCCGCCGACTAGTCGATCAGCCGCCAAGCTCAGCCGATCAGCAGCCGACGAGCCGCCAAGCTCAGAAGATCAACCGTCGACTAACCAGCTCAGCCGATCAGCCGGCGAGCTCAGCCGAACAGCCTCCGACTAGCAGACGAGCCGCCATGTTCAGCCGACCAGCCGCCGACTAACTGCCGAGCTCAGCCGTCGATCAGCCGCCGACGAGCCGATCAGCCGTCGACTAGCCGATCAGCAGCCGAGCAGCCTCCAAATAGCCGATCAACCGACGCGCAGCCTCCGAATAGGTAAAGAGTCATGGTTACTCATGACGAGGTAAAGGGAGTCATGGTTACTCTCGTCTGTTACTGACGAGGCAGAGAGAGTCGTGCTTACTCATGACGAGACAAAGAGAGTCAAGAGTAACCATGACTCTCTTGCCTCGTCAGTAACAGACGAGAGTAACCATGACTCCCTTTACCAAAAATAAATATAGTACGACGTAGGAAAAAGCGCGGGGCCTTGAGCCTGGGTACCATACTGTAATTCTTTCGAAAAGTACGTAAAAGGACCTAACTCACCGTTTTGGTGAAATTCTTCGTTTTGCACTAACGACTGAGGAGGATAATGTATTGTTCCTTTGTTATTATCGTAAACTAACGGAGAGACGAAGGCAAATCATATTGTAAACACTTTGAGGTGTCAGGAACATGTTCATTAACATCAGTCGTACTATGATATAAATGTTAGAGGTATACACAACAGAGTTATGACTTACGGATGAGACACGAAGAGAAGAAGGAAGTGTTAACTCATTCCATTTTCTTGAATACATTTTCTTAGTGTCTGATTTTCAGAAATCTTATGTTCATTCATGTTATTAGAGAGAAATGATGTTTCTTTTAAAATACTGATATTTCTCGTATCCTCAATCTAGTAGATTCATTTAGAGTTGAAGAAAAGTGAGAATGAATGCCGCCAACTAGCCGACCAGCTGCCGAGCTCAGCCGACCAGCCGCCGACTAGCCGCCGAGCTCAGCCGAACAGCTGCCGACTAGCCGCCGAGCTCAGCCGAACAGCCGCCGACTAGTCGATCAGCCGCCAAGCTCAGCCGATCAGCAGCCGACTAGCCGACGAGCCGCCAAGCTCAGAAGATCAACCGTCGACTAACCAGTCAGCCGACCAGCTCAGCCGATCAGCCGGTGAGCAGCCGACCATCCGACGAGCAGCCTTCAACTAGCGGCCAGGGGTTCCCAAGCATTTTCCAGTGCGACCCCTTCTAGTGCTGTTGCCTATCCAGTGCGACCCCAAGTCATTACGAAGAACAAGTATATACATATATATATATATAAAATTTTATCTAGTGAGGAAGAATCTTAAAATAAATAGACATATTTTTATACGTATTTATTTAACTGTAAAAACAAATAAGGAAATGTATTACATAACTCAAGAGTGTAAAAGTAAACATTGTCAGAAACTATTTACAACTCTCTCATGTTTAATATGTAATATAAAACAACATATCAATCAATATTCTAAGTTCCTACTCTATCATATGTCTGATATGCTATAACAGTGGCATATTTCATATCTGGCATGTGTACATTATGATTTGATTAATTTTTGTACCTGGGGGTATATGAGGTTAAGGAACATAGCATACAATTTTCTAAGTTGATGTTTGAAATACGGTTACGGTACTCATTTTTCATAAATACCATTGACGAGAAAGCTGCCTCACAGATATAGGTGGTTCCAAATTGTACCAGAACTTTGATAGCTCGATTTTTAACAGTCGAATGTCTCTCTGCTAAAGTAATCCAGAACTTTTCTACGTCATCATAGATATCAAAATTCACCCTTGCCTCATTGTCATTGCAAAGACACTTGCGACCCCATCGACCACATTGGCTCCCTGCGACCCTTTGTGATGAGGCTTCCCCGGGTTTGGGAACCACTGAACTAGCCGATCAGCCGACGAGCTCAGCCGAACAGCCTCCGACTAGCAGACGAGCCGCCATGTTCAGCCGACCAGCCGCCGACTAACTGCCGAGCTCAGCCGCCGATCAGCCGCCGATCAGCCGCCGATCAGCCGTCGACTAGCCGATCAGCCGACGAGCTCAGCCGATCAGCCTCCGAATAGCCGATCAACCGACGCGCAGCCTCCGAATAGGTAAAGAGTCATGGTTACTCATGACGAGGTAAAGGGAGTCATGGTTAGTCTCGTCTGTTACTGACGAGACAAAGAGAGTCATGGTTACTCATGACGAGGCAAAGAGAGTCATGGTTACTCATGACGAGGCAAAGAGAGTCATGGTTACTCTTGTCTTTTACTGACGAGGCATAGAGAGTCATGGTTACTCATGACAAGGTAAAGGGAGTCATGGTTATTCATGACGAGGTAAAGGGAGTCATGGTTATTCTCGTCTTTTACTGACGAGGCAAAGGGAGTCATGGTTACTCATGACGAGGCAAAGAGAGTCATGGTTACTCATGACGAGTTAAAGGGAGTCATGGTTACTCTTGTCTTTTACTGACGAGGCATAGAGAGTCATGGTTACTCATGACAAGGTAAAGGGAGTCATGGTTATTCATGACGAGGTAAAGGGAGTCATGGTTATTCTCGTCTTTTACTGACGAGGCAAAGGGAGTCATGGTTACTCATGACGAGGCAGAGAGAGTCATGGTTACTCATGACGACGTAAAGAGAGTCATGGTTCCCACGAGAATTTCTCTCAGCATCTGTATGATCTGTACACACTTTTCGATTATGGTATACTGACCTTCATCAGAAGAGTTTTCTGATTAAATTTCCATTGATTCGCGTGACCGTTGACAGCAATGTCGTAGGTAAAACGTTAAAGTTATGACAGTGAGCAAAATCAAACCACTTTTGCTGTCTGTAAGCAGAATGTTTACGTTAGAAAATTAATTCTTCATACCTTACAGGTGATGTGATAATAAATTTCCTTGCCATTGGAGAAAGAACAAAATGGCTCGAAGCTCTTTTTTTTTTTTAAAGAGGAGGAAAAGGGTCATCTCTGCCCACTCCTTTTTTTAAAAGAGGGTCATTCGAAAGTTTTTCTGTGAAATGGTAAAGGGTTATGATCCAAAACCTCTTCTCCTCCTACAGAAGAAACAGGGCGGTCCCTTCCTTCTCTTTGTGAAAGAGTAAAAGGGTAATCTTTAATCTTTTCTTCCCTTAAATAAAGATGAAGAGAATGATCTAAACCTTCTCTTTCCTTTAAATGAGAAACAGGGTGATCCGCAATATATCCTTCTTCTAAAGGCAGGGACAAAGAGGACTTCATAAATTGAGAACGTTGATCCCAAACCTCTCTATTTTACGTGGTTTCACTAGTACACTAACAAAGAAAGCAGTGTTCTCTCTAAGGTGTGCGCGTGTGCGCGCGCACATGGGGTTTTATTGCCGCGCACACAGCCAAATTTTATGCGAACAAAAATTTAAAGTTAATTGGACATAAACAAAAATTATTTTCAAATGCTTAAGTTTTCTGTTATCTTAACTTTTTCGACACAAGAAACACAACTGTTTATGTTATCTTCATTTACTAATTGGCAACTCCGTATATCTATATCTTACGACATAAATACTGAATCATTTGAATGAGTCACGGTTGCTGAGCTGACTCACTTATTGTCTGGAGTTTCAACGTTCTGCGTAGCTGGTGCATAGTGAAATATTTGTTACCAATAGTTTGTTGATATATAGTCAAATTCATTTTCCAAAATATACGACAATAGCTTTCGTAATATTTACTAGTTCATTACGGAGTACCGTTACGGTATGTCGGGAGTAAACTAATAATATTAAGGAAAGTGCCTAAAAGATATTTATATTCGGTATAAACCGACCAACTTTATTGCGCGTATTGCTGTCGTGTGCGGGATTACGTGTTCCAGTTGCAATGTTACTTTCTTTAAAATTGGTTCTTTTGACCCAAAGGAATTGTAACCTAACTTAACCTAGGTTAGGTTAAATCAATATAAGGCCTATTCCCATAATTTTCTTCGGTTTATCCGTCTCTAATGTATTCAGTCGTGCAGACGAAAAAGGCCTAGACTGCCTATATACTCTAATCTTTATTTACGAATGGAGGTATCGGCTTCTACTCTTAATTTATCGGATATTATTAATAATTATTATAATTATTATTATTTAAATCATTCATAAATTCTTAATATACTATTATTAGGGTAAATTACAAGGAGACAGCCCCTCGCTGAATTATTAGTTTATTATGATGAAAATATACCACGTCGTACCGTACGACATGTTGCATGAGTATGTCACTGCCAGGCGTAAAAAAATGTTTTATGGTGGTCATTTTATAATAAAATTTTACTAATTTAATTATTAAACATTTTATGTTTAACCTTTTAAACCACAACTCTTCATAATGATTGTGTGACAGAACCCGCTAAAAACCTGAAATTTCAGCTATGTTTGCATACGATTTTCTCAATAAGTTTCATTTCGATTTAAATAAATTAGGTACCCGGGCTAGAATATAGTATTTTCTCTAATTATGGAAGGTAAATTCAATCAAACGCGTTTTCTGTGAACTATATCTTATTCTAAAATATAAAGTAAGAATACATATAAATTATATAGAGGGTGGGCCGTAAGTTTCCATACATAGGAAAAATAAACATTTTTTTATGGACAACCATTTTTATTTATATAATATGCTCTACATGGTTGCCATTGTTTTGAAAACACATTTCAATACGTGTTCCCCACTGTTGATGAACACGCATTAGCACAGTTGACGTTATGCTTGTAATGGCGTTGGTGATACGTTCCTTTAGATGATTTATGTCTCGTATCTTTTCCTGATACACCATGGCCTTCAAGTGCCCCCAAAGATAGAAATCAAGGGGGGTGAGATCTGGGGATCTGGGAGGCCACTCCACAGGACCACGCCGACCAATCCAAGCATCCGGAAACTGCTGATCCAAATACCGACGCACGTGAAGACCATAATTTAAATTTTCCTATGTATGGAAACTTACGGCCCACCCTGTATATGTGTATATGTACATTATGTATATATATATATAAATGTATGAGTCCAAATCTACCCAATGGCCCGAATAGGTTAATATTATGTTCAATATAATAATAATATGTTTTGCTATGCAATCATTTTACGTTATTTAGCATAAATATAGGTACAATTTTATGATAATTGTTTGTTTTTGTTTCAGATTTTAAAATTAATGAACCGACACTACAGGGTGGGCCGTAAGTTTCCATACATAGGAAAATTTAAACGTTTGTTTTTATGTTTCAGATACCCTAAGAATATGCGTTTGTAAGATCTTGTTTACTGATGAAGCAAATTTTTACGTCAATGGAGAGGTTAATCGGCAAAACATACGTTATTGGAGTAATGCGAACCCTAACTGGCTGAGTCCGACGAAGATGCAAGGTGCCGGTAAAGTGATGGTGTGGGCCGGGATATGGGGTGACAGAATTATTGGACCAATTTTTGTCAGTGGAAATCTTAATGCCGAAAGGTATCTTAACATGTTGCAAGAAGAGATTTTCCCATCCCTGCTAAACGAGGAAGGTAACTTCCCAGTTTACTTCCAGCAAGATGGAGCTCCACCTCATTATGGTCTTCACGTGCGTCGGTATTTGGATCAGCAGCAGTTTCCGGATGCTTGGATTGGTCGGCGTGGTCCTGTGGAGTGGCCTCCCAGATCCCCAGATCTCACCCCCTTGATTTCTATCTTTGGGGGCACTTGAAGGCCATGGTGTATCAGGAAAAGATACGAGACATAAATCATCTAAAGGAACGTATCACCAACGCCATTACAAGCATAACGTCAACTGTGCTAATGCGTGTTCATCAACAGTGGGGAACACGTATTGAAATGTGTTTTCAAAACAATGGCAACCATGTAGAGCATATTATATAAATAAAAATGGTTGTCCATAAAAAAATGTTTATTTTTCCTATGTATGGAAACTTACGGCCCACCCTGTATAGTTAATTCAGCATGTCTTTATCAGTAAAATAACAAGTTACCTTTACGGTAATTGCAGTGTTATAAGTTTGCTCAAATAATACTGGTGTGCGCATGTAATGAAACATTCGTACTCTTTAATTTAGAAGTTATTACATCTTATAATTAACCCATTACACCAATGCATAAAGGAGCTAAACGGAAAAGAGCTGCAAATTTCTTTAAGACAGAATGGATGGAAGTACAGTATATATAGAAACAGCAACACCAAAATCTGATAGTGATTTGCGCGTGCAGTTGCGAGACATATTCACTTTCAATTCCGATACTGGAGTGATTTGTAATTATTGTCGAGATGCAAAAGTAGTAGGGGAATTTTCATGTGGAAAGATGTGGGGTGATGTATGGAAACTTGACTTTTTAAGGCGTCATTTATCAAGCAAATCTCATTTAGACGGTGTAACGAAACTTAGAAATAAAAATCCTTCATTACCAGCAAAAGGTCTGCTCAGAATGTTGCATGAAAGTCCTGAAGAAAGACAAAGAAAATTAATGTTTTGCGAGCGAAAACGTTCAAATCAAGAAGAAGTTCAAGTTTTAATTGATAATGTTATTTTAGCTGTTAAAATGAATAATTCCATGTTCTCTGTTCAGGACATTAATGATCATATGTCAAAGTATGTTAATATTCCAGATAATTGGAGAAGTAAAAATTATGCATTTGAATTTTTGGAGAATATTAACGCCATTGTGCAAAATGATGTAATGACAGAAATAGCTTCAGCAACGTTTCATACGTTAACTCTTGACGAAAGCACGGATATTTCCGTCAGCAAAATGTTGGTACTTTATTTCAAATATAGAGCTCAAAATTCTACCGAATATAAAACGACATTTGGTGGAATAGTAAAATTACAAGCATGTGATGCTTCTACAGTTGTTTCTACAATCGAGCAGTTTTATGAAGAACATAATCTTGACTTTAAAAAAATGGTTATGTTCACATTTGATGGTGCCTCGGTAATGTTGGGTCGGCTTAAGGGCGTGGCTGCGCAACTGAAGCGTAAAATTCCTCATTTAGTTGTACAACATTGTGTTGCCCATCGCGAAGATTTGGGTATTTGTGATACTTGGAAAGAATTCAAGCTGATAAGGAACATCGAAACTTTAATTAGGACCATATATACACATTATTTTCCAGATCTACAACAAAGAAGAGCAAATTTGAAGGGATTGTTATTGCTTCTGAAAATAAGTCGGTTGCCTTCAAACCTCTTAATGAAGTACGGTGGTTGTCGAGACATTTTGCACTGGAAGCAATAATTAGAAATTATGATTCTTTAATAGTGTATTTTGAGCAGGATGTATCAAATGATCCAATTTCAAATTATTGTCACACAAAATTAACTAACCCTGAGTACCGAATAGCTTTGGAAATTTTGAATGATGTTTGGGTGATTTGGCTTCCTTGTCTAAGCTTTTACAGAAGCGTAATCTAACACCTCTAGATGCAAATCATCTTGTTCATGGTAAATTGAATAAGATAAAAGAACAATATCTTGGTGAAAAAATTTCATGGAGTAAACATGTACAAACACTCCTTAACAAATTTCATGAAGAAAATATTGAAGTTGATACTTGTTCTTTGTTGAATTTCATAAAAACGCTTTGTGTTCACATGGAAGACCGGTTTCCTAAGAACGAAGTAAAAGAATGGTCTTTATTTGATTGTTCAGCAATTGCAAAATGCAACTTTGGCTTTGGAGTTGAAGAAATTCAATATTTGTGTTCCAAATATGTCGATTTTCTAAATGAAAGGGATGTCATTATAGAACAGTACAATGACTTTAAATTTATTGCAGGTGAAAAAATAAAAGTGAAACTTATTGAAAACTATGCTGATATGGTGGTTTTTGTCCTCCAAAATGAACAATTTAAAGATCTTGCAATATTGATGGACATAGGAGGAACTTTTTTAGCATCTAGTGTGGACTGTGAAGGTGGTTTCAGTTTGATGAACTCGATAAAAAATAAGCTGAGAAACCGTTTACAAGAAAATCATTTAGATATGCTTATGCGTGTGAAAAGTTACCTAAATGATGGAGGAACAATCAACCTTGAAAGAGTATATTCAAGATAGGCAAATCTGAAAGACCGTAGAGAAAAACAATAGTAAGAAGAAACTAGTATAAACCATTAAAATTCAATATAGTGTTTAATTTTACTTAAAATATTTTTAATTTGGATGTTCTTATAGAAAATATATTTATTTATAGAATAAATGAATGTAAACTTCATTACTCATAGTTTTATTGTCTCCTTAAAAAGTATAATATGGTACTATGTTTTAAAATAATGATACAATTGTTAATCTTTCAAAATCATCTACCTCCTCTTTATTGATTTTTTTTGATGATTCAATGAATGATGCCAAATTATAAAGTTTGCACAATTTTATAACATTATTGGGAATGTTGCACACAAGAAACAAAATGCGCACTTTTACTGACGAGGCAAAAAGAGTCATGGTTACTCATGACGAAGGAAAGAGAGTCATGGTCCCCCGAGAATTTCTCTCAGCATCTGTATGATCTGTACACACTTTTCGATTATGGTATACTGACCTTCATCAGAAGAGTTTTCTGATTCTATTTCCACTGATTCGCGTGTCTCGACCGTTGACAGCAATGTCGTAGGTAAAACGTCAAAGTTATGACAGTGATCAAAATCAAACCACTTTTGCTGTCTGTAAGCAGAATGTTTACGTTAGAAAATGTTTACGTTAGAAAATTAATTCTTCATACCTAACACGTGAGGTGATAATAAATTTCCTTGCCATTGGAAAAAGAACAAAATGGCTCGAAGCCTCTCTTTTTTTTTAAAGAGGAGGAAAAGGGTCATCTCTGCCCTCTCCTTTTTTTAAAAGAGGGTCATTCGAAAGTTTTTCTGTGAAATGGTAAAGGGTTATGATCCAAAACCTCTTCTCCTCCTACAGAAGAAACAGGGCGGTCCCTTCCTTCTCTTTGTGAAAGAGTAAAAGGGTAATCTTTAATCTTTTCTTCCCTTAAATAAAGATGAAGAGAATGATCTAAACCTTCTCTCTCCTTTAAATGAGAAACAGGGTGATCCGCAATATATCCTTCTTCTAAAGGCAGGGACAAAGAGGACTTCATAAATTGAGAAGGTTGATCCCAAACCTCTCTATTTTACGTGGTTTCACTAGTACACTAACATAGAAAGGCACAAATTTTTAATCCGATTAAAGTACAATATTCAACAAATACTTGAATGTAACATTAAAGCAAATGTATAGGTTTATATCTACATGTAAACATGATTTTATCCAAAACCATCCTGGAGCATAGAACTGCATAATAATCTTGACTATATCTTGGCAGCTCTACAACTTACACGATAAGCAAAAGACGTTAGTAGTATAGCCGCAAAAGGGGAGAGTGCAAGAATGTTGCAGGTTATTATGTAATGTTGCAAATGGGGGTGGGGGTTGTTGCAAAGGGGGGAGGGGGTTGCAAAAAAATAAAAAGAGTACTGGCCTTTGTTGCCAACCTAGGTTGCAAGGGGCATGCAAATTGGGGGCCTCCCCCAAGCTATTCCCCCCAAAGGACCAGAGAGAAAGGAGGAGAGGTGTTCACCTGGCAGGAGCCAAGTGCACACTAAGACTTCAGCCGAGTAGGCGTTGTTTTATAGGCTCCTAATCAGCCAGTTGGCTGAATCAGCCAGTTGACTGAGCCAAGGTGAGAGAGAGACGCCTGAAGGAGAGAGAGACCTGAAGAAGAGAGAGAGACGCCTGTAGGAGAGAGAGAGACCTGAAGGAGAGAGAGAGAGAGAGGAGTTCTCCCCCAAGTTATTTTCGTTTTCCTAACCTAAGAGGCCACTAAGGGGTTTTACCAAAGGGCCTGAAAGAGAAGGACCAGAGGTCCTTCCTCGGCTGGGAGCCGAGGTGGAATGAGTCTTTCACCAACTTCGCGGTCTTTTATAAGCCTCTATTCTGGCTGAATTGCCAGATAGCGCAATGTGTTCCAGATCGCTCCATGTATGCAGATGCAGAGTTGCTACATCAAGCCATGTAATCGGGTGCTGATGTGCCAGATTGCACCATCAGATAGCGCCATGTATTCCAGAAATATTAATCATCCATTGTGTAACACAATATGACGATAGTTATTCCAATTAAATTCTGTTTAAATACACCTTTATTAATTGCATACCTTTCCAGTTTTTTTTTGCAATGATCGGTTGCTAGATATATATTATTTTTTATATATATATATATATATATATATATATTATTTATTTTATAACATTTAATTTTAGTTTAGAAGCAAATTTAACATTAACTTCATTGAACTTTTCGAAACAAATAACAGTTTACCTTCGAAAACGTCATAATAGAAAATAATTAATTTTATGGTTAACTAGTTTATTTCGTTTACTATAATTATACAGTCTTTTAAGCAGCTTATGATACATATATATATATATATATATATATAATAAACGAATAAACAACTCGCGCACGCACACACACCTGTATATATATATATCATGAAAATCAGGAAAATAACAAACGTGTATTAATTTAAATGAAACTAACATACGAGCCTCATTCCCCAACCCGGCTATATATATATATATATATATATATATATAATATATATATAATAAACGAATAAACAACTCACACACACACACACACACACACACACACACACACACACACACACTTCCCGGAATTTATCAACCGGATTGAATAAAAGTAAAGGCAACTTTCAATATATTTTAGTAATATAACAGAATTAACAAAGTTACCCAATAAATATTTCGTTAGACAGAAAATGAATTTTTATAAGGGAAGCCCAACTAGCTATGAATATATCACCAAATCAAAAATAATAACAAACGCTTTATTTACGTTTGTTAAAAAAAAAAATATTCGTTTTATTCTTTCCTTATTGATAACTTATTTAAACTAACACATTTATTATCATTCCACTTGACAACCAGAACTTCTCCCCGTGTGTCAAATGAATAATTATAGTAACCTCTGTCTTGTTTTTTCTGGTCTACATTCTTCAAGGGACAATCTTGCAACCTATTTTCTCTGACAGTACCTGTGGCTCTTATTTCTTGCATTTGTAAATGCACAAGTAAGTCTCTGGAGGTGAACAAATTATCGAAATATACACATGATGAATATTGCATTACTAGTCCTTAAGTCATGCTGAGAACTACCTTTGTTCCTAGATTCAATTCGTCATTTGGCTGCCCTGAAGATTTTCCACAATACAAATCAAATTTGTAACAGTATCCTGAAGCTCCACATCATAGAGCCCAAAGTTTATATCCAAATCTTATTGGCTTTCCTCTAATAAATTATTTCAAGGAATGATGACCATAATAGCCAACCATCATTTCATCTACTGATACATTTTTTTTTCCATGACTCCAAATTGCTGAAACGAATTGTTAATTTTATTGAATAAAACTCTTACTTTGAAGCCCCGATCTCTGCATTTTTCAGCTTCAGAACTATCTGTGAAGTGTAAAAGGCTCTTTATTTCAAGAAATCGATTCGGGACAATGCTCTTTTTACAATATCAATGCCCAAGTCTTCTTCATTTGACCAATAATGTCCTTCAGAGGGCAATCGATGGTATCCTGTGAATAACAGTATTCCAAAAAATTGCTTTCATTTCATCCATGGACACAGTAAATACTCCTTTATTCTTCTGTTCAATGGCATAACGAACTGTTTCTTTCACTATATGATCAAGCACTTCATTTGAAAAAGACTTCAAATAGTTGTACAGGTGACATCAATAAACATTTTTCCTTCATTCGTTCGAAGCATTGTAAATGATCGTTTTTTTTTGTGTGTGTAATAAGATTCTTATAAATAGACATTTTCTTTCGCCATGAAGGTTTTATATTTGTCAGAATTTTGTTTTTTGTTGATAAAAGCGATTCGTTTATGGATGAGTTATCAACATTGTACTGAAGTTCTAAAGTTCCTGGAACATCATTCACTGTAGCTTCTCCAAGGTCATCTTCATCGGCCTCATCTTCATCAGATAAACGATCAACATCAGGTGGAATGATTGCAACTTCAAAATCATCTGCACCTTGTTCATCGGCTTCTTCAATAGCTTCCATAATTCTTTCAAAATTACAAAGTTTTCTTCGCCGATCCATGTTGATGGGTGATGAATAAGAGTAAAATAAAATTTAATTCATGGAGAGCATCCTCTTATACCAAATCATTGCGGAATGTTATGACTCAAATGATTGTGCAATGTATGACTCAAGTGATTGCGTAATGTATGACTCAAGTGATTGCGTAATGTATGACTCAAGTGATTGCGTAATGTTATGACTCATCATATCCTCCCAATGATCTATTTAGAGATCACCAAAATTGTTTCTATTTTGCTTCTTATTCTACCTAAATAAACTGTCAGTTATAATAATACAAATGATTTACATCTTATAAATCATATCTATTCAAAAATAATTATTTGTTATATATTACAATATTATATTTAATGTTTTGCATTGCACATTTTTCTCTGCAAATTTAGGACAAATAAAATTCTTCATAAGTTTCTTAAACCTTGATATTCATTGATGACAATAAAATTTTAGATAAAAGCAGATGTTTACTTTAATATTTAGCCATAACAAATCATTTAAAGTAACAACTAATTAATTAAGTTATTTTTTTTAACTGATCTCTAAATAGATCAGTGGGCGTTAATGGGTTAAATAAGTTATCAATAAGGAAAGAATAAAACGAATATTTTTTTTTTAACAAACGTAAATAAAGCGTTTGTTATTATTTTTGATTTGGTGATATATTCATAGCTAGTTGGGCTTCCCTTATAAAAATTCATTTTCTGTCTAACGAAATATTTATTGGGTAACTTTGTTAATTCTGTTATATTACTAAAATATATTGAAAGTTCCCTTTACTTTTATTCAATCCGGTTGATAAATTCCAGGAAGTGTGTGTGTGTGTGCGAGTTGTTTATTCGTTTATATATATATATATATATATATATATATATATATATATATATAATAATAAACGAATAAACAACTCGCACACACACACACACACTTCCTGGAATTTATCAACCGGATTGAATAAAAGTAAAGGGAACTTTCAATATATTTTAGTAATATAACAGAATTAACAAAGTTACCCAATAAATATATATATATATATATATATATATATATATATATATATATATATAGCCGGGTTGGTGAATGAGGCTCGTATGTTAGTTTCATTTAAATTAATACACGTTTGTTATTTTCCTGATTTTCATGATATATATATATACAGGTGTGTGTGTGTGTGTGCGCGAGTTGTTTATTCGTTTATTATATATATATATATCATAAGCTGCTTAAAACACTGTATAATTATAGTAAACGAAATAAACTAGTTAACCATAAAATTAATTATTTTCTATTATGACGTTTTCGAAGGTAAACTATGTTATTTGTTTCGAAAAGTTCAATGAAGTTAGTTAAATTTGCTTCTAAACTAAAATTAAATGTTATAAAATAAATAATATATATATATATATATATAATAATATATATCTAGCAACCGATCATTGCAAAAAAAAACTGGAAAGGTATGCAATTAATAAAGGTGTATTTAAACAGAATTTAATTGGAATAACTATCGTCATATTGTGTTACACAATGGATGATTAATATTTCTGGAATACATGGCGCTATCTGATGGTGCAATCTGGCACATCAGCACCCGATTACATGGCTTGATGTAGCAACTCTGCATCTGCATACATGGAGCGATCTGGAACACATTGCGCTATCTGGCAATTCAGCCAGAATAGAGGCTTATAAAAGACCGCGAAGTTGGTGAAAGACTCATTCCACCTCGGCTCCCAGCCGAGGAAGGACCTCTGGTCCTTCTCTTTCAGGCCCTTTGGTAAAACCCCTTAGTGGCCTCTTAGGTTAGGAAAACGAAAATAACTTGGGGGAGAACTCCTCTCTCTCTCCTTCAGGTGTCTCTCTCCTACAGGCGTCTCTCTCTCCTACAGGCGTGTCTCTCTCTCCTACAGGCGTCTCTCTCTCTTCTTCAGGTCTCTCTCTCTCCTTCAGCTGTCTCTCTCTCCTTCAGGCGTCTCTCTCTCACCTTGGCTCAGTCAACTGGCTGATTCAGCCAACTGGCTGATTAGGAGCCTATAAAACAACGCCTACTCGGCTGAAGTCTTAGTGTGCACTTGGCTCCTGCCAGGTGAACACCTCTCCTCCTTTCTCTCTGGTCCTTTGGGGGAAATATCTTGGGGGAGGCCCCCAATTTGCATGCCCCTTGCAACCTAGGTTGGTGCATGCCCCTTGCAACCTAGGTTGGCAACAAAGGCCAGTACTCTTTTTTCTTTCTTTTTTCTTTTATTTTTTTATTTTTTGCAACCCCCACCCCCCTCCCCCTTTGCAACAACCCCCCCTTTTGCAACATTACATAACCTGCAACATTCTTGCACTCTCCCCTTTTTCGGCTATACTACTGACGTTGCATTCGCGTCGGATTGAATACATCAACGAAAAAGGGGTAACTATTGTATTTTTAGCCAAAAACAAAACCTAAACCTCAACTGGCAAACTTGAGCGTCCACTTTTCAAGGCACATAACATGTCCGTTTCATGATGGGATTGAACTCAGAATGTGTTGTGTGCCTTCAAAAGTGGACGCTCAACTTTGCTAGTTGAGGCTTAAGCTTTGGTTTTTGGCTAAAAATACAATAGTTACCCCTTTTTCTTTGATGTATTTAATCCGACGCGAATGCAACGAGTCTTTTGCTTATACTGTACTGAGGTTCTGGATATAGTAGGCTAGGTGTAGCTGTAACCCCTAGATCCTGTCGCAAAGCTGGATCCTATCTGCTTTGCAGATAGCTGGTGAGGGAAGCTATATTTTTGTTGCCTCTTCGCGAGTGACCCGTTGCTCATGTCGGGCTAACATCATGAAAAAGAAAAAACTATCGTGTTTGTCATTTACCATTACTTATTCGGACTATTGTGGATTTATTTTCCCAAAGAGTTCCTTGTTCCATGCCGGTCTTGTATATCTGAAAAAACCTCAGGGGACCATTCTGAGTTCTATATATATATATATTTTAATTTCACGTGTTTTATACTTATATTATATATATATGTGTGTGTGTGTGTGTGTGTGTGTCCTGTAGGAACTGATGTGCATATGAAAACGTATAAATACAATGATAAATTGTAATATTGTTGTTCTTTTATATTGTTTATTCTACTGCGCTACATATGCTTAGGAACGCATTAACTGTCGCACTATTATATACTGTGTGTATATATATAATTATATATATATAATATATATATATAAGTGTGTGTGTGTGTAATATATGTTACTCTGTACACCTATTGTATGTTTTATATATTAGCAAAGACAATAAATTATTATATTTAAAAACAGGCAACATCAGGAACCCATTTCCCACCTCGTGCCCCAAGGATCACCTGAGACTGAGCATTAATAGAGTAAGTGACCGGCCGAACCCAACGCAAGCGACAGCAGCTGGGAGCGAATATAAAGTCTCACGGCCCCAGAGTCCGATACCACTGAGCTATCGGGAGTCCCGTATCGTTAGTGTAATAGTTGTAATGTCCCCACAAAATAGTCCTCATAGATGTAATGTACCATGGTGATCATAACTAAAAACGCCATTTTAGACCCATCTTGATCATTCTATTTGAAAAGATGCCTATGAATTCGTCACCATGTACAGAATCATTAGTTTGACCTGTTCTGGACGATCGCCAATGTTTTGAGGCAAATTGCTTCGCAACATTGCATGATTCAAGTGGAGGGAAGGGGAGGAGTTTACCTCCAGAAATGAAATTATAATTGCATGCAATATTTGCAATCTGCAGAACGCAACGATATTACTAGAATCATGGTGTTCTTACACTATCGCCTTAGGCTTTTAATCACCACTAAAAAAATGACTACAACTTAAAGTCATCACACACATAAATAAGGACACAGGTAAAGGGACGAGGTAAAAGGAGTCATGGTTACTCATGACGAGGTAAAGGAGTCATGGTTACTCTCGTCTTATACTGACGAGGTAAAGAGAGTCATGGTTACTCTTGACGAGGCAGAGAGTCATGGTTACGCATGACGAGGTAAAGGGAGTCATGGTTACTCATGACGAGGTAAAGGGAGTCATGGTTACTCTCGTCGTTTACTGACGAGGCAAAGAGAGTCATGGTTACTCATGACGAGGTAAAGGGAGTCATGGTTATTCTCGTCTTTTACTGACGAGGCAAAGGGAGTCATGGTTACTCATGACGAGGCAAAGAGAGTCATGGTTACTCATGACGAAGTAAAGAGAGGCATGGTTCCCACGAGAATTTCTCTCAGCATCTGTATGATCTGTACACACTTTTCGATTATGGTATACTGACCTTCATCAGAAGAGTTTTCTGATTCTATTTCCATTGATTCGCGTGACCGTTGACAGCAATGTCGTAGGTAAAACGTTAAAGTTATGACAGTGAGCAAAATCAAACCACTTTTGCTGTCTGTAAGCAGAATGTTTACGTTAGAAAATGTTTACGTTGAAAATTAATTCTTCATACCTTACAGTGAGGTGATAATAAATTTCCTTGCCATTGGAGAAAGAACAAAATGGCTCGAAGCCTCTCTTTTTTTTTTAAAGAGGAGGAAAAGGGTCATCTCTGCCCTCCTTTTTTTAAAAGAGGGTCATTCGAAAGTTTTTCTGTGAAATGGTAAAGGGTTATGATCCAAAACCTCTTCTCCTCCTACAGAAGAAACAGGGCGGTCCCTTCCTTCTCTTTGTGAAAGAGTAAAAGGGTAATCTTTAATCTTTTCTTCCCTTAAATAAAGATGAAGAGAATGATCTAAACCTTCTCTTTCCTTTAAATGAGAAACAGGGTGATCCGCAATATATCCTTCTTCTAAAGGCAGGGACAAAGAGGACTTCATAAATTGAGAAGGTTGATCCCTATTGTAAAATTTATTATTTAGAATTTATTTTATTTAGCTTGAGAGAGATTATTTTTATTTTGGGGTAATATTAGATTAAGTTTACTTTAAATAGACACGGTAATTATAGAAATAATAATGGCCTATTTAGACTGTCAACACAGCTACAGACTTTTTCACTGTAGGTTGCAGTGGTTTTCAGGTTAAATTTGGTCAGCAGCCAGATTACTAACTATGGTGAAGCTAAATTCATCAAAATTAATTTAGACTTACCAAAAATGAAGTTGCCAGTTGAACGTTACCCTTTCAGTTTCTAACTGATTCATAAGTTTCATTTAGTTTCCAGGTTTTAATTTTAGTTGTTAAGTTTTAGGCTATTGTTTAACACACTGGTAGGTTATTTATTTGTAGGGGCTATTTCCCAGACCTAGGTTTTGCAGGTTAAGTTAGGCTATGGCTGGATTGCCCTTAAGTTTTTGGTTTTAAAGGTTTAAGGTTTTGAAGGTTTTATTTAAGTTAAGTTAGGGCTATATTGCCTTTAGGTTTTAATAGGGGCTATAACAGCCATTTAATTATTGAGTTAGGGCCGTTGTAGCCCGGTTCGAGTTTCGTCTAGGGACCTAGTTTTTCTCTTACCTTAGTTATTTTCTTTAACTTACTTACACGTAGTTCTGATAGGCCTCTATTTAGTTAAACATGGTTTTTGATTAATTGCAGTGGTTATTAATTAAGGATAAGGTTTAATTAAAGGTTGTTAGGTTTGAAGGTTGACTCAGTTTCCCTGTTTGGGTAACCACGAGCATTTTAATTTTTTTTAGAAAAAAGGGCCCGCTTCATGCGGTCAAAAATTTTCAAGACTGGACAAAGCTCCATTTTTCTTTATCTCAGAAACTTTTTTTTTTCTTCTTTTTGTTAATTAGGGAAACCCAACTTCACTAGTTGGTTAGAAACAAGGGTTGTTATTTTTATTTATTTGTTTATATTTTATTTGGAGATATATGCAGTTATTTCTAATCACTTTTTTTAACATTCCCCCCAAGGGGAAAAAATTTACCCAGAATTATATTCTTGGGAAATTTTATTTATTTATTTTGATGAATGAAAATGACATGCTCTACAGAAAAGTTCCTTTTAGGTGAAATATGAAAATGAAAGCGTCTTTTCTGTAGAACGTTAGTCCTAAGTTATTGCTAAATTGTGCAATCTGTTGTTGAAGGTGGCTTGATTGTCTGAAATCAAAACCTTTGGAAGGGAGTAGTTTAAGGACAAATGGTAAAGTTCTCTTAAAAAGTTTTTTTTTAGGTTAGGTAGGGTAGGTAGGTTAGGTATTTTAGGTTAAGTAGGGTAGGTAGGGTAGGTTGGTTTGGTAGGGTAGGTTAGGTAGGTTTGGTAGGGTAGGTTAGGTAGGTTTGGTAGGGTAGGTAGGTTGGTTTGGTAGGGTAGGTAAGGTTGGTTTGGTAGGTTAGGTTAGGTTGGTTTGGTAGGTTAGGTTAGGTAGGGTAGGTTGGTTGGTAGGGTAGGTTGGTTTGGTAGGGTAGGTAGGTTGGTTTGGTAGGGTAGGGTAGGTAGGGTAGGGTAGGTTGGGTAGGGTGGTTTGTGTTGTTGGTTCAGCCAGGTTAGGCTAGGTTTGCTTAGGTTGTTTTAGGTTCAGCCAGGTTAGGCTAGGTTTGCTTAGGTTGTTTTAGGTTTAGCCAGGTTAGGCTAGGTTTGCTTAGGTTGTTTTAGGTTTAGCAAGGTTAGGCTAGGTTTGCTTAGGTTGTTTTAGGTTTAGCCAGGTTAGGCTAGGTTTTTTTTTAGGTTCAGCCAGGTTAGGCTAGGTTTTTTTTTTTGGTTCAGCCAGGTTAGGCTAGGTTTGTTTTTTAGGTTCAGCCAGGTTAGGCTAGGTTTGTTTTTTAGGTTCAGCCAGATTAGGCTAGGTTTGTTTTTTAGGTTCAGCCAGGTTAGGCTAAGTTTGTTTAGGTTGTGTAAAAAATTTAATTCACTGGATTTAAAACTATTGTATCAGAAATAAAACAAAAAAGGGTAACTAACTTCTCGACTGCCCACCCGGGGGCGCCATATTGTAAAATTTATTATTTAGAATTTATTTTATTTAGCTTGAGAGAGATTATTTTTATTTTGGGGTAATATTAGATTAAGTTTACTTTAAATAAACACGGTAATTATAGAAATAATAATGGCCTATTTAGACACTGTCAACACAGCTACAGACTTTTTCACTGTAGGTTGCAGTGGTTTTCAGGTTAAATTTGGTCAGCAGCCAGATTACTAACTATGGTGAAGCTAAATTCATCAAAATTAATTTAGACTTACCAAAAATGAAGTTCCCAGTTGAACGTTACCCTTTCAGTTTCTAACTGATTCATAAGTTTCATTTAGTTTCCAGGTTTTAATTTTAGTTGTTAAGTTTTAGGTTATTGTTTAACATACTGCTAGGTTATTTATTTGTAGGGGCTATTTCCCAGACCTAGGTTTTGCAGGTTAAGTTAGGCTAGGGCTGGATTGCCCTTAAGTTTTTGGTTTTAAAGGTTTAAGGTTTGAAGGTTTTATTTAAGTTAAGTTAGGGCTATATTGCCTTTAGGTTTTAATAGGGGCTATAACAGCCATTTAATTATTGAGTTAGGGCCGTTGTAACCCGGTTCGAGTTTCGTCTAGGTACCTAGTTTTTCTCTTACCTTAGTTATTTTCTTTAACTTACTTACACCTAGTTCTGATAGGCCTCTATTTAGTTAAACATGGTTTTTTATTAATTGCAATGGTTATTAATTAAGGATAAGGTTTAATTAAAGGTTGTTAGGTTTGAAGGTTGACTCAGTTTCCCTGTTTGGGTAACCACGAGCATTTTAATTTTTTTTGAGAAAAAAGGGCCCGCTTCATGCTGTCAAAAATTTTCAAGACTGGACAAAGCTCCATTTTTCTTTATCTCAGAAACTTTTTTTTTCTTCTTTTTGTTAATTAGGGAAACCCAACTTCACTAGTTGGTTAGAAACAAGGGTTGTTATTTTTATTTATTTTGTTTATATTTTATTTGGAAATATATGCAGTTATTTCTAACAACTTTTTTTAACAATCCCAAACCTCTCTATTTTACGTGGTTTCACTAGTACACTAACATAGAAAGGCACAAATTTTTAATCCGATTACAGTACAATATTCAACAAATACTTGAATGTAACATTAAAGCAACAGTATAGGTTTATATCTACATGTAAACATGATTTTATCCAAAACCATCCTGGAGCATAGAACTGCATAATAATTTTGACTATATCTTGGCAGCTCTACAACTTACACGATAAGCAAAAGACGTTGCATTCGCGTCGGATTGAATACATCAAAGAAAAAGGGGTAACTATTGTATTTTTAGCCAAAAAACAAAACCTAAACCTCAACTGGCAAACTTGAGCGTCCACTTTTCAAGGCACATAACATGTCCGTTTCATGATGGGATTGAACTCAGAATGTGTTGTGTGCCTTGAAAAGTGGACGCTCAACTTTGCTAGTTGAGGCTTAAGCTTTGGTTTTTGGCTGAAAATACAATAGTTACCCCTTTTTCTTTGATGTATTTAATCCGACGCGAATGCAACGAGTCTTTTGCTTATACTGTACTGAGGTTCTGGATATAGTAGGCTAGGTGTAGCTGTAACCCCTAGATCCTGTCGCAAAGCTGGATCCTATCTGCTTTGCAGATAGCTGGTGAGGGAAGCTATATTTTGTTGCCTCTTCGGAGTGACCCGTTGCTCATGTCGGGCTAACATCATGAAAAAGAAAAAACTATCGTGTTTGTCATTTACCATTACTTATTCGGACTATTGTGGATTTAATTTTCCCAGAAGAGTTCCTTGTTCCATGCACGGTCTGTGTATATCATGAAAAAACCTCAGGGGACCATTCTGAGTTCAATATATACACTATATGATCAAAAGTATTCGGACACCGCGTGGTTTTGGGAAAAATGGTTTTATTATGGCATTTAGTAACCAGTAGGTCCACCCTTTGCTTTTATTACAGCGTCAACACGTCGAGGCATACTTTCCACCAGTTTTCGGTAAGTCTGTGCAGGAATGGCTCGCCATTCCTCTTGCAGAGCTGATGCAAGAGATGCAAGTGAAGCCGGGCGTGGTGAGCGGTTTCGTATCCGTCGCTCCAGTTCGTCCCACATGTGCTCGATTGGGTTGAGATCGGGGCTCTGAGCAGGCCAGTCTAACAAATCCACCTTATTTTCACGAAACCAGTCCTGCACACGCCTTGCAGTATGGCAGGGAGCTCGATCCTGTTGAAACAAACAATGGCCATCTCCGTAGTATTGCCACAGTGTAGGGAGAGCCGAATTGTCCAGAACGTCGAGATAAACGTCAGCGTTCATGGTAGTGGGTATAACAACCAACGGGCCGAGCCCTAGCCAGGAAAAACAACCCCATACCATGATGGACCCTCCACCGAACTTCACCGTTGGACGTACACAGTCAGGAAGAAGCCGTTCTCCGGGCTGTCGCCACACCCAAACACGCCCATCAGACTGGAAGAATGAATACCGCGACTCGTCGCTCCAAAGAACAGTTTTCCAGTCCTCCACGGTCCAGGAACGACGGGAGACACACCAGGCCAAACGACGCGTGGCATTAACTTTTGTAATCAGTGGCTTGTGTACAGCTGCTCTACCATAATAACCGAGTCTGTGCATCTCTCTGCGGATAGTTACAGTACTAACTGAGGTACCGGATGCTCTTCCTAACTCCTCAGCGATGGAAGCGGCAGAGGACGTGCGGGACTTCTTGATATGTCGTACCAGACTTCTTCTATCATGTTCCGTCAGTTTGCGTGGTCGTCCGGAACGTTTTTTCGCGTTAGTTGCACCGTCGTGCTTGCATCTCATGATAACATCCGCTACAGTCGACTTTGGTATATCCTGTTTGGCTGCAATGTTTCGTATAGAAACGTTACTTAAATAACATCCGATGACGAGTCCACGTTGGAACTCGGAGAGTTCACGTCCGCGCGGCATGGCTTTACAACAGTTACTGATAACTTAACAGAACACCTCAGCATTATAGTTTCGCCACGCTTTTTCCCAGCATACCTTTCGGCGAAGGTGATATTTGCAGAAATGCGGATTTTCCGGGGTGTCCGAATACTTTTGATCTTATAGTGTATATATATATATATATATATTATATATATATATATAATATATATATTATATATATATATATTCATTTCACGTGTTTTATTGTGAAATTCATCCCATATATATATATATATATATATATATATATATATATATATATATATATATATATATATATATATAATATATATATATATATATATTATATATATATATATATATATATATATATGTGTGTGTGTGTGTGTGTCCTGTAGGAACTGATGTGCATTATGAAAACGTATAAATACAATGATAAATTGTAATATTGTTGTTCTTTTATATTGTTTATTCTACTGCGCTACATATGCTTAGGAACGCATTAACTGTCGCACTATTATATATACTGTGTGTGTATATATATATATATGTGTGTGTGTGTGTTAATATATGTTACTCTGTACACCTATTGTATGTTTTATATATTAGTAAAGAACAATAAATTATTATTATTTAAAAACAGGCAACATCAGGAACCCATTTCCTCACCTCGTGCCCCAAGGATCACCTGAGACTGAGCATTAATAGAGTAAGTGACCGGCCGAACCCAACGCAAGCGACAGCAGCTGGGAGCGAATATAAAGTCTCACGGCCCCAGAGTCCGATACCACTGAGCTATCGGGAGTCCCGTATCGTTAGTGTAATAGTTGTAATGTCCCCACAAAATAGTCCTCATAGATGTAATGTTACCATGGTGATCATAACTAAAACGCCATTTTAGACCCATCTTGATCATTCTATTTGAAAAGATGCCATATGAATTCGTCACCATGTACAGAATCATTAGTTTGACCTGTTCTGGACGATCGCCAATGTTGTGAGGCAAATTGCTTCGCAACATTGCATGATTCAAGTGGAGGGAAGGGGAGGAGTTACCTCCAGAAATGAAATTATAATTGCATGCAATATTTGCAATCATGCAGAACGCAACGATATTACTAGAATCATGGTGTTCTTACTCACACTATCGCCTTAGGCTTTTAATCACCACTAAAAAAATGACTACAACTTAGTCATCACAACATAAATAAGGACACAGGTAAAGGGACGAGGTAAAGGGAGTCATGGTTACTCTCGTCTTATACTGACGAGGTAAAGAGAGTCATGGTTACTCATGACGAGGCAGAGAGAGTCATGGTTACGCATGACGAGGTAAAGGGAGTCATGGTTACTCTCGTCTTTTACTGACGAGGCAAAGAGAGTCATGGTTACTCATGACGAGGTAAAGGGAGTCATGGTTACTCTCGTTTTTTGCTGACGAGGCAAAGAGTCATGGTTACTCATGACGAGGTAAAGGGAGTCATGGTTACTCTCGTCTTTTACTGACGAGGCAGAGAGAGTCATGGTTACTCATGACGAGGTAAAGGGAGTCATGGTTACTCTCGTCTTTTACTGACGAGGCAAAGAGAGTCATGGTTACTCATGACGAGGTAAAGGGAGTCATGGTTACGCATGACGAGGTAAACGGAGTCATGGTTACTCTCGTCTTTTACTGACGAGGCAAAGAAGTCATGGTTACTCATGACAATGTAAAGGGAGTCATGGTTATTCTCGTCTTTTACTGACGAGGCAAAGGGAGTCATGGTTACTCATGACGAGGCAAAGAGAGTCATGGTTACTCGTGACGAAGTAAAGAGAGGCATGGTTCCCACGAGAATTTCTCTCAGCATCTGTATGATCTGTACACACTTTTCGATTATGGTATACTGACCTTCATCAGAAGAGTTTTCTGATTCTATTTCCATTGATTCGCGTGACCGTTGACAGCAATGTCGTAGGTAAAACGTTAAAGTTATGACAGTGAGCAAAATCAAACCACTTTTGCTGTCTGTAAGCAGAATGTTTACGTTAGAAAATGTTTACGTTAGAAAATGTTTACGTTAGAAAATGTTTACGTTAGAAAATTAAATCTTCATACCTTACACGTGAGGTGATAATAAATTTCCTTGCCATTGGAGAAAGAACAAAATGGCTCGAAGTCTCTTTCTTTTTTTTAAAGAGGAGGAAAAGGGTCATCTCTGCCCACTCCTTTTTTTAAAAGAGGGTCATTCGAAAGTTTTTCTGTGAAATGGTAAAGGGTTATGATCCAAAACCTCTTCTCCTACAGAAGAAACAGGGCGGTCCCTTCCTTCTCTTTGTGAAAGAGTAAAAGGGTAATCTTTAATCTTTTCTTCCCTTAAATAAAGATGAAGAGAATGATCTAAACCTTCTCTTTCCTTTAAATGAGAAACAGGGTGATCCGCAATATATCCTTCTTCTAAAGGCAGGGACAAAGAGGACTTCATAAATTGAGAAGGTTGATCCCTATTGTAAAATTTATTATTTAGAATTTATTTTATTTAGCTTGAGAGAGATTATTTTTATTTTGGGGTAATATTAGATTAAGTTTACTTTAAATAGACACGGTAATTATAGAAATAATAATGGCCTATTTAGACACTGTCAACACAGCTACAGACTTTTTCACTGTAGGTTGCAGTGGTTTTCAGGTTAAATTTGGTCAGGAGCCAGATTACTAACTATGGTGAAGCTAAATTCATCAAAATTAATTTAGACTTACCAAAAATGAAGTTGCCAGTTGAACGTTACCCTTTCAGTTTCTAACTGATTCATAAGTTTCATTTAGTTTCCAGGTTTTAATTTTAGTTGTTAAGTTTTAGGTTATTGTTTAACACACTGCTAGGTTATTTATTTGTAGGGGCTATTTCCCAGACCTAGGTTTTGCAGGTTAAGTTAGGCTATGGCTGGATTGCCCTTAAGTTTTTGGTTTTAAAGGTTTAAGGTTTTGAAGGTTTTATTTAAGTTAAGTTAGGGCTATATTGCCTTTAGGTTTTAATAGGGGCTATAACAGCCATTTAATTATTGAGTTAGGGCCGTTGTAGCCCGGTTCGAGTTTCGTCTAGGGACCTAGTTTTTCTCTTACCTTAGTTATTTTCTTTAACTTACTTACACGTAGTTCTGATAGGCCTCTATTTAGTTAAACATGGTTTTTGATTAATTGCAGTGGTTATTAATTAAGGATAAGGTTTAATTAAAGGTTGTTAGGTTTGAAGGTTGACTCAGTTTCCCTGTTTGGGTAACCACGAGCATTTTAATTTTTTTTTAGAAAAAAGGGCCCGCTTCATGCGGTCAAAAATTTTCAAGACTGGACAAAGCTCCATTTTTCTTTATCTCAGAAACTTTTTTTTTTCTTCTTTTTGTTAATTAGGGAAACCCAACTTCACTAGTTGGTTAGAAACAAGGGTTGTTATTTTTATTTATTTTGTTTATATTTTATTTGGAGATATATGCAGTTATTTCTAATCACTTTTTTTAACATTCCCCCCAAGGGGAAAAAATTTACCCAGAATTATATTCTTGGGAAATTTTATTTATTTATTTTGATGAATGAAAATGACATGCTCTACAGAAAAGTTCCTTTTAGGTGAAATATGAAAATGAAAGCGTCTTTTCTGTAGAACGTTAGTCCTAAGTTATTGCTAAATTGTGCAATCTGTTGTTGAAGGTGGCTTGATTGTCTGAAATCAAAACCTTTGGAAGGGAGTAGTTTAAGGACAAATGGTAAAGTTCTCTTAAAAAGTTTTTTTTTAGGTTAGGTAGGGTAGGTAGGTTAGGTATTTTAGGTTAAGTAGGGTAGGTAGGGTAGGTTGGTTTGGTAGGGTAGGTTAGGTAGGTTTGGTAGGGTAGGTTAGGTAGGTTTGGTAGGGTAGGTAGGTTGGTTTGGTAGGGTAGGTAAGGTTGGTTTGGTAGGTTAGGTTAGGTTAGGTTGGTTTGGTAGGTTAGGTTAGGTAGGGTAGGTTGGTTTGGTAGGGTAGGTTGGTTTGGTAGGGTAGGTAGGTTGGTTTGGTAGGGTAGGGTAGGTAGGGTAGGGTAGGTTGGGTAGGGTGGTTTGTGTTGTTGGTTCAGCCAGGTTAGGCTAGGTTTGCTTAGGTTGTTTTAGGTTCAGCCAGGTTAGGCTAGGTTTGCTTAGGTTGTTTTAGGTTTAGCCAGGTTAGGCTAGGTTTGCTTAGGTTGTTTTAGGTTTAGCCAGGTTAGGCTAGGTTTGCTTAGGTTGTTTTAGGTTTAGCCAGGTTAGGCTAGGTTTGTTTTTTAGGTTCAGCCAGGTTAGGCTAGGTTTTTTTTTTTGGTTCAGCCAGGTTAGGCTAGGTTTGTTTTTTAGGTTCAGCCAGGTTAGGCTAGGTTTGTTTTTTAGGTTCAGCCAGATTAGGCTAGGTTTGTTTTTTAGGTTCAGCCAGGTTAGGCTAAGTTTGTTTAGGTTGTGTAAAAAATTTAATTCACTGGATTTAAAACTATTGTATCAGAAATAAAACAAAAAAGGGTAACTAACTTCTCGACTGCCCACCCGGGGGCGCCATATTGTAAAATTTATTATTTAGAATTTATTTTATTTAGCTTGAGAGAGATTATTTTTATTTTGGGGTAATATTAGATTAAGTTTACTTTAAATAAACACGGTAATTATAGAAATAATAATGGCCTATTTAGACACTGTCAACACAGCTACAGACTTTTTCACTGTAGGTTGCAGTGGTTTTCAGGTTAAATTTGGTCAGCAGCCAGATTACTAACTATGGTGAAGCTAAATTCATCAAAATTAATTTAGACTTACCAAAAATGAAGTTGCCAGTTGAACGTTACCCTTTCAGTTTCTAACTGATTCATAAGTTTCATTTAGTTTCCAGGTTTTAATTTTAGTTGTTAAGTTTTAGGTTATTGTTTAACACACTGCTAGGTTATTTATTTGTAGGGGCTATTTCCCAGACCTAGGTTTTGCAGGTTAAGTTAGGCTAGGGCTGGATTGCCCTTAAGTTTTTGGTTTTAAAGGTTTAAGGTTTTGAAGGTTTTATTTAAGTTAAGTTAGGGCTATATTGCCTTTAGGTTTTAATAGGGGCTATAACAGCCATTTAATTATTGAGTTAGGGCCGTTGTAACCCGGTTCGAGTTTCGTCTAGGTACCTAGTTTTTCTCTTACCTTAGTATTTTCTTTAACTTACTTACACCTAGTTCTGATAGGCCTCTATTTAGTTAAACATGGTTTTTTATTAATTGCAATGGTTATTAATTAAGGATAAGGTTTAATTAAAGGTTGTTAGGTTTGAAGGTTGACTCAGTTTCCCTGTTTGGGTAACCACGAGCATTTTAATTTTTTTTGAGAAAAAAGGGCCCCCTTCATGCTGTCAAAAATTTTCAAGACTGGACAAAGCTCCATTTTCTTTATCTCAGAAACTTTTTTTTTTCTTCTTTTTGTTAATTAGGGAAACCCAACTTCACTAGTTGGTTAGAAACAAGGGTTGTTATTTTTATTTATTTTGTTTATATTTTATTTGGAAATATATGCAGTTATTTCTAACAACTTTTTTTAACAATCCCAAACCTCTCTATTTTACGTGGTTTCACTAGTACACTAACATAGAAAGGCACAAATTTTTAATCCGATTACAGTACAATATTCAACAAATACTTGAATGTAACATTAAAGCAACAGTATAGGTTTATATCTACATGTAAACATGATTTTATCCAAAACCATCCTGGAGCATAGAACTGCATAATAATCTTGACTATATCTTGGCAGCTCTACAACTTACACGATAAGCAAAAGACGTTGCATTCGCGTCGGATTGAATACATCAAAGAAAAAGGGGTAACTATTGTATTTTTAGCCAAAAAACAAAACCTAAACCTCAACTGGCAAACTTGAGCGTCCACTTTTCAAGGCACATAACATGTCCGTTTCATGATGGGATTGAACTCAGAATGTGTGTGTGCCTTGAAAAGTGGACGCTCAACTTTGCTAGTTGAGGCTTAAGCTTTGGTTTTTGGCTGAAAATACAATAGTTACCCCTTTTTCTTTGATGTATTTAATCCGACGCGAATGCAACGAGTCTTTTGCTTATACTGTACTGAGGTTCTGGATATAGTAGGCTAGGTGTAGCTGTAACCCCTAGATCCTGTCGCAAAGCTGGATCCTATCTGCTTTGC
>JAJOZX010008204.1:0-65000 GCA_023014485.1 Bathynomus jamesi | reverse complement strand
AGAAGGTTGATCCCTATTGTAAAATTTATTATTTAGAATTTATTTTATTTAGCTTGAGAGAGATTATTTTTATTTTGGGGTAATATTAGATTAAGTTTACTTTAAATAGACACGGTAATTATAGAAATAATAATGGCCTATTTAGACACTGTCAACACAGCTACAGACTTTTTCACTGTAGGTTGCAGTGGTTTTCAGGTTAAATTTGGTCAGGAGCCAGATTACTAACTATGGTGAAGCTAAATTCATCAAAATTAATTTAGACTTACCAAAAATGAAGTTGCCAGTTGAACGTTACCCTTTCAGTTTCTAACTGATTCATAAGTTTCATTTAGTTTCCAGGTTTTAATTTTAGTTGTTAAGTTTTAGGTTATTGTTTAACACACTGCTAGGTTATTTATTTGTAGGGGCTATTTCCCAGACCTAGGTTTTGCAGGTTAAGTTAGGCTAGGGCTGGATTGCCCTTAAGTTTTTGGTTTTAAAGGTTTAAGGTTTTGAAGGTTTTATTTAAGTTAAGTTAGGGCTATATTGCCTTTAGGTTTTAATAGGGGCTATAACAGCCATTTAATTATTGAGTTAGGGCCGTTGTAGCCCGGTTCGAGTTTCGTCTAGGGACCTAGTTTTTCTCTTACCTTAGTTATTTTCTTTAACTTACTTACACGTAGTTCTGATAGGCCTCTATTTAGTTAAACATGGTTTTTGATTAATTGCAGTGGTTATTAATTAAGGATAAGGTTTAATTAAAGGTTGTTAGGTTTGAAGGTTGACTCAGTTTCCCTGTTTGGGTAACCACGAGCATTTTAATTTTTTTTTAGAAAAAAGGGCCCGCTTCATGCGGTCAAAAATTTTCAAGACTGGACAAAGCTCCATTTTTCTTTATCTCAGAAACTTTTTTTTTTCTTCTTTTTGTTAATTAGGGAAACCCAACTTCACTAGTTGGTTAGAAACAAGGGTTGTTATTTTTATTTATTTTGTTTATATTTTATTTGGAAATATATGCAGTTATTTCTAACCACTTTTTTTAACATTCCCCCCAAGGGGAAAAAATTTACCCAGAATTATATTCTTGGGAAATTTTATTTATTTATTTTGATGAATGAAAATGACATGCTCTACAGAAAAGTTCCTTTTAGGTGAAATATGAAAATGAAATCGTCTTTTCTGTAGAACGTTAGTCCTAAGTTATTGCTAAATTGTGCAATCTGGTGTTGAAGGTGGCTTGATTTTCTGAAATCAAAACCTTTGGAAGGGAGTAGTTTAAGGACAAATGGTAAAGTTCTCTTAAAAAGTTTTTTTTTAGGTTAGGTAGGGTAGGTAGGTTAGGTATTTTTGGTTAAGTAGGGTAGGTTAGGGTAGGTAGGGTAGGTTGGTTTGGTAGGGTAGGTTAGGTAGGTTTGGTAGGGTAGGTTTGGTAGGGTAGGTAAGGTTGGTTTGGTAGGTTAGGTTGGTTTGGTAGGTTAGGTAGGGTAGGTTGGTTTGGTAGGGTAGGTAGGTTGGTTTGGTAGGGTAAGTTGGGTAGGGTAGGTTGTTGTGTTGTTGGTTCAGCCAGGTTAGGCTAGGTTTGCTTAGGTTGTTTTAGGTTCAGCCAGGTTAGGCTAGGTTTGCTTAGGTTGTTTTAGGTTTAGCCAGGTTAGGCTAGGTTTTTAGGTTGTTTTAGGTTTAGCCAGGTTAGGCTAGGTTTGCTTAGGTTGTTTTAGGTTTAGCCAGGTTAGGCTAGGTTTGTTTTTTAGGTTCAGCCAGGTTAGGCTAGGTTTTTTTTTTTGGTTCAGCCAGGTTAGGCTAGGTTTGTTTTTTAGGTTCAGCCAGGTTAGGCTAGGTTTGTTTTTTAGGTTCAGCCAGGTTAGGCTAGGTTTGTTTTTTAGGTTCAGCCAGGTTAGGCTAAGTTTGTTTAGGTTGTGTAAAAAATTTAATTCACTGGATTTAAAACTATTGTATCAGAAATAAAACAAAAAAGGGTAACTAACTTCTCGACTGCCCACCCGGGGGCGCCATATTGTAAAATTTATTATTTAGAATTTATTTTATTTAGCTTGAGAGAGATTATTTTTATTTTGGGGTAATATTAGATTAAGTTTACTTTAAATAAACACGGTAATTATAGAAATAATAATGGCCTATTTAGACACTGTCAACACAGCTACAGACTTTTTCACTGTAGGTTGCAGTGGTTTTCAGGTTAAATTTGGTCAGCAGCCAGATTACTAACTATGGTGAAGCTAAATTCATCAAAATTAATTTAGACTTACCAAAAATGAAGTTGCCAGTTGAACGTTACCCTTTCAGTTTCTAACTGATTCATAAGTTTCATTTAGTTTCCAGGTTTTAATTTTAGTTGTTAAGTTTTAGGTTATTGTTTAACACACTGCTAGGTTATTTATTTGTAGGGGCTATTTCCCAGACCTAGGTTTTGCAGGTTAAGTTAGGCTAGGGCTGGATTGCCCTTAAGTTTTTGGTTTTAAAGGTTTAAGGTTTTGAAGGTTTTATTTAAGTTAAGTTAGGGCTATATTGCCTTTAGGTTTTAATAGGGGCTATAACAGCCATTTAATTATTGAGTTAGGGCCGTTGTAACCCGGTTCGAGTTTCGTCTAGGTACCTAGTTTTTCTCTTACCTTAGTTATTTTCTTTAACTTACTTACACCTAGTTCTGATAGGCCTCTATTTAGTTAAACATGGTTTTTTATTAATTGCAATGGTTATTAATTAAGGATAAGGTTTAATTAAAGGTTGTTAGGTTTGAAGGTTGACTCAGTTTCCCTGTTTGGGTAACCACGAGCATTTTAATTTTTTTTGAGAAAAAAGGGCCCGCTTCATGCTGTCAAAAATTTTCAAGACTGGACAAAGCTCCATTTTTCTTTATCTCAGAAACTTTTTTTTTCTTCTTTTTGTTAATTAGGGAAACCCAACTTCACTAGTTGGTTAGAAACAAGGGTTGTTATTTTTATTTATTTTGTTTATATTTTATTTGGAAATATATGCAGTTATTTCTAACAACTTTTTTTAACAATCCCAAACCTCTCTATTTTACGTGGTTTCACTAGTACACTAACATAGAAAGGCACAAATTTTTAATCCGATTACAGTACAATATTCAACAAATACTTGAATGTAACATTAAAGCAACAGTATAGGTTTATATCTACATGTAAACATGATTTTATCCAAAACCATCCTGGAGCATAGAACTGCATAATAATCTTGACTATATCTTGGCAGCTCTACAACTTACACGATAAGCAAAAGACGTTGCATTCGCGTCGGATTGAATACATCAAAGAAAAAGGGGTAACTATTGTATTTTTAGCCAAAAAACAAAACCTAAACCTCAACTGGCAAACTTGAGCGTCCACTTTTCAAGGCACATAACATGTCCGTTTCATGATGGGATTGAACTCAGAATGTGTTGTGTGCCTTGAAAAGTGGACGCTCAACTTTGCTAGTTGAGGCTTAAGCTTTGGTTTTTGGCTGAAAATACAATAGTTACCCCTTTTTCTTTGATGTATTTAATCCGACGCGAATGCAACGAGTCTTTTGCTTATACTGTACTGAGGTTCTGGATATAGTAGGCTAGGTGTAGCTGTAACCCCTAGATCCTGTCGCAAAGCTGGATCCTATCTGCTTTGCAGATAGCTGGTGAGGGAAGCTATATTTTTGTTGCCTCTTCGCGAGTGACCCGTTGCTCATGTCGGGCTAACATCATGAAAAAGAAAAAACTATCGTGTTTGTCATTTACCATTACTTATTCGGACTATTGTGGATTTAATTTTCCCAGAAGAGTTCCTTGTTCCATGCACGGTCTGTGTATATCATGAAAAAACCTCAGGGGACCATTCTGAGTTCAATATATACACTATATGATCAAAAGTTTCGGACACCGCATGGTTTTGGGAAAAATGGTTTTATTATGGCATTTAGTAACCAGTAGGTCCACCCTTTGCTTTTATTACAGCGTCAACACGTCGAGGCATACTTTCCACCAGTTTTCGGTAAGTCTGTGCAGGAATGGCTCGCCATTCCTCTTGCAGAGCTGATGCAAGAGATGCAAGTGAAGCCGGGCGTGGTGTGCGGTTTCGTATCCGTCGCTCCAGTTCGTCCCACATGTGCTCGATTGGGTTGAGATCGGGGCTCTGAGCAGGCCAGTCTAACAATCCACCTTATTTTCACGAAACCAGTCCTGCACACGCCTTGCAGTATGGCAGGGAGCTCGATCCTGTTGAAACAAACAATGGCCATCTCCGTAGTATTGCCACAGTGTAGGGAGAGCCGAATTGTCCAGAACGTCGAGATAAACGTCAGCGTTCATGGTAGTGGGTATAACAACCAACGGGCCGAGCCCTAGCCAGGAAAAACAACCCCATACCATGATGGACCCTCCACCGAACTTCACCGTTGGACGTACACAGTCAGGAAGAAGCCGTTCTCCGGGCTGTCGCCACACCCAAACACGCCCATCAGACTGGAAGAGTGAATACCGCGACTCGTCGCTCCAAAGAACAGTTTTCCAGTCCTCCACGGTCCAGGAACGACGGGAGACACACCAGGCCAAACGACGCGTGGCATTAACTTTTGTAATCAGTGGCTTGTGTACAGCTGCTCTACCATAATAACCGAGTCTGTGCATCTCTCTGCGGATAGTTACAGTACTAACGGAGGTACCGGATGCTCTTCCTACTCCTCAGCGATGGAAGCGGCAGAGGACGTGCGGGACTTCTTGACATGTCGTACCAGACTTCTTCTATCACGTTCCGTCAGTTTGCGTGGTCGTCCGGAACGTTTTTTCGCGTTAGTTGCACCGTCGTGCTTGCATCTCATGATAACATCCGCTACAGTCGACTTTGGTATATCCTGTTTGGCTGCAATGTTTCGTATAGAAACGTTACTTAAATAACATCCGATGACGAGTCCACGTTGGAACTCGGAGAGTTCACGTCCGCGCGGCATGGCTTTACAACAGTTACTGATAACTTAACAGAACACCTCAGCATTATAGTTTCGCCACGCTTTTTCCCAGCATACCTTTCGGCGAAGGTGATATTTGCAGAAATGCGGATTTTCCGGGGTGTCCGAATACTTTTGATCTTATAGTGTATATATATATATATATATATAAAATATATATATATATATATATATATATATATATATATATATATATATATATATATATATTCATTTCACGTGTTTTATTGTGAAATTCATCCCATATATATATATATATATATATATATATATATATATATATATATATATTATATATATATATATATATATATATATATATTATATTTATATATATATATATATATATATATGTGTGTGTGTGTGTGTGTCCTGTAGGAACTGATGTGCATTATGAAAACGTATAAATACAATGATAAATTGTAATATTGTTGTTCTTTTATATTGTTTATTCTACTGCGCTACATATGCTTAGGAACGCATTAACTGTCGCACTATTATATATACTGTGTGTATATATATATAGTGTGTGTGTGTGTTAATATATGTTACTCTGTACACCTATTGTATGTTTTATATATTAGTAAAGAACAATAAATTATTATTATTTAAAAACAGGCAACATCAGGAACCCATTTCCCACCTCGTGCCCCAAGGATCACCTGAGACTGAGCATTAATAGAGTAAGTGACCGGCCGAACCCAACGCAAGCGACAGCAGCTGGGAGCGAATATAAAGTCTCACGGCCCCAGAGTCCGATACCACTGAGCTATCGGGAGTCCCGTATCGTTAGTGTAATAGTTGTAATGTCCCCAAAATAGTCCTCATAGATGTAATGTTACCATGGTGATCATAACTAAAACGCCATTTTAGACCCATCTTGATCATTCTATTTGAAAAGATGCCATATGAATTCGTCACCATGTACAGAATCATTAGTTTGACCTGTTCTGGACGATCGCCAATGTTTTGAGGCAAATTGCTTCGCAACATTGCATGATTCAAGTGGAGGGAAGGGGAGGAGTTACCTCCAGAAATGAAATTATAATTGCATGCAATATTTGCAATCATGCAGAACGCAACGATATTACTGGAATCATGGTGTTCTTACTCACACTATCGCCTTAGGCTTTTAATCACCACTAAAAAAATGACTACAACTTAGTCATCACAACATAAATAAGGACACAGGTAAAGGGAGTCATGGTTACTCATGACGAGATAAAGGGAGTCATGGTTACTCATGACGAGGTAAAGGGAGTCATGGTTACTCTCGTCTTATACTGACGAGGTAAAGAGAGTCATGGTTACTCATGACGAGGCAGAGAGAGTCATGGTTACGCATGACGAGGTAAAGGGAGTCATGGTTACTCTTGTCTTTTACTGACGAGGCAAAGAGAGTCATGGTTACTCATGACGAGGCAAAGAGAGTCATGATTACTCATGACGAGGCAAAGAGAGTCATGGTTACTCATGACGAGGCAACGAGAGTCATTGTTGCTCATGAGGAGGCAAAGAGAGTCATGGTTACTCATGACGAGGTTAAGGGAGTCATGGTTACTCTCGTCTTTTACTGACGAGACAAAGAGAGTCATGGTTACACATGACGAGGCAAAGAGAGTCATGGTTACTCATGACGAGGCAAAGAGAGTCATGGTTACTCATGACGAGGTAAAGGGAGTCATGGTTATTCTCGTCTTTTACTGACGAGGCAAAGAGAGTCATGGTTACTCATGACGAGGTAAAGGGAGTCATGGTTACTCTCGTCGTTTACTGACGAGGCAAATAGAGTCATGGTTACTCATGACGAGGTAAAGAGAGTCATGGTTACTCATGACGAAGTAAAGAGAGGCATGGTTCCCACGAGAATTTCTCTCAGCATCTGTATGATCTGTACACACTTTTCGATTATGGTATACTTTTGCTGTCTGTAAGCAGAATGTTTACGTTAGAAAATTAATTCTTCATACCTTACACGTGAGGTGATAATAAATTTCCTTGCCATTGGAGAAAGAACAAAATGGGTCGAAGCCTCTCTTTTTTTTTAAAGAGGGGGAAAATGGTCATCTCTGCCCTCTCCTTTTTTTAAAAGAGGGTCATTCGAAAGTTTTTCTGTGAAATGGTAAAGGGTTATGATCCAAAACCTCTTCTCCTCCTACAGAAGAAACAGGGCGGTCCCTTCCTTCTCTTTGTGAAAGAGTAAAAGGGTAATCTTTAATCTTTTCTTCCCTTAAATAAAGATGAAGAGAATGATCTAAACCTTCTCTCTCCTTTAAATGAGAAACAGGGTGATCCGCAATATATCCTTCTTCTAAAGGCAGGGACAAAGAGGACTTCATAAATTGAGAAGGTTGATCCCAAACCTCTCTATTTTACGTGGTTTCACTAGTACACTAACATAGAAAGGCACAAATTTTTAATCCGATTAAAGTACAATATTCAACAAATACTTGAATGTAACATTAAAGCAACAGTATAGGTTTATATCTACATGTAAACATGATTTTATCCAAAACCATCCTGGAGCATAGAACTGCATAATAATCTTGACTATATCTTGGCAGCTCTACAACTTACACGATAAGCAAAAGACGTTGCATTCGCGTCGGATTGAATACATCAAAGAAAAAGGGGGTAACTATTGTATTTTTAGCCAAAAAACAAAACCTAAACCTCAACTGGCAAACTTGAGCGTCCACTTTTCAAGGCACATAACATGTCATGACGCTCAACTTTGCTAGTTGAGGCTTAAGCTTTGGTTTTTGGCTAAAATACAATAGTTACCCCTTTTTCTTTGATGTATTTAATCCGACGCGAATGCAATGAGTCTTTTGCTTATACTGTACTGAGGTTCTGGATATAGTAGGCTAGGTGTAGCTGTAACCCCTAGATCCTGTCGCAAAGCTGGATCCTATCTGCTTTGCAGATAGCTGGTGAGGGAAGCTATATTTTTGTTGCCTCTTCGTGAGTGACCCGTTGCTCATGTCGGGCTAACATCATGAAAAAAAAAAACTATCGTGTTTGTCATTTACCATTATTATTCGGACTATTGTGGATTTAATTTTCCCAGAAGAGTTCCTTGTTCCATGCACGGTCTGTGTATATCATGAAAAAACCTCAGGGGACCATTCTGAGTTCTATATATATATATATATATATTTTTTTTTTTTTTTTCATTTCTCGTGTTTTATACTGTATATATATATATATATATATATATATATATATATATATGTGTGTGTGTGGTGTCCTGTCCCAAAGCTGGATCCTATCTGCTTTGTAGATAGCTGGTGAGGGAAGATATATTTTTGTTGACTCTTTGCGAGTGACCCGTTGCCCACGTCGGGCTAACATCATGGAAAAGAAAAACTAGTGTATTTGTCATTTACCATTACTTATTCGGACTATAGTGGATTTAATTTTCCCAGAAGAGTTCCTTGTTCCATGCACGGTCTGTGTGTATCATGAAAAAATCTCAGGGGACCATTCTGAGTTCAATCCCGTGTGTGTGTGTGTGTGTGTGTGTGTGTTTCCTGTAGGAACTGATGTGCATTATGAAAACGTATAAATACAATGATAAATTGTAATATTGTTGTTGTTATTTTTGTTGTTTTATATTGTTTATTATACTGCGCTACGTATGCTTAGGAACGCATTAACTGTCGCACTATTATATATACTGTGTGTATATATATATATATGTGTGTGTGTGTGTTAATATATGTTACTCTGTACACCTATTGTATGTTTTATATATTAGCAAAGAACAATAAATTATTATTATTATTTTGGAACAGGCAACATTAGGAACTCATTTCCCCACCTCGTGCCCCAAGGATCACCTGAGACTGAGCATTAACAGAGTAAGTGACCGGCCGAACCCAACGCAAACGACAGCAGCCGGGAGCGAATCCAAAGTTTCACGGCCCAGAGTCCGATACCGAGACCACTGAGCTAGGGAGTCCCGTATCGTTAGTGTAATAGTTGTAATGTCCCCACAAATAGTCCTCATAGATGTAATGTTACATGGTGATCATAACTAAAACGCCATTTTAGACCCATCTTGATCATTCTATTTGAAAAGATGCCATATGAATTCGTCACCATGTACAGAATCATTAGTTTGACCTGTTCTGGACGATCGCCAATGTTGTGAGGCAAATTGCTTCGCAACATTGCATGATTCAAGTGGAGGGAAGGGGAGGAGTTACCTCCAGAAATGAAATTATAATTGCGTGCAATATTTGCAATCATGCAGAACGCAACGATATTACTAGAATCATGGTGTTCTTACTCACACTATCGCCTTAGGCTTTTAATCACCACTAAAAAAAATGACTACAACTTAGTCATCACAACATAAATAAGGACACAAAAAATCAAATAAATGCACGGATAACCATTTTCATACATTCTGAGATTTTGGGTCACAAAGGTCAGTAAAGTGTCATTGTGCGGGAATTCGGGTCAGAAGAAGGTACGAGGGGTCAGCGATGGCTGGGTCTCACGCGAGGGGAAAAGATTTCGTGCTGAGAGGAGACGACGAACGACAAAGGGGAAAGAGTGACAAGGAAATAGTGCTTGAATTTCCACACAAAGAAGCGGTTTGAGGACAAGGCCAAGGAAAGGAATGGGACACTGAGGGGAGAGCGAGAAGAGGGGACAGGGAGATGAGAGGGAGGGAGATGGACTATGAGGGGAAGGATGTATATAAAGGGAGATACTGTCGAGGTGTAGGGTATATAGAAATCAAAAGCAAATAAAAGTTACTTCGTTGACCGTAACAAAGCTTAATACAATATATAAAAAATATATATATATAATATATATATATATATATATATATATATATATATATATATCATCACATTTAACACAAAACAACAAATAGGAAAATTAATATAGACACTAAGCCTTTAGTTTCGCGCTTTTTTTAACTGTAATTTTTGAGGGGAGAGAGACAGGAAACTGTTGAAAAATTTTGAAAATGGGGTAGAGGGGAGATAAGGGGAAACAAAGAAAAGAAGGTGACCCCCTTCCCGCTGTAATAAATATAAACATAAAATAGCGCAGGTGAGAAGAAGCAGGTGTGCTAATGAAAGGTAAGGTATAAAGGACGTTTCCTTTTTATAAAAAAAAAGGTTAAATTCTCTTGTTAATATTTTTTTTCTTTTTATTTTCTTTATATTTCCTTTATATTTCTACGTATGTCCCTTTATTTTTTCGTGTTATAGAAAATTGTTTAATTTAAGGGTAACTATTATTCATTTTTTACATTTTTTTTTTGTGGGGGGGGAGGAATTACTTTAGATTACTTAAATAATAATAAGTGTCACACTAAATTTAAGGGAAGTTTTAAAAGGGAATTTTTCAAGGAATTTTCAAGGATAATTTCTCTTATAGTGTTTATAAAAGGTAATTTTCGCAAAATTGATAATGAAGAATATAAAGGAATTATTCTCAATATTCATTTGAGTTTCAAAGAAGAAATAATAGAATGAATATAAAAATTATTAATTATTATTATTATTAGTTACAAGATACTGAATTGTATAATAACACATCAAGTGATATATTTAATATACAGCGTGACCCAAAATTACGTAGTGAAAAAAGTTTTTCAAATTTAGGACTACGTAATTTAATAGGTAATTGGAGCCACCCCACACACAAATAAATAAATATATATATATATATATATATATAATATTATATATATATTAGTTGCAGTTTCCACCCAATAAAACTTGAAAGAAAGTTCGACACTTGATTAAGAAAGTTTGGAAATTGAAACCTATTTTAAAGAGAAGAAAATAATTATTTTTGGAGAGAGTAAAAAAACCTCTCATTTAATTACTGATTTATTTTAAATGGTTTCATTAACTTTAATTGTTTTTTTAATTATTATTGTTAAGGTATTATTAGCGCTTTTTTTTTTTTTTTTTTTTTTAAGTGATCGCTGGGATGCCGTTTTCTTTATTGTGGGTAGGGTTGTTTCTTTAGTATTGGTAGTGTTTGGGTTTTTCTTACTGGATGTTGTTTTGTGTTAATATTAATTGTATTAATATGTTAAATAGTCTCGTGCGTTCGTTATATATTAAGGAGTAATGATAGTACTTTTTGTGAATTTGAAAAGTCGAATGTTCACACACACACACACACACACACACACACAAATGTATCAAAGCCACATATTTTAGGTCAACCTTTAGGCCTAACAAAAGCACCAAAATATGACGAGCTTTCCTTCAGAAATCTATACTATAAAATCACCTTTATATATATATATATAATATATACACAATACAGTAACTATTATATAAGTATTTTTTTTATTATTTTTCATATATAACTTTCTGACCATGTACTGCAAATATTTTTGGTACTTCAAATTAAAGTACTATTTTTTCTTTTTTTTTCTTTTTCTAAATGGTTATAATGATCAATTTTACGTTTATGAAAAGATGCGTAACTTTTAAACTCCTTTTCTACATACAATTTACGTCTCGGTAAATGTTTAGTTGAACTCGTTAAACTCGCTAATGCAAAGCTAATTTTAGTCTTTCTTAATTCACTCCAATTTGAGGAGTAAGTGAAATTCATTCGAATTTACTCAAAATAAAACCTTCTCAATTTAGAACCTGTAACTTCTTTTTGACGGTGCATTCTCGGGCAAGTTTTTACCTTCTTTTGGGTATGAAAGCTTTTTGTTAAATGATAGAATAATTTCTTTTAATGATACGTAATTTCTTTAGATAGAAGATAAGGTCTTCAAGACTTCTTTTTTTGGAGTGATTTCAGATAAGGGAAGATTATACTTCTGTGGAGAGAAGGTTGAGGGAAGTCTTTGTTCTCTGTGATAATGCTATTTTACAAATAAAGAGTTTAGCTGGAGCAAAGTGTATATATATATAATATATATAACAGAGACATGCAAGAAGTAAATAGACACCCTTAATTTTATGGTAAAATGTATGCATCCAAATTTTTTTGCCATTATTATGACTAATATTCGTTTCCTACATTTCTATCCTTGAAGAAGGACTTATGCCAATATTCTCAAGTGGTCATATTGGAAAAGACAGCTGCCTGTTCATGGAAGATGGAGCCCCATGCCACACTGCAAAAAAGACGAAAGAATGGGAGGAGCGAAATGGTATCAAACGACTTCCTTGGCCGAGTCAGTCCCCTGACATGAACCCCATAGAACACGTGTGGGCAATACTAAACAAGACTTTACGTAAAAAGCCCAAAAAACCAGCAACACGATCAGAATTGTTGAATCTTTTACGCCAAACATGGTTAGAAATACCTCAAGCTACAATTTCAGAACTCATTAATTCTATGCCTAGGCGAGTTGCTGCTCTTAAAGCAGCTAAAGGAATGTCAACAAAGTATTAATAGCTAAACCTTAATTGTTCAAAAATTTATTGGTACTCTAATTTTCAAATAAAATTGTTACAACAAAATCTGTGCTGTCTATTTACTTCTTACGTGTCTCTGTATATGTCATGAGTTACGTCGTGGTCACGTTAGAACGCCACGTTCAGTTAGATCAGTGAGGTTAGAGACACTGGATCTGTTTGGGAATTGGATGGGTGACCAAACTGACCATTCCCTGGTTTCAGATGATGTGGAGAGCGGAGACCGATAGATAGCTCAGATCCCACGTAAAGCTCTTTGCCGTTACGAATGACCTTAAACAACACCAAACGTTATTATCAAGGGTGATTAGTGCCGGTGCTGGACATAAGCATACTCGCTTGGCCCCCCGAGCAGCTAAAGGGGGCCCCCGTATTCGGTTTCTCTTATCTATTACTACGTTTAATGGTATTATTAGTACGTGTTGCGTGTGAAAGGGAGGGGACTATAATATTCCCGCTTAGGACCCCTAATGGGCTAGCACCGCCACTTAATAATAAAATAGCATATTGCGATAGACAGAGGGTTCACAAAGGTAAATAGACGCCTTCGGTTTTTCAATAGTTTTTTATTTGATAATAAAAGCCAATAAATAATAACATATACAGTGCGTTCGAAAAGTCTCTCCGCAGTCAACCAACACTTTAAAAAAAGTGTTTGACAAGTGTAGACGAGTTGCTCTGTGCCTGCAAAATGGTGGAAAACACTTTGAACACATGGTGTAAAATCAAAAGGTTATGTAATAAAATCACTAAATCATGGTTGAATGAAAACATTGTAATTTTTCAATTTCCTATGCGTTTAACATAACACTGCGGAGAGACTTTTCGAACGAACTGTATATTGAATGAATATATTTAGAATCGTGTTCCCCCCCCCCATTTCCATTATGTAAAAGTGACACACTTTCTCATTCCATTAATGAGGTTTGCCATTTGGTCTTGATAAGTAATAATGATCGTGGTGTCTGGTTACTTCTGGCATCCTCTTTATTCCAACCATAATGAATAATAATAACAAATAATAGTCCCTAATTTAGAATAATTCCATTTGCTAAAAAGCAACTTTGGGGAGACAGAACAGTAATTACTGGATACTAAAAATATTACAGTGAAATATTAATGTGAGGAATTTGGAATAATACCAGTAATAATAATGATAAAATATATATATATATATATATATATATATATATATTAGGGCCCTGCGAAGCTTCAAGATTCGATTTGATTTCGAATCGGGAGAGAGAGGATTCGATTTGATTCGTTAGCGTGGGCTCCGATTCGATATTTTCGAATCTCCATTAAGTCCGGTAAATAACATCAGTGATGTTTTGAAGAACACTTTCGTAAATAAACACTTTTCTTTATATTTAGATTCTAATTCAATCTATATACTGAGACCAATCTCTCGCGCAATAACACTTTTATCATACTTTAATACCATTGTTCTTCCTCATGATCAAGTACTTAATACATTGTTTTTAGAAGGATTTACTTTGTCCTTTGTTCTCAACAAGATTTAATTAATATTATGTCCATTATTAATTGTGTGTAGAAACACTTTAATCTCTTTGTTTATGTACAGTTGATTCGATTCGATTTGAATTGTTTGGGATGATTTGATTCGAGATTCGATTTGAAAACAAAATTATGATTCGCATGGCCCTATTTTATATATATACAGGGCGTCCCAAAAAAATGTATACACACTTTAACAGCTGATAGCTCAATTGATGTTTCTTTCTTTCCAAGTTAAACCCATTAGAATTAATAATGGCAGTCAGACTAAGCTTTGAACAAAGGAAATTCATTCTAAAATGCTACTGGAAGTGTGAAAACGCAGTTGAAGTGCAAAGACAGTTTAGGAGGGAGTTTCAAACAGATCCACCAACGCGACTTACCATCACTCCTCGAATTAGAGATAAGTTTGAAGCCGATGGAACTGTTCAGAATGTCCACAAGAAGCGTTCCGGAAGACCACGGACATCGACAAGCCCCACAAAGCAAGAAAGAGTACTGGAAACGTATCACCAAAGTCCAAGAAAATCTGTGCGGCAAGCGAGTCGTGAGGTAGGAATTTCAGAATCGTCTGTCCAACGCATTTTGAAGCGCTGTCAATGAAAAAGTTACATTCCAAGATTAGTCAATGCTATTAATGAAGATGATCCGGACCGAAGAGTGGAGTATTGCGAGTGGTACTTGGCACGATGTGGATGTGGATTGGACGAAGGGGTTTCGTAGAATACCCTCCGCGTTCACCAGACCTCACACCACTAGACTTTTTTTATGGGGATACTTAAAAGACAAAGTCTACGCTATAAAACCTGCAACAGTCGCTGAATTGAGAGCAGCCATTGAACGAGAATGCACACAAATACCAAACGAAATGTTTCGTGATGTTTGCGATTCCATTGCTTCGCGTTATCAGCAGTGCCTGGACCAGAACGGACGTCAGTTTGAAAACAGGCGTTGACAAAACAATTAAATAATGTCTGTAGATTCTATTACATTTTGAAAATGAAATGTATTTTAATAAACACTGCCTTTATAAGTATTTAAAGTGTGTATACATTTTTGGGACGCCCTGTATATATATATATATATATATTTTTTTTTTAAGTTCGGGAAAAACCGATTCGCCTCTATTTAAAAGGGCATATCTCGGCGGAAAAATAAAGAAAAAGTGAGAGGAAAGACAGAGGAAAAAGAAAGGGTGGAGGGGACAATCGAAGTGGAAAAAGACCAAGGATGACAAGGACTGCAAGGTCGAGCCCCATCATCCTTGGGTGCTAGGGCCGGGAGGGCGCACGTGAAACCTCCTGGAACAAGCACGTACAAACGAGCACAAAGAACACTCAAGAACACGAGCTTAGAACCCCCTTGCGGGGATATATATATGAAAATGAAAATGTTTATTGGCAGACTATAGTCCATATGACAAATATTATTAATACAATGACAGTTCACATACTCAGGATAGAAATATATACAATTGATTAGAAATAATACTGTAATGTCGAAGTTAAGTGCAGCCACAGACAGACGTTTTCGTACCAAGAAGTCCATAGCTTAGAGCAGTGGTCGGGGAACAGGGGTAAATTACCCCAAATGGGGTAAATTTAAAAATTTTGGGGGTAATGCGTGCGGTATGAGAGACACTTCCCTCAGAGCCTCAGTCGTGTGTATGGTATCATGAAACGAAGAGGTGCTTTTAGTGCTTGACACTTTGTGCTGATATTTTTTTCATATATTTTTATTTTATTTTGTTACATAAATGTGGCGTTATTCTAAATTTTAGAATATTGCGAATTTACGTCCTGATTTTGATGTTGTATCAAAAATGAAACAGCATCATTTTTCCAAAACCTGAAGTGATGTTTTGAATGAAATTCTTCAGTTCTTCAATCCTTTTTACTAATTTTGTTTGTGTGCTATTCTTATGCCAGCATGTGTGGCTTTTTTTATTTCTCCATAATAATGGATCCAATAAACATTTATTTAATTTGAATTTTTTGTATACCATATGCAACAATTTTAAGAGCAATTGGCTTGTTTTTGTTTACTTTGAAGTCTGGGGGTAATTTCATTTTACTCAAATAGATTTTTGGGCAATACCCAAAAAAGTTCCCCGACCCATGGCTTAGAGGATAAATGGCAGGACTCATGGATAGCTTGGATGATCGGGTTGGTTGATTTTTTAATTCTTTGCATTAGACTGTATTGAGCACGTCTTGTTACCTCTGGGAAGCTCGGGACATTGCGGTTAGCAAACATTTGCGAAGCTGAGCATCTCGGGGGTAATTTATGTAAGAGTCTAAAAGACCGGTTGTACAGCAAATTTAGGGTTCTGCCAGAACCTTTTTTTATAATTCACCCAGAGTTGCTGTCCGTATATATTACTGCAGAAAGTACGAAAGAGAGTGTCTTTAGCTTCACTCGTACAGAATCGAAAGTTCCTTATGGTCATATTCGCTTTAGCACACAGGCTTCGAGATTGTTTTCTTATATCCGAGTCATCACTCAAGAAGCTGGTAATAGTTTGACCCAAATACTTAAACTCTTGTACTTCGTCAATTACCTCACCATTCATTTTAAACCTTATATCAGCTGGCTGATTACAGCTTTTAGGATGAAACTGCATAACCTTAGTTTTTGTAACATTAAAAAGAATATCATGTTTCTGCGAATACTCTTCGCAGACTTTTAGTAGCCGATCCAGACCTTTAACAGAGGGACTTATTAACACCATATCATCGGCATAAACTAAGTTATTTATCCTTGTGTTATCTATACAACATCCCACTGTTGCCTCGTTAAGTGAAGCAATTAATCCGTCAATATACACATTAAACAGCATAGGGGAGAGCAAGGAGCCTTGTCTCACCCCGCAAGAGGAGCCAAAACACTCGGATATATGTAGTATACCTCGTAACCTTTCCGTGCGTTGGTTTCTCTTCACATGAAGGTGAAGCTAGTGGCCCCGCCCGCCTCTAGGCCTGGCTTGGTGGAGAAACGAGTTGCTCTCTTGCGCTCTCTATCACACAGCCATGTACACCCGGCTCATCTGGTACCATCTTAAGCAAGGCATCTAGTCTTCTTTTAAAGACTTCAACTTTGACCCCAGTCACGTTTCTGAGGTCCTTTGGAAGCTGGTTAAAAAGTCTTGGCCCTCTGACAACCAAGCTGTTTTCCTTCACTGTTGAGGAGGTCCCTTGTCGGGACTAGGGCATGGTTCTGATTAATCAGTTAATCATTGTTTCGAATTTAATCATTAATTAATCAAAACATATTTTTATAAAATGATGGGAAATGATTAATTTTCATCATAATTTCAGCATCATTTTACCTTAAATTTTCTAATGTATGATTTGAATTTGGCACCTTTTTATGTGTATAAACTGTCTAATCCGCACATGGCTGATTTCTTGAACTAAAGCAAACTAAATGTTTGAGCAAAATGTTTTCTTCGGTCTTATCTCACGCAACAGAAACAATAAAGCTCTTTCTTACTCTTTACAGAAATATTTAATTTTTAATCATTTTTAATCAGTTAATCATTGATTAATTAGAAAATCTCATCATTCATCACTTTTTCCTAAAAATGATTAATTAACCATGCCCTAGTCGGGATTTTAATTTTGGAACACTACACATTCTGCCTTTCCTATTTTTCAGTGATGTGTAGATGGTAATTGGATTTAGTTTGAGGTTTGGTACCAGTTTTTTTATCATTTTCCATGGATATATTATGGTGTACCTCTCTCTTCTTCTTTCCAGGGAGTACAGATTTAGTTTACGTAGTTTTCCCAGTAGTTGAGTTCTTAGCAGCCATCAATCTTAGCTGTGAATTATCTCTGCGTTTCTTCTAGTTTATTAGTTGCTTCTTTTTTTTATGGGGACATCAAGACTGAGCAGTATTCAAGTTTGGTATGATCATTGTTTTCAACAGGGGAATCATTACTGTCTTGTCCCTTCTTTTAAAGGTTCTTAGTACCTGCCCCGCGACTCTTTTTGCTTTGTTTTTCGCTGTCTGATTCTGTGTCTCGAATTTCGCATCATCGGTTATTATAACCCCCCAAATCTATCGCTTTCGTGCTTCTCTGAATTTCCTGTCTGTTCGGGGGATAATATGCTGTCTGTTTAAGTTCACCATTTCTACCATATCTCAAGAGCTGGAATTTCTCGGTGTTAAATGTCATGTTGTTCTCTTCTGACCATTTGTATATTCTGTTTGTGTCCTCTGCAAGGCCTCCATCTCTTTTGCATCGCTGATTTTTCTGCTTTTTTGTATATGGAACATTTACAACAATACATTTGCAGAAACCAACAATTTTTACAATTTATTTAACGACGAAACGTTGCGATAGGTCACCCTCCATCTTCAGTAGCTACAAAAGATATTATAAAGACATTTAAATAATTAATTAATTAATTAAATTGATATAAATATGCAATCTATTATTAATGTTTTATATAAACATGCAACGCAACTTATTTCTTATAAAGACATTAATTAATATTTTCCATAAAAAGTGACAGGAATAAAAACAATTGATATCTTTCATAAAAACAAAATAAAAATTAATTGAAATAAAACATTTGCAACTTAACAGTATTGCCATAAGCGAGGTTTCATTTTATTAACATAGCGCTACTCCATCATCCGCAAATCCAGAATGTTATTTATAGGTTTAGTTCCGTGTCAGAATTCGGTTTCCGAAGACTGAATCATTGATAAGTATATATGTGTGTGTGTGTGTGTGTATACCTGGTAAACCTGGTAGAAGTTCCGTGCGTCGGTCTCTCTTCACACGAAGGTCAAACTGGTGACCCCACCTCTATACCTGGCCTGATGGGGGAGCGAATTGCTCGCACATAGCCAGGCACACAGCCAGGCACACCCAGTTACTGTCCTGAGCCAGGCATCTAGTCTCCTTTGGAAGATTTCAACTTTGACACGTGTGATGTTCCTCAGTTCTTTCGGAAGCTGGTTAAAAAATCTTGGGGCCCCTCACAGCCAAGCTGTTTTCCTTCAGTGTTAAGGGTGTCCTTGTCGGGCCTTTAGTTGGGGAACACTACACATTCTGCCTTTCCTATTTTCCAGTGTTTTTTGGATAGTTACTGGGTTCAGTGTGAGGTTTATACCAGTTTTTCAATCATTTTCCATATGTAAATTATGGTGTATTTCTCTCTTCTTCTTTCCCGCGAATATAGACTTAATTTACGTAGTCTTTCCCAATAGTTGATTTCTTTGCAGCCATCACTCTTGGATGTGAAATTTATTTGAATTTCTTCTAGTTTATTAGTTTCTTCTTCTTTTTTTATGGGAACGTCAAGACTGAGCAATATTCAAGTTTTGGTATGATCAGCGTTTTCAGCAGGGGAATCATTACTTTCTCGTCCCTTCTTGTTATAATGTTACAGACCAGCAAAGATCCTAGGATCCACTCATGGCTAGTCTACCTAACTGTGTGTGTGTGATTGTGTACTGCGCATGTCCTCTGTGGTGGCGGAGGTGACCTACAATTTTATGTGGGTTCCAAACCAAAAAACATTAATTTTACTACCTTAAACTATATCCAATCTATCAACATATGCGTCTAATCGATTTTTAAACATGTTTATAGACGCGCTACTAATTACTTCTACCGGCAAACTATTCCAGCTATTTACTATTCTATGCGTAAAAATGGTTTTGGCAACTGCTTTCTCGAACCTTCTACTTGTCAGCTTACATCCGTTATTTCTAGTTCTACTATACTGTGCTATTTCGAAAAAGTTATCTCTATTTACGTTATCAAACCCATTCATAATTTTAAAAACCTGGATTAGATCATCCCTTAGCCTCCTAGTCTCGAGTGTGGTCAATTTTAACTCCTTAAGCCTATCCTCGTACGACTTGAACCTAAGCGACGGAATCACCTTAGTTGCTTGTCTTTGAACTCTTTCGATTTTGTCTATATCCTTGCGCATATACAGATTCCAAAATTGGATCGCGTACTCCAAATGGGGTCTAACTAATGATTTATAAAGAGGAACATTAGTATCGGGCGATTTGTACTCAAAATTCCTAGCTATAAAACCTAACACTTTGTTCGCCTTATTGACAGCTGCTGTACTTTGTTTCACTACTTTTAAATCACCAGTGACTATAACTCCTAAATTTTCTGAAGGTTCTCAGTAACTATCCTGTAACCCTCTTTGTTTTGTTTATCGTATCTAATTCTCTGTTTCAAATTTCACGTCGTCGGTCATTATAACTCCTAAATCTATTGCTTTCTTGCTTCTCTGAATTTCCTGTCCATCTAGGGCATAATCTGCTGTCTGTTTTAGTTCCTTATTTCTTTCATATCTCAAGAGCTGAAATTTTTCCGTGTTAAAATTTATATTATTGTCTTCTGACCGTTTGTAAATTCTGCTTGTGTCCCTCTGTTGGGCCTACATCTTTTCTGCATTGCTGATTTTTCTGCTGATCTTTGTATCGTCAGCAAAAGGCATTACTATACTGTTGTCGGATACTTAGATGTCTGTCAGCATGATAATGAATAGGAGTGGAGCTAATACTGTTTCTTGTGAAACTGAGCTGCGTACTTCCGATTCTGATGATGATATACCTTGGATTTTTACCACTTGCTGACGTTCTCTGAGAAAGTTGTGGATCTATTTACCCACTTTGCCTGTTATTTCGATATATTTCATTGTATATGCTATTATGTCATGATCACACTTATCGAATGCTTTAGCAAAATCCGTATATATTACATCGTAGTTATCATTGCTCTCAAGTGCGTCTGTGATATTGTTATAGTGTTCTATTAGTTGTGTTGGGCACGATCTTCTTGATCAGAATCCATTGAATCTTTTCTGTCTCCAAAAGGTCGTATATTTTCTCCCTGACTATTTATTCAAATATTTTGGTGAAATATGATGTCAGTGACACCGGTCTTAGTTCTTAACTTGAGACCTATTCCCTCCCACCTTTATATATGGGGACAATGTTTGCTCTTTTTAGTATGTTCGGTATTTTACCCGAGTCCAGGGATCTTTTCCATATCCAATAAAGGGGTGCAGCTATTTCATTCTTAGTTTTTAATCAACAATGGATTCCATTTGTCCGGGCTGAATGTGAGTTCATTTGTCCTAAAGCTTTCGCTATATTTTCTGTGGTAAATTCAAAATCAGTTATACATCCTCCATTTAATGCCTCTTCAAAAAAGATATTTCTGTCAAGGACTGCTTTGTCTCTTCTTCGGGTACTTAAAACTAATTCATATTGAGCTCTCAATATTTTAGCTATTTCTTTTAGATCATCGGTTCGCTCATTATTTTCTTTCGTTAAGGATGCGATAGTGGCCCCAGGGGCGTACCCAGGATTTGGTCAAGGTGGGGACGTGTGAGTAACTAAAACAAAGGTGTATAACTGTATATACCATACGAGTACGTATATGCATAAACATTTACTAGAGCCATTATTCATGTATTAACAAAGCCTTACTTACAGCAAGTGTAAATTAAATTAGATAAATGAATAGATTTACCACACATTTTTGATGCGAAAAATACTGAGTCAAAAATGACAGTTAAATTACAATGTGTGTACAGGCAGGATTTAACATAGAGAATACTGAAACTTTTTAGCTTTCATTGTGCACAAGACGGTACAACTGAGAGAAAAGCAACAAGTTGGGGAAACATATTGGTCTGTCTACATGATGACTGTTCCAGCAACAGATTAAGTCATCTAGCTTTTTTTCTCGTGAACCTATCAAGTACTGCAGGGGCATCATCAAGACTTATTTTGTCTCTGCTCATCGCCATTAGACCCAAACCAGACAACCTGTCTTCCTTCATAGTACTAATAGTATTAATATAGTATTATTTTATATTAATGCATATAGAATAAATTCGTAATAATTTAAAATGTATTCTTACTACAAAATATACAAACTAAAACAAAACCTGCTTATCTCTGTAACTGTATATACAAACTTTAGTACATAGTTATAGAGATAAGCACATCAATAGACACCGGTACAAGGCCCAAGGGGGGGAGCGACTGCATCTGTCACTCCCCCCCCCTTCGGTACGCCCCTGAGTGGCCCGCGTTTTTGTTTTCGCGAAGCAATAGAAGTATTTTGGGTTATCTTTTATTGTTCCCACCACATCTTCCTCTTCTCTCTCTGAATGGCCGTTAATTACGGTTTGTATTCCCCTGTCTGTACTTTTTAATTTTACTTATGACGTTTTTGGTGTTATCTGTGCAATTAATTAACTTCGTAGCTACTCTCCTTCTTTTGCGGAATAGTGTTCGCTTTTGCCGCTCGAAATAATTCCTCTTTCCTTTTGGCTGTAGTTTAGGGACATATTTTTGTAAGATTCCAGCGTCCTTTTTTCTCAAGGGTATTAGCCTTTCTTCGGTTGTTTTATCCTCTAAGACTATTTTCCATTCAATCTGTGCCATATGGGATCTGATTTCTTCCCAATTTATAATTTTACAGTTTAGATTAAATATCTCAAATTTGCTTCTTTCTTCAGTATGAATGCGGTAGCCATTGATTTTTATTTCTGTATTATCTATGCGGTATTCACAGTTTTCATATATATATATAACCTCGTTAACCTCGTTGCTGTTCCGTGCGTTGGTCTCTCTTCACACGAAGGTCAAGCTGTTTGCCCCGCATCTAGGTCTGGCTTGGTAGAGGAGTGAGTTGCTTTCTTGCGCTCTCCACCGTACATAGCCAGGTACACCCGGCTCATCTGGTACCGTCCTGAGCCAGGCATCTAGTCTTCTCTTGAAGACTTCAACTTTGACCCCTGTAACGTTTCAGTAGGTCCTTTGAAGTTCCTTTTTATATGGGGACGTCAAAACTGAGCAGTATTCAAATTTTGGTATAATCAGTGTTTTTAGCAGAGGAATCATTACTGTCCTGTCCCTTCTTCTGAACGTTCTTAGTACTTGTCCCGCGACTCTTTTTGCTTTATTTATCGCTATCTGATTTTATGTTTCGAATTTGGCATCATCGGTCATTATTACCCCCAGATCGATCGCTTTCGTGCTTCTCTGAATTTCCCGTCTATCTGGAGCATAATATGCAGTCTGTTTAAGTTCCTCTTTTCTACCATATCTCAAGAGCTGAAATTTCTCGGTGTTAAATGTCATGTTGTTGTCTTCTGACCATTTGTATATATTGTTCGTGTCCCTCTGCAAGGCTTCCACTTCATTTGCATCGCTGATTTTTCTGCTGATCTTTGTATCGTCTGCAAAGGATGTTACTATACTCTATAGTCTATACTGTTGCTGTTTACTCCGCTGTCTATGTCTGTTAGCATGATAATAAACAGGAGTGGGGCCAGTACTGTCCCTTGTGGTATTGAGATGTGTACTTCCGATTCGATGATGATATACCTTGAATTTTGACGACCTGTAGACGTTCTCTGAGGAAGTTATAGATCCATTTTCACACTTTGCCTGTTATTCCCATATGTTTCATTTTATGTACCGTGATCACATTTGTCGAAAGCTTTGGCAAAATCTGTGTATGTGACATCGTAGTTGTCACTGCCTTCCAGTGAATCTAGAATATTGTTGTAGTGTTCTATTAGATGTGATAGGCATGATCTACCCGATCGGAATCCGTGCTGATTTTCGTGGAATCTTTCCAGTGTCCCCAAGACACGTTAATGACTGGTCTATAGTTCTTTGCTCGAGATCTGCCCCCTCCTTTATATATAGGGACAATGTTTGCTCTTTTCAAGATGCTCGGTATTTCCCCAGTGTCTAGGGATCTGCTCCATATCCAGTATAAAGGTGTAGCTATTTCATTTTTACAGTTTTTAATCAATAATGCATTCATTGTCCGGACCTGCTGCTGAATGTGGTTTCATTTGTCCAATAGCTCTCGCTACATCTTCTGGGGTAAAATTAAAGTCTGTTATACACACTTCTTGCAATTTCTCTTCAAAGAACGTGTTGGTTTACGTCGTCGTCGTCGTTGGCCTAGGCAAGCTACGGCTTGGGACCGTAGCGCATCTATCCGGTATAGGTTAACCTGGATGATGTAGCCATAAGCACTGCCGCTAGTTAAGTGCCAACCAGTGATTATCTCACTAGCCGTATTGAGTCCGTTAGGCGAAACTACGACAGTACCAAAGGTGGAAAATATAACCTTTGGTTTTCTATTATTTATTTGCAAAATGGACATGGCATTAGATTAAAATAAATATTTGAATATAAATGATTAACTGACAATTGTGATATATAATTAATTATGTTTACATACAATAAAATAATATAGTATACATAAAATTAGTATTAATGTGGTTCATAATTGAATTATAATGGGGTAACTAATTTAAAATGAATTTATACTATTCCGAAATTCAAGACGGTAAAATTAACATTTATCTTGAAACTAAAATAAGAGTATTCACTACACACTCCCCCACCAGAGAGGAAGTTCAAAGAGTTCCGAACGACACAGATTTCCGCTGAACCTTTTTGGTAGCTATTTGTACCTCACTTAAGGTTGATTCCAAAAACGCAGGCTTAGACGATCGATAGAAACCTTGTCGACCTTGGAACCGCGCTGGATGAGAAATGATTTGCGCGTACGTCGGAGAACTTCATAGGGTCCGTCATATGGACATTGGAGAGGCCGTTTTGGGACAGGTACACGCAAAACGTGGGTGCAAGATTGGAGGGCTGGGGAAACAAAGATGTTCTGTTGGCTAGTCAATCGAGGGGGAACAGGCTGAAGGGACTGCATGTGAGAGGAAAGTGTTTGAGCGAATTCCGTAGGATCGCATGACTTATCCCCTGCAGTGAAGTAGCCACCTGGTAGCCGCAGTGTTGTTCCATAGACTAGTTCAGCCGCTGTAGTCTTCAGATCACTCTTAAATGCAGAGCGAATACCAAGCAACACGAGTGGAAGCTTATCCAATGGGAGTCTTCGTGACACATAAGGGATGACTTCAGCTGGCGATGGAAGCGTTCGACGAGGCCGTTAGCTTGCGGATGATACGCACAGGTATGCGCATGTACTGTACCCAACAAGCTGGTAAACTTCTTCCAAAGCGAAGACTCAAATTGGCGACCTTGGTCAGTGATGACTTTGTCGGCAATCCAAATCTTGATACCCATCCATGAAGAAAGGCTCTTGCAACAGTGTCCGCTTGGATATCAGGAAGTGGGATGGCTTCAGGCCATCTGGAAAAGCGGTCGAGACAGGTGAGCAGATAACGTTGGCCTTGAATCACTGGAAGAGGGCCAACAATGTCTACATGAATTACTTCAAATCGCTGGGATGGGGGCGGAAATGCGTCAAAGGGGGACCTGGTGTGCCTTTGGACTTTGGCACGCTGGCAGGCAAGGCACGTTTTGGTCCAATGTTTGACATCCTTCCGCATCGAGGGCCAAACAAAGCGAGAGGTAACAGGTGTTGCGAAGCACGGATACCAGGATGGGAGGGGTTATGAAGATCCGTGAAGACTGCTTTTCTGTGACATGGAGGGACATAAGGGCGAATAGCAGCTGTTGATACGTCGCAATAGAGGGGCACAGACAATCCTGGCATACTCATTTTCTTGAGGGAAAGTGAGTGAGTGGAGTCTTCTCTGAGCAGGTCTTGTAGTTCCGTATCCTTATCTTGATCCTGTGCAATAGCATTCCACAGTGTAGAGCTGAGAGTAACAGAAGTAATCTCTATTCTTGAAAGTGCATCCGCTGGAGTGTTCAAGACACCTTTGATGTGGCGGATATCTGTGGTAAATTGCGAGATATAATCGAGTTGCCTGATGACTCTGGGAGAGTGGTTACAGCTGTTTTTATGAAGACAGTGACCAAAGGTTTGTGGTCGGTAAAAACACAAAACTCTCGGCCTTCAAGGAAATGTTGAAAATGCTTCACGTTTAAGTAAATAGCAAGAAGTTCACGTCCGAAAGCACTATAACGCGTTTGGGCTGGCTGCAGCTTTTCGAGTAAAACGCGATGGGTGCTTGTTGACCGTTAATGGTTTGTTCCAACACTCCACCGATCGCAACATCTGATGCATCGACCGTCAGAGTTAGGGGGGCATCACTGATAGGAAATGACAGAGACAATGCACTATTGATAGCATTTTTGGCATTGTCGAACGCCTGTAAACTATCGCTACACCATACTAATTTCGTTACCTTGCGTTTGTGTGTGATCATAGCGTGTAGAGGGGCAAGAACACTGGCACAGTTTTAATGAACTTGTGGTAATAATTTACCAAACCTAGAAACCGACGTAACTCACGCTGATTATTTGGCATTGGGTAATTTTTTATCACTTCACACTTGTCCTGAAGGGGGGTAATTCCGTGCTGCGAAATCGTGTGACCAAGAAATTCCAAGGTTGGCTGTGCAAACACACACTTAGATGCATTAATAGTAACACCGTATTGTTCTAAGCGTTGAAAAAGGAGTGAAAGATGTTCCTTATGTTCCTCTTCCGTTGAGCTGGCCACAAGCAAATCATCGATGTAGGCATAAACAAAGTCTAAGCCTCTGGTGACCTCATCTATAAACCTCTGAAAGGTTTGCGCAGCATTCCGTAGCCCGAACGGCATCTTCAAAAATTCGAATAACCCAAATGGTGTACAAACTGCAGTTGGGAATATCCGAAGGCTCTACGGGAATGTGTGGAAAGCCTTAACGAGATCTATTTTACTGAAGATAGATTTGCCGTGGAGAAGAGAAGTAAAGTCTTGGACATTTGGTACCGGATATCGGTCCGGGATGGTTGTCGAATTCAAAAATCGGTAATCCCCACATGGTCTCCAGTCTCCTGACTTCTTCTGGACCAGGTGTAGGGGAGAGGACCAACTGCTTTTGGAAGGTCTTATTATCCCAAGATCCATCATAAGCTGGAATTCCGATTTGGCAGCTTTCAGTTTGTCCGGGGCAAGACGTCTGGGTTTGCAAACACAGGGGGACCTTTTGTTGTAATGTGATGGGTAATGGTGTGCTTAATGGTATCACCCATCTGCATCGGTTGAAGAATTCCTGGATATCGCTGAAAAGGCACTGGTACATGGAATTAGGGGGAACGAGGGAAAGTGCAGAGTTCGAGGCGTCCGGAAGGGCAACCTGTTTGGCAAGAACAGAAAGCAGTGTGGCCTGGTCGCATAAGCGTCGCTTGTCAAGATCCACCAGGAGTTTGAAATGCTGGAGGAAGTCAGCGCCGATTATGGGATGCTGCACTTGAGCACAGATGAAAATCCACTTGAAGGATCGGTGAAGGCCCAAGTTTAGTTCACGCGACTGAGTACCGTACGTGGGTATGCGTGAACCGTTAGCAGCGTATAGAGGCGGAGATTCCGAGTGCGTATGACCAGATTTTTGAGGGATACACTGACTGACGCTCCGGTATCGACCAAGAAATTGACACCAGAGTTCCTGTCCTTTATGAATAACAGGTGGCAGTGCGAGTACTAGACGCCATTAGGACTCGCTGCTGGGGTTTCCCGACGAAAAATTGCAAGGGGAGATGCACTTCCTAGCCTTTTTCCAAATTTCGAGTGGTAGAAGCAGATCTTCCCGGAACTCGAACGATGCCTCTTCGTAAATCTTGACCGAGAATGGCTTCTTTGCCGTTGATTTTGTAGCAGAGAACAAACGTGGTTGAGTTGTTGACTTAACTCTTTCACTTTCAACTCCAGTTCCGATTGTGTGTTCACGTTTGTTGACCGGAGCTGTGTCAATCTCCACTACTTTGTCGGCAGTTTCTGCTAGTTTATCAACTGGAGTAGCAGGATCCATAGTGGCCAAGACACGCTGAGCTGATGGAGGAAGTTTCTGCAAGAACAACTGTCTAAAGATGTCCTTATCGAAGGTTTGTGCGCGTTCGCCTAGAGCGCACTGCATAGCCCTCAGCATTTGAGTGGGCTTATGGTCTCCAAGTTCTTCTTTGAGATTAACTGATGTAGTTTCTCACGCTCGGAGACAGTGGTGCGGCACAGGATGGCAGACTTCAGATCGTTGTACGGGTCCTCACTCGTGGAAGGAGATACGATGACGTCACGGACTTCAGAGATGATGCTCGCTGGTAGAGAGGACAAAACATGATCGTATTTCGTCCTGCTAGCGGTGATCCTTCCCAAGTTGAATTGTGATTCCACTTGGTGGAACCAAATAAATGGATCACCCGGCAAGAAGACGGGGAGCTTTACGCTCAAGTGGGAGATGGCACCAGCGTCGTCAGGCATCTTCTCCTATGCTTGCTGACGTACAAGCAAGACGACAAGGTACCAACGAAGGAGTGGAGGTTGAGACGAGCGCAGGCACAGAGCGCACGGGCGGGTGAGGGGCAGAGGGCACGAGCGACATTACAGTCTGGTCCTAGTCGCTCGGGTGAAGGGGTGATGGGCACGAACGACATTACAGTCTAGTCCTAGTCGTTCGGGTGAAGGGGGTGATGGGCACGAACGACATTACAGTCTAGTCCTAGTCGTTCGGGTAAAAGGGTAATCCAGCTCCGGGGTCATCAATTGTTGGTTTACGTCGTCGTCGTCGTTGGCCTAGGCAAGCTACGGCTTGGGACCGTAGCGCATCTATCCGGTATAGGTTAACCTGGATGATGTAGCCATAAGCACTGCCGCTAGTTAAGTGCCAACCAGTGATTATCTCACTAGCCGTATTGAGTCCGTTAGGCGAAACTACGACAGTACCAAAGGTGGAAAATATAACCTTTGGTTTTCTATTATTTATTTGCAAAATGGACATGGCATTAGATTAAAATAAATATTTGAATATAAATGATTAACTGACAATTGTGATATATAATTAATTATGTTTACATACAATAAAATAATATAGTATACATAAAATTAGTATTAATGTGGTTCATAATTGAATTATAATGGGGTAACTAATTTAAAATGAATTTATACTATTCCGAAATTCAAGACGGTAAAATTAACATTTATCTTGAAACTAAAATAAGAGTATTCACTACAAACGTATCTATGTCAGGTATCACTTTGTCACTTTTTGGGGCTAAAAACTGATTGATACTGGGTTCTCTATGTATCAGATATTTCTTTTGGATCGTCGGTTAGTTCATTATTTCTCTTTCTTAAGGGCCCAATAGCGGCGCGCGTTTTTGTTTTCCTTTTCGCATAACTGTAGAAGTATTCTGGATTTTCCTTTATTGCTTCTACCGCCTTTTCCTCTTCCCTCTCTGTATGATCCTTAATCAGGTCTTGTATTTCCTATCGATACCCTCCAGTTTTTCTTGTATTACTTTCTTGGCATTATTTCCACAGTTGGCTAACTTCGCCTCCACTTGCTTTCTTTTGCGGAATATTCTCTTTTGCCTCTCTAGCCAGCTCCTCTTTCCTTTTGGCTGTGATTTCGGATCATATTTTTCTAAAATTCTCAGCTTTTTTTCTTCCAAGAAATAAAAAAAAATATATATATATATTATATATATATATATACAGGGTGGCGCAAAAGTCGCGCATTATAGGAATTTTCAGTGTTGACTATAATATTTTTTTTCTCTTAGGTAGGGGATGGCTGTGAAATTAACAATAGACGAGAGGGTGAGCTTGGTTTTAATGTATGGAATACCAGATACAACAAATCGAACAATGGGTACAGAATTTAGTACCAATTCATCGATTTGTCGTACCTGGTATTCAATACATTAAAGCCAAGCTCACCCTCTCGTCTAATGTTAATTTCGCAGCCATCCCCTATCTAAAGGAAAAAATATATATTATAATCAACAGTGAAAATTCCTATGATGCGCGACTTTTGCGTCACCCTATATATATATATATATATATATATATATATATATAATATATATATATATATATATATATATATATATATATATATAATTCATCGATGGATTCATAGACTAAGTGGGAGTATGAAGAGTTAAACATTGTACACAGAATCTTTCAGGATCCATCCTGAAAGACCGAGTGGAATCCCTGATGCTTGCTGAACCACCAGCCACCCGATTCTGCCGCCGGACCATGGAGCAGCACATCGAAACAATCCTCCGAAATCTTGAGTACGACACTGACCTTTTCGAGTCTCTCCTCACCTCCTACCTTTGCCGACTTGAAGCCGTCCGCCAAGCACAAGGAGGCAACACCAACTATTGAGTGGTTTTGTTTAGACATAGAATTAAATTGTCTAAAAGATGCAACAATCAGTTATTTTGTACCTCTATTAGTTTCATCTGTGCAAGGGGGGGCAATCATTGTTTGCCACCCCTTATAATATTGGTTTCTTTGTATGGTATTGGTATAGTGCCTTCAATGGTGACCTTGTATTTGTCATGTCAGTAGTGATAATTTAAGATTAATACATGTTTTAACTATTAATAATACTTATTTACTTATTTATTATTATTAATTAATAACAACTAGCTGTTTATTTTTAATAAGAGCCCAGTAAAGCCTAAAGCTTAAGGGCCAAATTAAATAAAATAAACAGTCGAGCTTCAAAATTATTCGTGTCATTGTAAATTGAAAAAATGTATTTATTTTATTATTAATAAAGGTTATTCACTATTGTAGGCCTACACAGACTGTGGCCGAAGCAACAGATATTGCTGAGATCTGGGCCATACCACGCGAAATTGTTGTAAATATAACTTCAAAATTGAGCGCAGATACTGTACAGTAATTAAAACTGGGAACCGATCAAGAAGAACATCTGAAGGGTAATTGCGAAGAGAGCTTGGCTCTCGATCGTCATCCTCGAACTAGCCGTCAGGATGATGTCCACATCACACCGCGGCTGAAATGAATCTGGGTATAATCTACTGACATCTCCACCGCCTTAGGTGTAAAAAACTCGTAGCACATACGAAACTCTTACTTTATGAAAGGCCTAAAAGCAGACGAAGGAATGGGGTACGGAAATAGTGAGAAGACCTTTAACTTTTCGAAACATTCTGACAGTTTTGAAAGTCGAATGTAGAGAAGCGCCTTTTAGAACCCACTATCTTCTTCACTTTACTGTAATGTAATATATGGCAGACTATGTATCGTAGTATGAGCGGCAACTTGCTACGAGGTTAAGGAACGGTGAAAACTTTGAAGAACACTCTACGTCGACTGTCCCAGTAAAAGGTCCTTTACTTTGCCCAAAATGACGCATGCATCACACCCCGTTATGACCACACTCATTTCAGAGAAGCTACGTGAACACCAAACTCCTTACAAGGACTAAAACATTTTTTATTTGTTGGTGTGTAATTTGGGTGACTCTCGTTTCGATTTGCGTCTTCAGTACTGCCAAATGTTGAAGCTTTGAGGGGGTAAACGATGCTCTTTACATCACCTCGAACGGTCTAAAGGGGTTAGGTCGGGTTAGTGAGGTTGCCACGGAACTTTTCCTTCTCTCCCAATCTATTTTGGAGGGGAGGTTTAGCTAAAAGATAATCAAACATTCAAAGCATAATGACTCACCCGACCTAACCCCTTCAGATTGCATTTTATGAGGCCATATAAAGAACATCTTCACCCCACAAATCCTCAACATTTGGCAGCAGTGAAGACGCGAATCGAAACAATAGCCAACCAAATTACACACCAACGAATCGAAAATATTTCAGCCCTCGCAAAAATTGGGGTCGAACCAAGATGAAGGTATGCTGAAGTGCAGTGAAGTGGCAAGAAAAACAACAACAACACTTAAACTTTATAAAGCAGTTTGATGTTTTGTTCAGTCTAAAATAAATAAAACGCTATTCAGGTTTAAAACACTTCAAGGACTTTATAATAATATATATATATAATATATATATATATATATATATATATATATTATATATATACACAATGTGTGTGTGTGTCATTAAAGAAGCAAGAACGAAAAGCAGAGGAACATAAAAGTGTGAAACAAAAAATAATGCAATTTATAAAGGAATATCTTGTAAATAATTGTTAAATAAAGCTCATGTTACAACCTCCACAAGTGTTAGGTTAAAAGCCAGATGGTGCACAATATTGCCATAGAGTTATCTGGTGCAAATTTCTGTTCTTTAAAATTAAAATTATAGGGCTTATGCACTATATATATATATATATATATATATATATATATATAAAGAACGACGCTTGTGTAGAAGAGCGTTCCGTACAAGATGAGGAGGGAGAACAAGTAAAATGAAAAATTAGGTACCTCCCAGGAATCGAACCGGGATCATCCAATTGCCGGTCGGATTTGTTAACCACTACACCAAGGACCCCGATTAATCAGTACTCGTAATTCTCCTACATACGAGCGGAGAATTACGAGTACTGATTAATCGGGGTCCTTGGTGTAGTGGTTAACATATCCGACCGCAATTGGATGATCCCGGGTTCGATTCCTGGGAAATACCTCATTTTTCATTTTGCTTGTTCTCCCTCCTCATTTTGTGCGGAACGCTCTTCTATACAAGCGTCGTTCTTTACATTAATTATACTGTGTGTTGTTTGCAGTTTGTATATATATATATATATACATATATATATATATATATATATATGGCTTGTGTTGTGCACTCTATATATATATATATAATAAATATAAATATAATATAATAATGTAGTACATCCTTTTCGAATATTTATTTCTCAAGCGTTTCGGTAGCAACCTTTCCCAACGTCAAGGTCGTAAAATCATTAAAAATCGCTTATTGAAAAAGCCATTCGTTCCTAGCAATATTTTAAAAGAATCAGAGCCGTCAGAATATGGCAAGACGAGAAAATTATTAATAATAATGTCTGTTTTTCTTAAAGTCCCTTTCGCAGTGTCAAAAGTCATTTAAAAGAAGAGATGCGAACCATCTAAAGGTCGCTACATTATCCGAATTCAATGGACAGTCACCCATCCAACAACTGTGCAGACCTAACATCGCTTAAATTCACCGATCAAATGGGAAGCGGTGTTAAAACGTGGCCATACGGAAAACTATTAGCGATCGATGGTTTGAAACTCTAAACCCATATGGGCAAATCTAAAACCTATAAATCCCAACTCTTTAATTTTGAACTGTTCAAAACAGAAAATAGAATTAAATGTTCAAACGATGTTCTTGGCAATATACTTTAAGTTCCTTTTTTAAATCTAGATTTTTAAAAATATTTTTTGAATGTTAAAAATGTTAACTTCATTAAGTTTATCATAACATTCAACAGGATTGCCGTTAACCGGCTCCTCCGCGAGGCAGTTTTGACCACCACCAACCTCGAAATAGTGGTAGGACATCTTCAGTGTATTTTTTATTATTATTAACCAGCAGAGAACCCGCCTTCCTGCGGGTAGCAAAAATATCCCGGCCTACGGGCGGAATATTTTTGCTAGTTCCTGCGGAAGGCTGTTATTAACCTTCGGCTAATACATAGTTACATAGTTACTGTACAGTAAAAAATAATATATTATTATAATATTTTTTTAACCAAAAATATTACGACTTAACCTAACCAATCGTTAAGGTTAATTTTTAAATTATTACTTTGTAGTGTACAGTCGAAAATAATATATAATATATATATATATATACTGTATTTTGGTGCTGGTTAAGTGTGCGGTCTACCTACGATTCGGCGGTCTACCTTTTAATTATAGCTTCTTATCTTGTTTACTAATTGTTTGTTTACATCCCATTGTCAATCGCCCTTGACGATTGGTTAGGTTTAGTCATGATATTTTCGTTAGTTTTAACGAAAATATCATGATTAAACCTAACCAATCGTAGGTAGACCGCACACTTAACCAGCACCTATATTTTTTTTTTAACATTAAAATTAACCAACTGGTTACGTTAATTGAATGCCCGGTTAGGTCAACTGTACGCTCTTGACGACTGATTAGGTTAAGCCGTAATGTTTTCGTAAGTTTTAATGAAAATATCACAATTTAACCTAACCATTCCTCAAAAGCAGACAGTTGACCTAAACGGGCATTCATTGATTTTCCCGTAGGTTTCGATTAATTTTAAACAACTTTTACCTGTGTATCTGTGGGACAGATACACAAACAGACAGACAGACAGATTATAATTATAATTTAATTATAAAAATTATAATTTTGTTTGCTGAATCGTAAATGCATAGTGAAAAGCACGCGCTAGAGCTCCGCCCATTTTATGACGTGTCTATGATGTCACTATCTTTTAACCAATCCGGAATACGGTCGGACGAACGGACAGGACTCTCTTTTTACAGTATAGATCAGTGGTTCCCAGTCTTTTTCAATCCATTCCCCCCTTGGAGAACCTCCAAAATCTCCGTGGACCCCAATCTTTTTCAATCCATTCTCCCCTTGGGGAACCTCCAAAATCTCCGTGGACCCCCTTCATTTTTCCCCCAAAACCCATAAAAATAATGATGAAAACTAAACGATTCTGATCAGATGATGAAGAGAACATGTCCTCCTTTCGTTTTTTATTGTTGACAACTTACAAAAATTACTCATATAATTACATCATCAATGGATTTTACTCACATAATGTATTTCACTCATCATTATCTTACAAACTTACATAAATTTGACTTGTTACTAGCTTCACAACAAACTTGAGTTGGGTTGGGAAGAACCAAGTTCATTTGTCTCACAGCTCAATGGGAAGGATGACATTGCTTCCTCTGAATCAGTCGCTTAATTCGAGGTTGCATCACTGCCATGGCACATCTCGTGTCCGGGTCCACATCTAATCAGTTCCGACTCTCATTCTTTACTTGTAGAAGGGTGGAGAAACCAGATTCGCATAAATAGGTTGAAGAAAATGGCGAGAGGACTCGAAGTGCGATCTCGCTGACTTTTGGATACGACCGGTACATTGAGGACCAGAATTCAATCAGCGAATTTTCTTCACAGAGATTTTTGGCAGCAGAATCGTTCTTGAGATCAAGGAATGCGTCCTGAACATGATCGGGAAGGGTAGCAACATCAAGAGTGCCAGAGGAAGGATTCCTCACCAATTTCGCTTCCTCCTCCTCCTCCTCCTCCTCCTCCTCGAATTCCGGGAAGTACATTTTTTAAGTTCGCTTTCCAAGGATTTCAGGTGCTGAATGATGTTGGTTTTGAGAGCTGAGTCAAGCGGATGATTTTCAAATTGAAAAGAAAGAAGGCAAATTGTACCCTGCCAAGTCGAAATAAATAATAAAACCTTATTTATTTCAGATTTCCTAGATTTTCTTGAAAAATTTTCAACTTTTCGTAGCCCGCCATGGACCCCCTGAAATCTTGCCGTGGACCCCAGTTTGGGAACCACTGGACTATAGATGAAATGTTTTAACATTTCGCTGGAGCGATTATATTGTCATAGTTTAACATCATTTGTTTCATTTTTGATGGGTGTCCATTTTCTGTGTCGTTATTATCCTTAGTATAATCGTTTTCAAATTTTTTTTGTATCCATATTTCGCTATAGCGGTCCGGCCCCGTCCCTGGGCCTTTGGCGGTAAAAGAAAGTGGCTCCCAAGCAGATGAAGGAATTGGCCATCCCTGATAATGGGAAATTTGCTTATCTTAATAAAGAAAAGCGAACATAGTTTATTTAGTATTTTTACTTGTTTAAATGTAAATATTTTTCTTTTTGATTATTAGAAAGGAGAAAAAATATATAAAAGGTTTAGTTAATGATAATATATATCGAGGGTGCCCGGTGGCTCACTGGTTACGGTGGGAAACTCTGGTTCGCTCACGCCTGCTGGCTCCAAGGTTGGGTTGAATTGGCCGTTTACCCTGTTAATGCTCGAGTTAAAGGTGACCCTTGGGGCACACTCACCTTCACATCGTGGATATATATATGTATCGGTGGTGTAGTGGTTAGCGTCGCTGACTACGAATCCATCGTCCCCGGGATCGAGACCCGGTGACGGCAGCCGGCGCGCAGCAAAACCAAGCTGTTCATCCTCCCACACAATAAAAAAGTGGTTGGTAGATAAATGGGTACCCTGGGTGGCCTAGTGGTTAAGACGCTGGGCTGCTGGTAGGGCGTGGTTCGGATTCCACGTTAAACTGTAGATCTAAGGTGGAGTGAAAAAAGCTTGACCTTCGTCAGAATGAACAATTCGGGCGGAAGCTAACCCAAGGTATACACATACTTGATTGAAGGATTTGTTCTCGGGGAACCGCAACTTACTGAGGAATAAGAGGACGAGAAGATGGTACATGATTATTGACAGACGTTTCGGAAAGGCTCAATTTCCATCATCAGTGCTAATAAAGTTAAAACAAATGTAAAAAGTAAATAAATATGATGATCAACAATTTATAAAAAATATATTATAATAATAATATAATATTAATAATGTATTTATATTAAGTTTGTGAAAATGAAAAGTATATAAAAATTAAAAGACGGTAAAGCAATAGTCAAAATGTACAAAGGTTAAAAAGATGACAAATACCCATATTTTTTTTTTCAGTAAACAACTTTACCAACAAACCGATTCACTAGGTATGGGATCCTCCCTAAGCGCCACAGTAGCCAACATCTTTCTCTGTCACCATGAAAATAACTGGCTACTTTATTATTCCACCCATTACGAGCCATACCTATATAAAAGATACGTTGACGACGCTTTTCTCCTCTTTCACAATGCCACCCATGCCCTTTTCTCTTTATTTACCTCAATTCCCAACACCAAAACGTTAAATTCACTAAACAAAACGAAGTAATAAATTCAGCACCTCCATATATCGGAAACCAGTATACACAGGTTTAGGTACCAATTACCTGAGCTAAATCCTTTCACTATATAAAATGAACAGCGTTAAAATCTTAATCCACCGTGCTTATCAACCGTTCCTCCTACTTATCTTTCCACAATGAAAGAGAATTCATTCATAATTTCGGCATTAATAACTCTTTCCCAAAACATTTAGTACAATCTTTAAACAGAACTTTTCTAACATTTATTAATCCCCCTTAAAGTCCCCACTGTTAAAAACGACATACATTACTTTTCTTTCCCCTTTTACGACTACGCTAGTTACAGAATACACTCAGAACTTCGTCACCTACTCACCCCTCTCTACCATCAAATCAACTTTCAATTTGTATTCATCAATAATACCAGCATTAAATCATGCTTCAACTATAAAGAAAAAACTCTCAGCCCCTTATCTCGTCCACTGTCTACTTTTTTAATTGTGTTTGCTGCAAAGCGAATTATATTGGTAGTACCATTCACAATATCAAACAAGAGTGAACGAACATCGCGGTATTTCTACAGAACATCAGAACCTTTAAATAAACCGCCCAAATCAGCAATAAGGGATCATTCCCACCAACTTCAAAATTATTAACACAGCACACCAACCAACCGATCCCTGCATCCTCAAATTCTTACATAGTATAAAACCAACGACTTAACGACAACAGTTCCGCCTTTAACCTAAACGTAGCTTGCTAAATTCTCTTGTCTCACCACTGGAAAAGAAGTCTGTAATCACTCATTTTAAATTTCGAACAATTCCGACATGAATATTCCAACATTTACCCATTTCCAACCGGTTTACAACCGGTTTATTACTTCTGTTATAACCTGGTAAGATATTGTTTACAATATTTGTCATCTTTTTAACTTTTGTATATTTTAACTGTTTTGCGTTTTTTATATTTTTCTGTATATTACTTTTTATTTTCATATACTCAATATAAATACATTATTAATATTATAGGATTATATCTATATATATTTGTGTACACTTTTGTTCATTTTTGTTCGTCCTCTATATTTCTCATTATATATATATATATATATATATATATATATAATATGGGATGGGAGACGGCCTTTAAGTATAATCTATATGCTATATTATATACCATAAAAAGGGAGTTCTGTCCGTTCGTCCGTAGTCCGGATTGGTTGAAAGATAGTGATATCATAGACACGTCATAAAATGGGCGGGGCTCTAGCGCGTGCTTTTCAAACTATGCATTTACGATTCAGCAAACAAAATTATAATTTTTTTTAATTAGACAAAAATTTTGACTTTTAAAGATCTATATACAGTATATTGTCTGTCTGTCTGTCTGTCTGTCTGTCCCACCCTAAAACACGGAAACGGCTCCTCGAGAGAAAAAATTATTAGCTAAAAGTTGCTTAAAATTAATCGAAACCTACGGGAAAATTATTGAATGCCCGGTTAGGCCAACTGTACCCCCTTGACGATTATTTAGATTAAATCGTGATATTTTCGTTAAAACTAACGAAAATATCACGACTTAACCACTCGTCAAGGACATACAGTTGACCTAACCGGGCATTCAGTTGATTTAACCAGGCCTTCAGTTAACCTAGCCAGTTGATTAACTTTAATGCTAAAAATAACATATATGATGTTATTTTTTACTCTACAGCAAAAAAAAAATAATTTAACCTTAACGATTGGTTAGGTTAAGTCGTGATATTTTTGGTTAAAAAAAATATTATTTTTGAATGTACAGTAACTATGTCACTATGTATTACCCCGAGGTTAATAACAGCCTTCCGCAGAAACTACCAAAAATATTCCGCCCGTAGGCCTGGATATTTTTGCTACTCGCACTAAGGGCGGGTTCTCTGCTAGTTCCTATAAAGATTCGAGTAAGAGGTTAACTAAATAATCCTGAAGTTCAAAAGATCATAATTAAGAAAATGATAAAGAAAAAACAGGTTTAAATTTTTCAGCAAATTATTAAGACTTTCATAAAATTTTTATCAAACTCCTTCAATCGATTTCTCGCTGGAAAACTCGCCTTAAGCAATAAGATGAGTTTCAACTCTGTATATTAATATTAATTTCTCTTACGAAGTTCAGAAATAGTGAGAAAATTTCATTTGTTTAACTTTTTTTCTCAACATCTCAACCACTGAAGATGGGAACCAGTGTTTCCAAAACGTTTTTGTTGGACAATAAATGTTAACGCTGTCCTTTATTTCCCTCGTATCGTAATGAAATGTTAGCTACCTTGGTGTTTCTTCAGTCCTTTTGTGACCATTAACTTTACGAAGCTCTTTCGCGCCCGCTTATGGAAACCGTAATTTCTAATTCGTGCTGAAAAGAGTCAAGATGATGACAATAACACAACAGTAGTAAAGAAAGTAATTTTGTTAACAGTTAAGTACGAAATTTTTAACATCGGAATGATGATAATGTCAAAACTTGAAAATCATCGAAACCTCAAAATTTTAATACACAAAAAATAAAAAATAAAAAATTGAAAGATTTTGAATGCAATAACCGCACTTATATAAAGTGGAAAGTAAAATGGCAATAAAGTTTAAATTAGGAGCTATAAAGGCACTCGAACCCACGTTGCGTTGTTTCCGAGTCAGCGCGCCTACCGATCATGCCATCGATCACTTCCCCCGACCCCTAAGAAAGTTCCGTTCGAGCTAGGCCAATATTCGCGCTGTTTCATCACGCTCCATTCATATCTCTCTCTCTCTCTCTCTCTCTTCTCTCTCTCTGCTCTTTTAGGTTTCTGGGTAGCGTGATTTGTAGAACACTGACTGTGAAACCATGCGACGTAAGTTCGAATCTCGCTAGTTCTTCGTCTCTATTTTACTGCCTCTCCCTTTCCATACAGAACCAGAACCCCTGTCCACTGAATCAAACTGAAGAATGATGAAGAGAGAACAGGGAAGGGGACATGCAAAAGAGAAGAGGATATCATTGTATGGAAGCCATTTAGGATTACTGAAGCGTAAACAATTTACAAAATCGAGATTCAAACAAGGAACACGATGAAGAGAATGTATGACATTTTCGGATATGAAGCGCACTAGTTTTCTTGTTGGCACCCTATCAAGAAATTGGGCGCCCGGTAGCTCAGTGGTTACGATGGAGGAATTCGAGTTGGTGTGGCGCTGATTCGTTCTCGGTCGCTGGCATCGGGTGGAGTTGAGTTGGTCTCTTACTCTGTTTCTGCTCTGGCTCGGGTGACTCCTGGGGCGCTTTCATCCCGTTCTCATCCCCACGTCGTGGAGAAATGAGTTTCTTGGATGTTACCTTACCTTTCATGAGAAACGGGGGTATCGTAGTAAAGAGACAACATGCCGGGTACAGAGGCATATCTACGATATACTTCACGAGAGAATCTACATGCTAGGGATACCAACACGAAACAATTCCCTCCTTCAACCCCCCAAAAATTCAGTAGCAAAAACGATAGCATAACTTTCGGAAGAACAGAATTAGCTTTTTCTCGTGTGTGCGTGTGTATACACACACACACAATATATATATATATATATATATATATATATATATATATATATATATATAATATATGTGTGTGTGTGTGTGCGTGCGTGCGTGTGTACGTGCACTTACTGTACATCATACAATTCCGGTGAAATAATGTAAAGAAGTATCACCAAAAACTTCGTGCTAAGAATATTTCAATAACAAAAGAAAATTGCACAGCGTCTCTGAACATTTATTATACAAAAATTATCATTATATTTCATCTTCTTTCACATAAAGAAATAAAATATTCATAAAATAAAAAAAATATATATTTTATTCATACGGAAAACGATTTTAAAAATATAATAAACTGACCACTTACCAAAAAACTTATATATATATATATATATGAAGAAAGAAATTCCTATTCGTATATTTGATAATTTGAATTTGTCCCCCAACTCTTTTTTTTTCTGTTTTCTTTGGTTATCATCCGTTTTCTATGAGTTTCCTTTTCTCATTTTCTATTCCATGAATTGGTGAGAGACATTTTTAAATTTTATTTTACTCCTTTCGGATATAAATAACGGCTAACTTTTGGCTTCAATGATTTTATTTGTTTGTTTACGAGTTTATGAAATATATTTACCTACTTTAGATTCTCTAATTTTACGATATTCTTTGTTTGCTTCAAAAATTGTGTTATGATTTTCCTAGTCTATATTTTTGTTTGCATTTGCAGGGCTCCTGCCACGCAAACATTATAATAATGGCTCTCCGTCGACCTGAATAGGAAGAAATTGGCTAATTACAAATCAAATTTAAGGTATGGAATTATTTGGTCAATTTTTTAATTTTTTTATATTTTTTATTATAATTATTCTTTGTTTGAATTTCTGAAATGGTTTTATGGGCAATTTTAATTATTTTTTGTTGGTAAACATATTTTATTATAGATTTATGACTTAATGCCGTTATTGATGTGAAGTTTGTTATAATAATAATAATAATGTCCTTTGGAACTGCATTTAATATTTGTAAGTTTAGATTTGTAAATTTTTTTAAGTATAAATTTTAAACTTTAAGATTATACAAAAACAGGCAAAAGTGTTTCATACTCAAAATTTTGCGCGACAATATACAAATATACCCCGTTGCAGTATGTTTTTGTATCAACCCCCCTAGTTCAAAATATAAATATTAATGCTGGACATTTATTTTGGTGTTTAAAGAAATTTTTAATTTAGATATGACGTATAAACGCTGGTGATGCCACCTACATTCATATAGTTTAAAAACAGTTCGATTAACTCTTTAACGTCTAGAGGTCTCCTAAAATTTAATAAAATTGTCTGTCGTTAACCAGAATAAGATTCTAGAGGGAAAGTTGTAGTTTGACCTTTGCTTGACACTCCAATGGACGTTAAAGCTTATGATATCGAACCTGGCCCCCTTCTTGCATTAAAAAACCCTGCTCAGCTGCACAAACTGCAGTGTTCATTCTTGAGAATTTCTCTTAAATGCATAGTCCAGGGCCTATCAGGCGCGGGGCTAGGAGGGCCATTTGGCCTGGACCTCAAGCTTAAAGGGGGGGCCCCAAATTTAGAAACTTTCAGGTTTGAATATAAGTTTTACAGTGAAAGTAGTAATTGGGTTTAGCTATGGACCTCAAAAGCTGGAAGTGGCCCGGGCCTCTCTGGACCTCTGAGAGCGCCTGGCGTAGTCAGTGGCGTTATTTTGGTGCAACTACTAACTACTAACTATAAAACAAATAGGTTAACTTACTACCGAGGTACGAAACGTATGATAAGTTCTTGTTACGAGCTTGAGTGACCATACTGATGTCTAATCCTACATAAGCGATATCCTCTCAGCTCATTAACTCTGCGCACGAATAACAAAATTTTCGCAGCAGTACAGTACTATGGACACAGTATTTGTTGAAATCTGAAAAATTTCTCGTTCAACTCATTTCTTCAATTCTTCTATTAGGTGTTGATTCTGTTTAACCCTAAAAGGACGCCTGCTACATATTGATAACGTTTCAAATACACGCATTCATAACTTAACTCTACAAACAATTCCGGCGTTGAAGGGTTAAACACACTATCTTTCAAATAACCAACAGATATAAGTCACAGGGATATTTCTTTATCATAGACCGCAGAAAATCTGTTGGACATGACTCTTCCGTCAAAAATATCTTGTAAGTATCGTGAGCTGAGAGGACATCACATAAGCATATTTTGTACTCGGGGACTAATCCCCTATGTGTAGAGAAGGCACAATAAAATTTTCATGCTTTTATTTCAATTAATAGAAAAAATACAAACCTTTTAAAATGTCGCTGTTTAAGAAAGTCACCCGATGTATGCATTCAATAAAACGACGAAATTGAGCTTTTGAGACCAGAAATCTTATTGTTAATAGGTTATAATCAAATGGAGAAATCAGATATTGCATATGGTTGAAAGTCTCCCGTCTAATTTTGTTGTGTTTTATTTTTCTCGTTGTTTGTGCTCGAATCTTAGCCAAATTGGTGTGACTTCTATAAGATGCGTCAATGCTTTTTATACACGCGTTTCAAAAGTAGAGTCTGTTTCATGTTGGAATGAAAAAAATAGACAAAGAACATACTACTGTTCCACATGAAGTTTCTTTGTCTCGTAGATTCCAGTTTTGGCCATAGGTCATACGAGGCGTTTCTTTGAGGATAGGATTCTAATTTATTAGAAGTAATCAGTCGAGTATATTGGAAGAGAGAAAATACGCATCAACAAGCTATTCCTTCATTTGGACAGATCTGTATTGCAAACAATGAATATACAAACTCCATTAATTAACTCACTGATGCCCAGGTAGAGGGGGGGGATCTTTTCTGAACTTGAGTAAAATCGTCCGTCGAAGCCAGAACAAAAGCAGTAAAGTGCGGCTGTGCGCTGAAAAGTTAAGGAAACACGAGTAAATGTCGTCAGCGTCATACAAAAACGAACTTCAAAATCACCAACAGAGTATACCATCGGTGGCACTATATAACTTTCAACTTGGCACTAATTTTTAACTTAGGAATTCGCTGCAAGTTCAAAAAGTAAATTTAAAAACATTGCAAACCTTTCAAATAAATAGATCTGAAGGACCTTTTTTTTAAGTTTCTTTTAATATGACCTTTTTCATTTTTTTTCAATCAAAATGAACGGCTTAGAGAATGTTTCTACGGGACAAAATAGCACATATGTCGGTCGACCGATAACATCTGACACATACTTATCGTTTTCGTACACGGGTCGACAGCCAGGAAATTAGTTAAAAATTTTGAAAAAAACTAACATTATATATATATATATATATATATATATAATATGAGAGAAAGGTGTCACCCTGTAGATCAGAATATTAATTACATTTATACCCCTTAGAAAAAATGCTAAGCAACAGTTTTGATTCCTTTGCAGGAGTATCCACCATATATTACACATTCCCCTCTGTGCTTCTTGTCCCCTTTTTATATATCTGTACCCATTTAGTCGTGCTATAATTTGTTATTTTTGTTGCCATGGTTCTTTACCTCAGTCGACCTGGTTTATTGAATTTTCCATTAATTGCTCTTATTTTATTTACGTTAGTTCCCCTCTTGTAACATGGTTTTACACTTACCCTCTCTCGCCATTATAAAACCCCATCCTCCCCTTTTTGAGCCTTTGCCCCGTTTCTTCTTAGTTTCTCTCTCTTTTCTTCCCCTCTCCTTTCCTCCCTCCCCATTTTTTCCCCTCACTTCCTCAGCTCATTTTCTTCATGATTTTTCTCTTTCATTTTCATCCTCGCGGCTGTTCACAGCCTCTTTTGACATTCTTGAAGGATATCGGGCAGACATCTCTCATTCCTCCTCCCCTCAGAAATCCTGCCCTGAAATCCTAACGAATCCTGAGAGCAATAATCCGTTAATCCCTTGGGGATTTGCCCAAAAATGTTTTAATACATAATTACGAGTGGGATTACTTTAGAAAACTAAGTTTTTTCCTTTATTTAATAATGTAATCTCGGGCTTCACTCTTTGTTATTGATTAGTGTTGGTCGGAGTGTTATTACGCCTGTAGTTTTAGTTAATAATAATATAATAATAATAATGATAATAATAATAATAGTCTTTATTTGTATATTTCATTATTTTTATTGTTATGTAAATTAGAAATATCGGGTAATATGTTAAGAAAGGTCTTCTCATACCTGATATTCTCTACTCGTAACCAATCTTTTTTGTGTCCTTTTGTGAAGCTTCTCCACTGGGTAAGTTCACCCTCTTAATTAACCCTTTTCTGCATAATGAATGCACTCTTTAAGTTACATCGGTGACTACCGATGAATTTCGTCAGTATCTTCTAAGGGTATTTGCCCTATAACTATTTTTGTTCAAGGACGTAGTCTTCATCCTTTAACAATGTGGTGATCAGACTATATATATAATATATATATATATATTATATATATATATATATAATATATATTTATCATATCAGTATCCCTGGATGCTGTTGTTATGGTAACAGTATCATATCATATATATATAGAATATCTAATTATAATATAAAAGAGACTGGAATTGAGCATGGGAGAATCATTTTGCTAGTTGCTACGTGTAGGCTTATTGATAATTGTGGCTATTAGTGATGTAATTAATTAATTAATTACACTAATAAATAATTGAGTAGTGATAGAGGGCTAATTGTTGTGACGCTGATTATGTATCGGATGGCACAAAAGAGAGTAGCGTAGAAGAGCCCCCGATCTCTTGCGTCAGAAGATTAGCTGATAAGCTAAAACAAAGAACATCGGAACATTGACCTATAGGCAGTGATGGGCATCGATACACGAAAATCCCTAAGGCGATACCGATACATCGATACTCGTAAATCGTCTAAAGCGATACCGATACATCGATACTTTATAGATGGCTAAAACGATATCGATACTGATACAAAAGTATCGCTCGATACGTAACGCCGATACATGTATCGCGATACTGCCCATCTCTGCCTATAGACCTATTGAAACGCACATCCTGTAGTGTATTATAACGTTAGAGTTTAGATTTTACAAGCAGTAGCTCGTTATTCCTCGCTATCGTTCTCCGGGCAGGTAGCAGTATATGTCACAGTATATGTAGCAGTATATGTCACAGCTAGCTGTATATGTATATTGTATATATGTATATGTATATTGTACTTACGTATTGTCTCTAAAAAGAGCTGATTTTTTTTAAAAAATAGGATAATATTAAAGGGAAAAAAGTTGAGGGAATGAATTTTATTATTATTACGGGCGGCAATGTGAAACTTAAGAATTTCATGACTGCGTTCTTTTCTATAGTTTTATTGACCGAATAATTGAACCGACAGTAATTAGGGGGCCTGCGGTCCCTCAATTACTGGGGGTTCAATTATTGGGTCAATAAAACTATAATCATGAAAATCTTAAACTTCACAAATCTTGACACAATGTGAAACACAAAATTTTCATGCTGAGTTCTTTTCTATAGTTTTATTGCGGTTAAATAGCTCGTGCTCGGCCACGGAGTGACCTAGGACCGGGAAACTTGACAGAGCACATCGGCAGTTCATGGGCTATCAGTTGGTGGTGGTTGCAGAATTTTCCGATGTGCCGTTTAGTCTGTGCACGGTTCCGAAGAAAGCGGACAGACACACAGACACATTTTAGCTCAACAGTATATAGGATTATATGATATAATATCTGGTACTTATTTTTAGTTTCATACAAAAATCGCAACATTTAGAAATGTTTTTGTAAAAAAATAACTGCTTAACTTTGGAGTAGTTTATAATTAATCCATTTACTATTCATTTTACGTACGAATTCTATCTCTTGGTTGAAGTAGATCGGCGAAATGTTTTCTTTGTGAAATTCACTGTCAAATGGTACTTGTCGTAACTTTGTACGCAAGTTATTTCGTAAGATATTATACCTTTCAACCTTTGAGATGTTCCGGGCGATGATTCCTCATTTGACGAAGGTCAAACTTCAAAATGAATGAATTTAAGCCTAACTTGTGTTAGCACTTTTAGAGACATAACTTTTGAAAAATAATTAGTCATAAGCGTTTTCGCTACAGATACGCATTATTTTTTATCCAAAAATGTATATTCTTTTTTACAAATGTGGTATCAGTACCAATAAATGTATTATCAAACAGTGAAATACATCAACCAATGAAATGTTTCACAGTTATTTAGGCTAGGCCAAATATTTATTTCCTCATGTGCAATCGCTCTTTACATTAATTATCCAACATCATCAATATTGCTTTTCTTAAGATACCAATTGAGGGGTTCCCAACCCGTGGATCACGGGCAATATGTTGCTCCCTGAGTTGTTGTTGTTTAGCCGATCAGCCCACCCTGATCGAGCAAGCCGGCGGCACGCAAGTAACCGATCGCCCTCTCCGGAGTGGACCAGAGGTTCAGCGCACTAGTGATGTTGTGTTGTGTTCGTTGTTGTGCTAGAGCGGTACAGTCTGTCATAATGTGTTCAATTGTTTGTGGTGTGTCCTGGCACAGGTGGCAGGTGTCGTCTGTGGAGTTGTCTAGTCTGTGTTTATATGTCCGTAAGGTGGGGTGATGTCCACATCGGAATCGTGCTAAGTTAACTCGATCCGATCTGCTCAGGCTGATCTCTGACCTTTCAATGGTGGCGGCTTCGCACCAGGACCGCATTCGGACCGAGTCGTGTCAGTGCTTTGTGGGTTAGGTGTGTGTATGTGTATGTCTTTTCTGTACTGTGTGATGTCTGTGGGGCGTTGTATGGAATGGAGTATTTGGTTAAATGTCTCTCTGGTGTTATCTTAATGGTGCGAGGTGTCGGTGCATGATTGTACATGTAATGGCAAGAGTGTTGTGGGTTAGTTGTCGCTGCTGCCATGAATTGTGTTCCCCTCATGTCTAAATGTTCCCTAACTTTCAGTATTTTTGTTTCTGTGTGCAGGTGTTCTATTGGTGTTGTTTGAGTGCATCCTGTAATGATACGAAGTGCGTTGTTTTGTATTATCTGGAAGGTGTTTATGTGTGTGTTTGAGATAATGGGTGCCCAGCATGAGCTAGCATAGTCCATAACTGAGCGATTATATTGTTTGTATATGAGTGATGTTGTTTCCTGCTGGTCTCCAAAGTTTGTGCATGTTAGTACCCTAAGCGTGTTAAGTCTTGACGTATATTTGTTTTTAATGTCCTGAATGTGGTTTGCAAAAGATAATGATGTGTTGTATGTGACCCCAAGTATTTTGGTCCTGTGAGTGTGTAGGATGTTGATGTTTAGTGTAAGCTGTGGAGTTATCTGGTGTTCTTTTGTGTTGCTTGTAAGCAAGGTGATGGTTGATTTTGTGGGCGCTACTTTGAGTCTATTGTGTGTGAACCAGTCTTGTATAATGTTTATGTATGTTTGTAGGTTATTTGTAGTGGTGTCAATGTTGTTGTGGGTGGATATTAGAGTGATGTCATCTGCATATGATGATAAGGTAAGTTTGTTATCTATGGGTGTTGGAATGTCAGGCATGTATAAGTTGAAGAGTGTTGGTGAGAGAACAGAGCCTTAAGGGACCCCGTTCGGAAAAAGCTTGTTTTTGGATGACTTGCCATTAAATGAGACATGTATCTTCCTGAAAGGTAGTTGCTCAGCCACCTTTTGGTGTTATTGTGCATGTTTGTGTTGAGTATTTTGTTTATGAGAGGGAAGCGTGGGATAGCATCAAATGCTTTACTGATGTCTATTGTTGCTAATAGTGTACGTTGAGCTAGTCGTCTGGAGTTGATGCCATCCATGATGTGCTGCGTGAGGTTAGTGAGTAATGTCGTGGTTGAGTGGTGAGGTCTGAATCCATGTTGAGTAGGCGATAGTGGTATGTGTGGGTTGGTGATTTGTAAGATTAGTCTTTCTGTTACTTTGGAAGGTGTGCATAGTAAAGTAATGGGTCTATAGGAAGCTGGTCCTGTTGGATTTTTGTTTGGTTTGAGTAGTGTAATAATTTTACCTTGTTTCCATATGTCAGGAATAATACAGTGTTGGTATGAATATGTGCTGATATTTGTGCGAGCTAGTATTCCTTGTGGGCCCAAGTGTTTAAGGTGTATGTTAGATACGTTGTCTGGTCCAGTAGCCTTCGAATTTTTAATGTTTTTGATGATCTTGGTGGTCTGGTCTGTATTGAAGGGTGTAATGGTCGTATCGAGTCTGTAGGTTTTCTTGTGTCTGGCTGTTTGTCTGTCTGCGCGTTTCTGGTTGTTGTCTCTGTTTAAGTGACTTATCTTTGCGTAGTGATTAACTAGAATGTTAGCTTGTTGTGTGTATGTTGGGATATTATTTTGGCTGCGACAGATAGCCGCGTGTGAGATGTGAATGCCGCTGAGTTGTTTTAAGTGGCTCGCGTGAGGTAGAGCTGCGTTTTTGCCGTCACTATTTCTTTTTTTATTTTTCTTTCTCTTCGGTGGTTGGATGCACGTGACGGGTAAGGGCATGGTGTGAAACTCTGATTTCTGTTCTTAATTCCTGTTTCCACCCCTTTCTTCTAGGAGCATTTCGTCACTTTGCTGGCGTAATGGTTTTGCGCGTACATGGGTGTAGACATGGAGGGTTTAACCTTTTATCTCTCTCTTAATCCTTTTGGGCTAGCCTGAAGTAGGTTATAGGGTCTTTGTTGGACCGATTCCTCGGTAAATAGAACTATATGTGATGCGATCGGCACAAGCATATTAGTGGTTAGGTCAGTTATACAGCGGTGTTATCTAGCATACGATCTCTATGTGGTGCTGGTTAAGTGTGCGGTCTACCTAGCTTTTAGTTAGCCTTATAAGGCTAACTAACGAAAATATCACGACTTAACCTAACCAATCGTTAGGTCAACTGTACGCCCTTGACGATTGGTTAGGTTAAGTCGTGATAGTTTCATTAGTTAGCCTTATAAGGCTAACTAAAAGCTAGGTAGACCGCACACTTAACCAGCACCTCTGTGTGCATAGCGTAATAATGTCGAGCTAGCTTATATATTCTCCTCCTTAGCTACTTTCCCATGGTCAAAGTATTTTTTCAACCTTTTTCCATACCCGCCTGTGGCGGGGAGGGAGCAGAGGGTGAGGAAAAAGCCTTATGCTTTTCTATCGTTTTCTACTACTGCTAGAACAGTGACCCCTTGTAACTCTCTCTCTCTCTCTCTCTCTCTCTCTCTCTCTCTCTCTCAAACGAGCCTGTCAAAAGTAAAACTTTGGAGGCAATTTGTTAATTTGCTAAATTTTAATGCCTTAAAAATTTCGATTTATCCTCCAGTTCACATTAAGGTAATTAAATACGAGTTTACATATATATTTAGCCAGTTCGCCGTCGCATTATAACATTTAAATAGTTTCATACAAAGGATTTTGAATACACAAACCGCGCCTTCGGATCCCTACCCTACGGGTAGGGTTGTGATCACTTCGTGATCTACTGCCGCAAAGTCGCTCTTAGAATCGCTCTTAGCTCCGCCCGTTTTACGCTTAGCTCCACCCACTTTATGTGAGTCATCAGACTTGTCTCGTAGATGCCTGGCGTACGACGCTGCATGTTCTTTAATGGCGATAATAAACCTTTCCTCATGGAATTTCGTTAATAACTTTTACTTTTCACATAAAACCTGAAATGTCCGTAATATTTCACTCTTTCTTTCCGCTCATCTTGAAAGATCCAACCCTAACGGGCGACTAAGCGAGAGACATTAGCTCCACCCACTTTACGCGAGTCATCAGTCTCATAACAGGCGACTGAGTGAAAAAGATATTTTTACTCCGCTCAACTCCGCTCAAAACTGCGCAAAGGTTTTTCTTTATAGATAGAAATGCTTAAGCCAGTGAGAGAAAATACTACCTACATCTCGTGAGGCCACACTTGTGCAAAATTTCACACACTTTCGTAAAATCGAGGAAAAGCCAGTGAGACCATAAATTTACAAAAATACTACAGCCATCAAAATTTTGGGACCTTTCCAGTTTGTGTACCGTTTTTCATATAATTTATTTTTGAGAATATTTTTGTTAAAACTAACGAAATATCACGACTTAACCTAACCAATTATCAAGGGCGTACAGTTGATCTATTATTAATTATAACATTGTTTGTTTCTGGAATAGTATTTACTATTTACTAATAGATCAACTGTACGCTCTTGATAATTGGTTAGGTTAAGTCGTGATATTTTCGTTAGTTTTAAAAAAAATATTCTCAAAAATAAATTATATGAAAAACGGTACACAAACTGGAAAAGGTCCAATTTAAAAAAATACACGAAATATTACGAAATCGTGGCGAAACTTAGGTTAATCTGTATATTGACTTTGGTTAAACCATTTACTTTAAGTTACTGCTTGTCCGAATTTTGAAATACTGTATCAAGAAAAAATAAAAAACTGCTATGATATGCGAGTAATTTATGGTCAACTCATTATCTCTCTGTTTCTGGGACACCGTGATAATTCATTGATCAAGAAACCTATTTTTGTGAAGCTAATCTAAGTCTAAGTTAGTCTAAATCTAAATCTAAAACTCAATTTATGCATTCGTCTTTTGCAAATTATTTTATATATAACTTGTAAATTTTATATAAGTTTTTGTGTAAGTTTTTAGCGAAAATAAAAGACTGTTTACATTGTAAGGGATAATATTATTTACTATTATTAGTTCCAATATCAGTCCTAGTATTAGTATTTTGTATGATTCGAAACAGTGAAGAAACTGGCAGGTCCATTTTAGTATGTTCAAAATGGTACATCTCTAAACCCCTTTACCTCTCTTATCCCCATTCCTTCTCAAGAAAAACACCCACCCCACCCCACCCCACCTACCCTGAATACCTTCCTAAATTATAGAAGTTTTATTCGCGTCAATGGTATAAAAAGCGAAAATCAATTTATTTTTCGCCAATTTCTCTTCTGTGTTTGTTTTTCCTAATTTGAGCCTTGGAATGAGCCTGTCTGATTGGAATGACTTTTAATTAATGGGAACGGCGGTTAAATTAACGGTCTTTGATTGGGCATTGAGGTAGTCGCGGCCAAATGTCCGTCTACGCGACTATACAACTTTTTCTTTTGCCTCCACCTCATTGCTATAAAATATATTTTTTCATTTGTAATTTTCTTTGTGTGTATATATATATATTGATGGATAAAGATTGGTAAATGATAAACAGATAGGGGATATCCCAGATAGGTTATAAGTGGCAAAGAAAAACCATTAACATTCTAGATTCATTTATTAATAAAATGAAAGCTGTTTCAAAGGAGTACATGAAATCGTACTTTATCCGTTCCAAAAACCAATTTCCACCACACACTCAAAGTTTAGGTCACACTATTTGTTAATCTTTAAAACTACATGGATTATTCTTAAAGTTAGTCTAGTGGACAGTGCTCAGGAAGGGGGAAGGCTTATAAAAAATGTAAGTTCGGGTATCAATTCAAATTTTATACTCTAGATTTCAAGGATGAAGCTACTTCTCAAAAATCTCCTTTGGTGGGTTTTTCATGGCTTGGATTCTGTAAATTAAAGTGTGGATGCCCACGTTGATGTGACGCACGAGTCGTTGCTAAAGAGATTAAATTTCGAAAAAAGAAATGCAACCGTTTTATACAGAGGTATATTACAGTAATTAAGGTTAATTGGCGCTCTAGGCTCACATTTTTAGATGCGCCCCTTCCCTCTGGAATGACTCACCAGGAAAATTATCTATCACTAAATTAAAATGCAATGAAATAGATGGAAATTTGTTTTAATTATAAGTTAAAATTCTATAAGATACATGAACTGAAAAAAAATTTTGTGGCCTTTACATTGGCAAACTTTTCAACAATTTCAATGAAATCTAGACTCATTAATAATCACTCTCAATTGATAAGCGTGAAAAAGCATTAAGTTTTTCCTTTAAAAATAGTTTTTCACACTTCGAAGCGTTGAAAAAGATCTTTCTCCGTCACAGTTAGTGACAGCTGTGCATAAGAATATGCGCAGTTATTTCAACATATGGAAATACGCATTCAACGTTTAGGCTTTTAATAATTTTTAAAAGTGTCATAGCTAAAGTTACATCCTCTTTATATATGAATTAGTGATTGTTGCACGTATTCCTCGGCCACTAAATCTTCTAAGTCCGTATTATGTACAGACATCGAAGTTCAAAGCATGTTTACGAATGTCATGCGTATTCAATGAATCAAGCTTCGCAAAAATTCCAAATCATCCGTTAACCATTTCATAAGCTTCACGTCTCTTTACCAACTCTGTTTGCAACTTAATCATTATAACAAGAAATGTTTTCGGCCTAAATTTTTGTTTGCCTTCCAATTGGACATCTCCATCATCATTATTTTCATCAAAATGTAGTTTCCTTCTCTTATTTTCATCTTATTCCTGAGTCATGGCTCTTATTTTCACGTATGTCGATGAGATGACCTCCTTTTCAAGAGTATCAAAACTGTCTGGAATAGAAGTTAAGTAATTGTCCCTAGATCTACATCAGGACTTTGCAATTTTTTACTTGTTACGTTGAATCTATCCAGAACACGAAACCAAAAACAAATCATTATCCATTATTTCAAGGCGTTTCAGTTTTTCTTTTATCTCATATGCCTCCAATCTAGTTGTGGGGTTTTCAGTTTCGTCGTCTGCTATTGACCGGAGTGCATCTATAACTTCTTTATACGAATTAAACAAAGCTTTACTTGCATCCGCATGAGCACTCCAACGCGCACAACCCAAGGAACCATACTTCAAATTGAACAGCAAAATCTCCCAAAGATGTGTAGAAGAAGAAGAAAAGTTGAAAAGCTGTTGTTCCACTTCGAAAAAGGTAGATGCATATTGCATATTGACAAGAACCAGCGGTAGATATTCCAATAAGATTCAAAGAGTGAGCTGAACATATGTAAACAGCTAGCTGATCTTTTGTATCCTAGCTTGGAGCCCACTATATTGACCAGACGTGTTACTTGCATTGTCATGGCTTTGACCACGGCAATCGTCACCACAAACTTGTAATATCTGTAAAGTTTTCATCATTTGTCGATGATAAATACGACGGGTTACCTTTTCCAGCATTATCAAATCTAGCTATATGATCAGCCATGAATGAATCGAATTTGCCAATAAGCTCTAAACATCCCATGAAGTTTCCATCTGCTAGAGAGTCAAAAACTTCATTGTGACCTCGAGTTGGCAATCCTCGAGATGCCAAAAACTTAATAGTTTCGATCACTCTTACAGAACATTTTTCTAATAGGTTATTTATTTTTCCAATTGAATTACAATTTGTTTACCAATCCTTTCCAATGTGTTTCCCCTAGCAATTAACGACATAAATTATTTTCGATATTCACCAGACCTTTTATGATCCTTCACTCTTGTTTTTCCATTTTTCCAGTCGGAAAAGCCAGTAGTGAATGAATTTGCACCGCCGAAAAGTTTACATGCAGTACTGTAGACGGTACCCGCAGAATGAGAGCATACTAACCATTTACGTTCTGCTGTTTCGCCATTTGCGAGTTTTCGAGTAAATAAAGCTTTCGAAAGATATCTATTTTTATCAGAATACATTTTCAAAGACCTATAAAAATCACAATGATTTTGTTTCGCTCCATTTCGAGCAATACTGTCGCGAATATATGATCATCAATTACCTACGCAGCCGGATCATCGTTTACGGTTACTTTAACATTGTCTGATGATTCAAAATGTCCTTTATCACCTACACTTTCACTCGCACACTGAACACACGGTTCACCTCCAATTTTAGTCTTGACCTTTTGAAAAGCCAACCTCACTGTCAGTTACATTGCTCGTTGATGGAATAATATAACTTTCTTGGCTAGTACTTGTTGCTGACTGATCGTCCTTTCTAGAAGTAGTGAAAATGTATACAATTTGGGAATGGTTTTTTAAAGTATACTTTTCTAGTTCACTTTTTGTTTTGTAAGTTTTTTAAATTGAGCACCAATCAGTTTCTTTTCAATTATTATGAAGAAAGATTTTCAACAAGTTCCTTAAATGTGCAAATACGTTCGATAACTTACTGTGATGGTATATATGCAAACAGACTGACTAGAGATAGATTGCTCCTTGTGAGACTTTCCCTTCGACTCTGCCAGTAGAGATCCCCACACTGAATTGTATTAACGCAGTAAGGACGTAAATAGTACGCACTTTAACCTTACTACAGTACGCTAACTCTGATTATAGAACTAAACTAAACTATCGTACAAAGGATAAGGTCATAAAGACAACGCTGGCCTATCTACATAAGAATAGAGCTAACTAACTAAGCTAAAGTGACCTATACTTATCGCATTTTGCTCTAGTTCTAGTTATAAGTTCCTACGTTACAGCTATTGAGGTTTGCTGTTAATTATGGAGCAAACATCATACATAAAGGTTTAACACACGGATTGTTTTGCCTAATGAAAGTTCGCTTACTCAATGAGTCGGTTCAACGATTATCTTCATTAGGGTTATCACAATAAATGTGAAGGATGATAAATAATTGTTAGTTGCTAAGCAAACTAACTTTGAACTAATGAATTGAGGTACGTAAAGCACGGAACAAGGACTGGATTGCATGAATTCAAATACTTGACTGGAAGGTGGCAGACGCGCGTTTTCTCCCACCTGCTCGCACGCGCACACGCACAAACGAACGAACCTTTTCTCTAAAGAACACAATCTTGGAGTAAATTTGGAAGTTCTGAGATCCGGGCTGCCAGAGGTAAAATAACAAATAAGCGAAATTTGAAGAAGCATAAATTCATACGTAGAAATTATCGTATTTCCCGGCATATAACGCGCACCCTAATTTTGAAGAGAAAATTTAGGAAAAAATATACCAATCACGGAGAGCAGCAGTGATGAAGAAGTTTCGGGTTTCGAAGTATTTTGGAGTATTTTGGAGTATTTTTGGGGAAAAATAAGTGCGTGTTATACGCCGGGAAATACAGTACTTCTTTTCGTAGGGAATCAGAGCAATTTCACACACACAGAAATTACTTCTTATTAGCATAAATATGGGTTTTTAGATTGTTCAATATTTACAAGTCAAGGTCAAGGGAACCAAAGAAAAAAAATATAATGGAAGAAGGTATATTGAAGCGTAACAACTTCAGGGCCGTAGCTTAGGGGAAAAAAACATTAAAATTTTTTTATATATGTTCTATATAGTATCTTCTATGTAAAAGCAAGTTGTGTGTGTGTTAAGGTAGGTTGATTTTCCGCATTTTTTTTAGATATCGACTTTGGACTAGTCGAGATAGTCAGGGCTTAATATGATAATAACTGACAAAACATTTCAGATCCCTAGATTTAACCATTTTTTGAGGAAACAGTTTCAAAAATCGTCAAAAAACTGTACCGAAAAATATCGCATTTTCGCAATTTTCGGCCGAAAAAAACATGCTATTTTCATAAAAAATCCTGAAAAAAGTTACAATTTTATTGAAAAAAAGTAAAAAAAACGTACAGAGTCAAATAGACACATTTAGATCCCAAGATCATCATAATTTTCACTGTAAGAGCCCTTAGAAGCAAAGGAAGGCCTCATCTGGCGGCTTAGGGCTTTGGCCAGAATGTGTTTGTGCCTTGATTCGAGTCCATAAACAGTATGGGAAGCTTCAGATGTCAGCTTCACGGCCCTTTCAACACTCTGAGAATGTGAAGGCAGATCAGGCAGCTCCAGCTTGGTGCCATTCAGCAATGCTTCTTGAAGCTCCTGGTCAGAAAAGTCTTCTGTGAGAGCAGGTTCACAGATGCCACTTTGAGAAAGGTTGGTTAATTCTGACCAGTGGGTAGCTTCAATGTTGATGGCTGTGATCTTCTTCAGCCTCTTCTTGGCTGGCTTCCCACTTCTGAAAGAATAATAATTTATTTATTTTTTATTCCATTTTAAGATTTAATCCCTATTAGTCTCAGAATTGCTGATTTAAATTAAACTTAAATTAAAAAAACAAAAAAACCCGAGTTCTATGAATCCCCATAATCGAATTTTTTTTCAGAAAGAAGGTAAGATTATTTCCATTATGAGAGGGGAAGCCGGGAATTGGGATAAGAAAATGTGAAAAAAAATCGATTATGGAGATTTATAGAACTCGGGCCTTTTTTTATTAAATAAATCCCCATAATCAAATTTTTTTTTCACATTTTTTTTAAATTAATAAATGCTTACCTGATGGACAGAATTTTCTTGAGAGCAGCTTCTCTCACTTCCAAGTCATCAGACTTCATCATGGAGTACAGCACATTCTCGGGCAGCAAGGCAAAAGCATTGTACTTCAGGTTCTTGAAAGCAACACCCTGGATTTCTTTAGACTGCTGCTTGATCCTCTAGATCATGGGTCGGGGAACTTTTTTGGGTATTACCCAAAAATCTATTTGAGTAAAATGAAATTACCCCCAGACTTCAAAGTAAACAAAAACAAGCCAATTGCTCTTAAAATTGTTGCATATGGTGTGTCTCATACCGCACGCATTACCCCCAAAATGTTTAAATGTACCCCATTTGGGGTAATTTACCCCTGTTCGCCGACCACTGCTCTAGATCATGTTGAAGATGTACAGCTGCTGATTGTGGAACTTGCTGTCCCTTTTGATCTCAAACCAACTGACTGCATACACTTCCACAATGAACTTGATGGCCTGGTAAAGCTTATCCTGTAGTTCTGGAGGGTAAGCACCGCGGGTTCACTGCCTGCCAGATCTCAATCATATCCTTTGCTATCATTTTAGCAATATCATAGTCTTTCAAGTCCGGGTGGCTGTTTTGGAGGAAATAACTGTACTGAATAACTTGGCGGAGGGTAGGGGGCTCTGTTTTATCCAAAGGAGAAGGCTGGCCACTGAATTTTTTGGCACTATCACTTCGAGTTAACACTGCAGACTTCCGTTTTTTACCCATTTTTATGAAATATCTGAAAATAAACAAATGAACGCATCATAAAATAACTTAATTTAATACACATTTTATAGGTAAATATCATTAAAAAATACAAAATAATACACTAATGAACATCTATAATGCATTTACAATAAGTTTCAAGCATCGTTTTGTTAAAAAAGCCGAATTTTAATTGATTATTTTGATGAAATAAGGTCCGATATTTTGTTTGTTTACATTGCGCGAATGCCGCGCGCGCGATTTTACGCGTAAAATTCGGCAATTTTACCACTTAAATATAATTAACAATCCTCAAAAAATACAATCATTTTCATAAATATGAGTTGGTGCAAAGTTTTTTATACATTAATACCTTTCTATCTAGACTAGTCCAAGATCACAGTTCCAAAATCAACCTACCTAGACTGTGTGTGTGTGTGTGTGTGTGTGTGTGTGTGTGTGTGTGTGTGTGCGCGTGCGCGTGCGTGAACTTTTGGGTCCCTAAAAAAGCTGAATTTTTTAAAATTCCATGAATAGAGAGGAAAAAAAAGTTGACAAAACGTCTTTTGAATATCAAACTTCAACATCGAACCACAAAAAGCATTCTGAAGAGTGCTTTTTATGGTTCGATGTTTTATTGACCAAATAATTGAACCCCCAGTAATTGGGGGCTGCAGTCCCCCAGTTACTGTCGATTCAATTATTTGATTAATAAAACTATATAAAAGAATACATATAGTAGAGATGGAACACGGTTTAAAAAACCGGTTTTTAACCGGTAATAAGAATTTTTTCATCACCGAAACCGACGATAAGAACCAGTTTTCACATTTTTGCGCAAGTCTCCGATCACTTTGGTTCATTTTCTATGAAACAAACGTTTCCAAACGTTTAAAAACATAGTAATTACGTTTTGCATCGTTTCGTATCGTTTTTTTGTTTGTTTATAAGTGTAAATAATTGATGCTTCAGTCTTGAATGTTATGTGGATGATTGCACATTGATCAGTTAAAATTCTAAGATTTAATCCTCCATCATGTCAAAGAAATCAAATGCTTGGTATCATTTCACTCGTAAGAATAAAGAAGAATCAGAGTGTATGACATGTCACAAAGTTTTAAAGTGTTGTGGAGGTTCTACTTCAAGTTTATCATCCCACATGAAAAATATTCATGGCATAAACATCGACCAGATTAATCAGCCATTGAAGAAACAAAGAACAGTGGAAGAGTTTGTGCAAAAAAAGTCCATAGAAGAGAAATAGTACCTGATCACCAGCAATGCATTGCACATGCTATACATCTCGCGGTTTCGGATATCTTGTATTCAAAAACTGCTGAAAATTCAGTTGAAGGGTAAAGTGACCCTACCCCTGAAGATGAAGCCATCGAAGAAGATGAACACTCTGCACATGAGTTAAACGAAGATGAGTGTGAAATTTTATGCACTGATACAATTTTTGAGTCCGACATAGATGACGTAATTGTTCTTCCAAAACGTCGAGAAGATTACTTAAAAGTAATAAATAAGGTGAGAAAAATCTGCCGCATATTTCGAAAGTCTTTGAAAAATGAGAGATTGCAGGATTTTGTCAAAGATGAATTTAATGGAAAGGAAATGAAGCTTATTCTTGACTGTAGAACGAGGTGGAACAGTCTTTTGGCCATGATAGAAAGATTTCTGAAACTCAAAAATTGCATTCCAAAGGCCCTCAGAGTGATACGCTCAACAGAGACGATTTCAGATGAAGAATGGAATGCTCTAAAGAGCCTCTTTGACACGCTTCGTCCACTGGAAATTGTTTTGAAGGGACTCTGTTCCGAAGATGCAAATTTGCTTAAAGCTGAATCTTCCATGAAGTTCATTTTGGATAAATTTGAAAGCAAAAACAATCCTTTAGCTTTTTTGCTACGTCAGTGTCTCATTGATCGCTACTCATCGAGAAGACAAAAAGAAGCTGTCCCTTTTCTGAGTTTTCTCCACAATCCCGAGGTCTTGAAAAATGAATCATCAGCACCGTTCCTCTTTCCTTCCAGACAAGCACTTAAGAAGTATGCGGATCATACATCTAAGAGGCTTTTTCCAGAAGCTTGCTAGATTTCAGAAACAGACGACCAAGTACAATCAATTGCTTCGAAACTCGAAGATTCACAATGCAGCTCAGATCGTGAAGTAATTGATGACGATCAACTTATGAACGAGTACATGTGTGAGATGAACAAACTTAAAATGAAACCCAAGAAAGATTCTTCTGAGACCTTTGACGTAAACAATGAATTCAAATATTTTGAAGCTACTTTGAATAGAAGCGAAAATTTGGATCGAATGTACGAGTCGTTGCTTACAATAAAAGCCACCAGCGTAGAGTCCGAGAGAGTATTTTCAGCTGCTGGTTTATTCGTCACAAAGATTCGATCAAAAATGTCAGATCAGACACTTAATGCTCTTTGTTTTCTCAAGTGTTATTTCAAAAATCAAGTTCGATAATAAACTTTTTAATTCAAATGTTACACATACTTGATTGAATCAATTAAAACCTTATTTCTGTTTAATATTTTGATCACTTACCTCCCTAAAAAGCAAAGCTGGGCACTTGCGGTTTTTTTGCGGTACTGCGGTACTACCGCACTACCAAACCGGTACCGCATAACGCAGTACCGCAAAGGATCGCTGAAAGTACAGGCTGTACTTTCAGCGATCCTTTGCGGTACTGCGTTATGCGGTACCGGTTTGGTAGTGCGGTAGTACCGCAGTACCGCAAAAAAAACCGCAAGTGCCCAGCTTTGCTAAAAAGCATACAGAATCCCATCGGTGAAAACCGGTAAAAACCGGCTTCAAGAATATAGCGATGGTGAAAACCGGTTTTACACTTTTCGGTTATTTTCCATCCCTAGTATGCAACTGCATCACGACTCTCTCTCGCATTCCCTTTCAAATCAGGAAACTATTTTCTCAGATCTGGAATTCTCATTTGGAGCATTTCCCATTTATGAAATGGGAATAATGTCGAGTGAGAATTAATCACATTAAAGTACACCGACACATTACATAAAAGCTGTATAAAACACGTAATTCTGTTTCAGAAATACACAATTGAACACTATACAAACCTCAGTCCTTTAAAGTAGGTAAAGTTATTAGTAGGTCGAAACGTTTTTGTTTTGCTTTTATGCAGGAAGGAAGGGCCAAGGGCAAATGCCGCAAAGCGCCCCCTCCCATAGAAGAAGAAGAAGAAGAGAGCCAAAATCAAGGTCCGGAGTTTTCGAGATGCCTGGACACTCCGCGTTTGAAAGATGGGAGGTCATCTGTCATGTGTTCTTTTTTTTTTACTAGTTGTACCCCATCCTTCGGATCATTTGCCGTAAACTGTCCCATTGGTGGTAATTCGTTATTTGGAATACATTACTGAGATTCAGTAGCTCACTGGGTGGATGACATCTTTTTCCTATAAGCGATGAAGACACTGATGTTGGGGGTTCGAGTCCCAATTTTGCTGATAATAATAACAAAAGAGTTATAGTAATGGACCGCATCAGTTGGTCTGAGTGGTGGTCCACTTTCTAGCCTTCATCAGTGATAAGTATTAGACTGAAATGAATGGAGATACATCAACACAGTGAATTACTAAATGTAAAACGTGATCAAAGGTAAAATATTGCTATTATTTTCTGTAAATTTTACAGAAAAATAAACTGTTTTCCGGAGTTCTTGCAACCCTAATTCAAACCTTCCGTAATCCCACTGGGTTGACGACTCATACTTGGGGGGGAAAACCCCAAATCCGAGAGGATAATTGGACCGTTGAAAGCTAGTGTGATCTATCTACAAATATATAAAGATAACACCAGTATACAAGTAATTCCTGTTTGAAAACTCTTTGTATATTTTTAGTCCCTACCTCATAAGATAACAGAAAACTACTTTTGTTTTTATCCATCACATCACTGTTCTCCAGAATTAGGCAATCATTATTTGGACCAATATGTTCAAATATACCTCATTCTATGAAGTAGAAAACCTTATTTCTTGCCTGCTAAAACACTAACTTGTTTATTATTTTTTATTATTTTTTTTTATTTCCTGTTTCGGATTCTATATTTTTGCAAAGTCACGGATTCACGGATTTACTTTACGTATTCACCAATTCACTTCATAGATTCACGGATTCACTTCACTAACAGTGTCTAAGTCCAGTTCTTGCAAGAACTACCCAGATTTGTTATGTTATATGTGGTAATTTCCAATCAGTAAAGCAAAGGCAGAATATCACAGAATTTGTAAGAAAATAATATCGCCCTTATTTCGGTGTAAAGCTTGGTGATCAGGATAAGTCATGGGCTCCGCATAGTGTATGCCGATAATGTGTGGAGAATTTGAGGCAATGGGTTCAAAGCAAAAGGAAGTCCTTACCTTTTACTATACCTATGGTTTGGCGTGAGCCCAAAGATCATAGCCAGGATGTTATTTCTGTTTGTGTAATATCAAGGGATTCAGCTCTAAGATAAATCATTCATTGCGTATCCATCATTGCCATCTACCGTCTCCCCTGTTCCACACAGTGATGATGTTCCCATTCCTGCACGCCCCAAAGAACTTGATGAAGTTTCTGAATCTGATACAGAACTTAGCGATCACGGGGACTTTGAAATTGATGATAAGAGTTCTAAAGACCCACTGTTATCCACTCAGGCAGAACTGAATGCCCTTGTATGAGATCTTGACCTACCGAAAAATGCTGCCCAACTCTTGGGATCCAGGCTGAGTGAAAGAAATTTACTGGCTGCTGGAACTTCATATTCCTGGTACAGGAGCAGAGAACGAGAATTTGTTCAATTCTTCTCCATGGATGGTCCTCTAGTATTCTGTACTGACGTACTTGGTCTTATGAATATTATTGGGCACAAACTGATCCAAAAGAACAATCCAAATTGTTCATTGACAGTTCAAAGTTAAGTCTAAAAGCTGTTTTGCTGCATAATGCCAATCAACTGGCATCCATCCCCATTGGCCAGTCTGTCCACATGAAAGAAAATTACCACAACATGAAATTCCTTCCAGATAAAATAAAATATATTGATCGTAACTGGATCATTTGTGGAGATTTGAAGGTGATAAGCCATGCTTCTTGGCAACCAGTCAAACAGTCTGGATATACAAAGATTCTTTGCTTCATACGTGAGTGGGACAGCAGAGCAAAGGCTAATCATTGGAAAAAGAAGAATTGGCCCCAAAGAACTAACTTAACATCAGGCAGCAAAAATTTTATCAACGAACCTCTTGTAACACCTGCGAAAGTGTTGCAACCACCATTACACATTAAACTGGGGTCAATGAAGCAATTTGTAAACGTTTTGGATAGAGATGGCAACTGTTTTTCAAATACATTTCTGACCATTTGTTTTCTCTAAGTGGAGAGAAAATAAAAGCTGGGGTGTTCGACGGTCCTCAAATATGGAAACTAATGAAAGATGACAACTTTCTTGATTCACTGTCAAATGTAGAGAAAGCGGCTTCGATATCATTCAAAAGTGTTGTTGAAAATTTTCTAGGAAATCATAAAACCAGACTATCGAACAATTGTTAGTCACAGGTTGAAATGCTATGTAAAATTTGGCTGCAACACGAGTGTAAAAGTACATTTCCTTCACAGCCACTTGGAGTACTTCCCTGACAAACTTGGAGCGGTTAGTGAAGAGCAAGGTGAAAGGTTCCATGAAGACCTAAAAAACATGGAAAAACGATATCAAGGAAGATGGACTGTCAATATGATGGCTGACTACTGTTGGTGTTTGAAGAGAAATGTTCCGAACCAAATTTCAAGAAGACCTTTAAGAAGAGGAAATTCACCCAAATTTGATGATGTATATAGCCAAAGAAAAGTAACCTAAAATGATTCTTTCTGTGAATTTGATTGTATTAGTTTTTTTTACTCAGCTTTAAATAAATAAAATTGTTTTGATATGAAGTTGAAAGTTTTTAATTGTTTCTAAATGTTTTATCTAATGTTTATATGATAGGCATAAAATCAGCAAATTTTATTGTTGATTTTATGAGAAAATCTGATGTGATACCAAACAACTGATTCTAGATTTGGAATCACCACCCCCTCCAAATTACGTTATTCCACCTATTTTCAAAGAAACAATAGAAATTTATTTATTTGTATACTGATGTAATTGTCCTTTTTGCCGCGGGATGATCAATGTACATTGATCAACGCGTTGAGTGAATAAGTGATTAGTTATGTCCTTTAAAGTTTAAAGGCATACCAATTTTTTTTATATAATTTATAATATTTCAAAAGATATTATTGATAACATTTTAAAATATTTTAAAAATACTAATAATAATAATAAAAAACAACAAGAACAATAATAAAAAGCTATAACATATTAATATTAACGTTTATTAAATTTCAGATTCTTCCAATTCTCATTTCCAAGACTCCGCCCCCCCTGCCCCCCCCCCGGCAAGAAATATTCAATATTGCCTTCTTGATCGGTTGCAAATTTTCATGAAAAGAAAAAAAAAAAAAATCCTTATTATATACGCAACACGGTGTTCAGCTGTTGAAAACTTGCATAAAATTGCTAAAAAGAATCACAGGGGCTTCCAATATCCACTTAAGCTTATATCCAATACATCAAACAGACTGTTAGGTAAAAATCTAATATTCCCTGGATATTTCCTAACGTTTCTAACAGGGATATATTGCAATGTTGCATTATCTGTCCTTATATTTCAGCTAGGTAATATATATATATATATATATATATATATATATATGATGAATAAAACAACGAAGGAAAAAAGAAACACAAAGGGGCTCAAGCGCTTTCGTCTAATGACATCCTCAGGAACACTGGAGTGAAAGGACAGATCAAGGCAATATATAGGTTACAAAAATAAACATACATACATACATATTCACATATATATACATATATATATATATATATAGATATACATATATACATATATATAGTAAGCATAGAAAAAATTGTGGGAGGAGCCAACATTTATATGGTCACAGAAGAATAAAGAAATAAAAATAAATATAAATATAAATTGAGAAAAAATTAATTACAAAATAGTGCCTTAGTGATATATATGTCACAGCCTAAATAATCATAAAGAAATAAACAGCAAATAAAAAAAACCCATAAATATACATACATATATATATATTATACATATATATATATATATATATATATATATATATATATATATATATATATATATATATATATATATAAAAGACACTTTTAGCACTTTGGCCGACCTTCAATATAAATTCAAATGGCTTTTTTATGGAACAGGTCACAAAAGAATAAAGAAATAAATATAAATATTGTAAGTGGAGTCTACCAATTCAAGCTCAAGAGGGAAGTTTTACATCGATTTAATAGATGCTGCCAAATTGATATATATGTCACAAAAAAATAAAGAAATAAACCAAAAAAAAAAAATTAATTATTAAAAAAATAAAATAATAATAAATTGAAAGATAAATTTTAAGAGAGGCACACCAATTTAAAGGGAAAAATTACCACATATGCATATTATAGTCACAAACGAATAAAAAAGTACAAGTAAATATAAATTGGAAAACAAAATGATGCCTAGATGATATATAAAGAACAATAAAATATATACAACATATATACGGTATATATACGAAATATAAACGCAATATATACAGAATATATATATAATATATATATATGCATAAGGGAAAAAAAAATTACCAAATTTGTTTTTATAATTATTGTCTGAGAAAACGGTAGGTCGCAAAAGAATAAAGAAATAAAAATAAATATAAATTGAAAAAATTACAAATAATACACGTACACATGTATACCCACATAACCAAATATATATATACATATACACACATATATACAAACACACACACACAAACACATATATATATTATATATACAAGCTTGACCTTCACGAAATGAGAAATCATTTCGCAGAACCTTTGTGAGGTTGTAAGGTAAGGTAAGGTA
>JAJOZX010008203.1:105000-189337 GCA_023014485.1 Bathynomus jamesi | reverse complement strand
AACGTAAACTTAAGTTTTTGTAAATTTTCAGAATTTACATACGTTTTTTTAAATTTTATGAAGAATTTTATTGCTTTGAAAATATTTCAGCAATGAGGTTTACACAACTTTTTTAATTTTCTCAGACTACATTTCTCTGTAGCATCTAATAGCATTTTCTAAGTCTCATTGTACTCTAAGGCTACACTCTAAGTTGGGATCACCTTCCATAATTCTTTCTTTAGCTTCTATCAAATGAAACACTTTCTCCAGTTCATTTGTTGCAAACGCTTTGGAAGGTGTTGGAGTGTCATTTGAACACTGACTCTTTTTCTTCATACGCATGTTTGTTCATTCCATTCATTCCCCCGTCTCGAGCAATCTTAGCATATGATGCACCACTTCCATGACACTTTATAATCTCTAGTTTTTGTTCTAATGTTAGCCATTTACGCTTTTTCTTAGATTCATTAACTTCAGTAATTTTCCTTTTTTCACTCGTAATTATAAGGGTGTAACAATAGTGGTGTATTAAGTACAGTAGATAACTAAGAACTTTATAACACATCCCCACTGCAGTCCATCATTGATGATACTGAAGTACTGAGGCATCTGCCACCTTGCTTGTGTTAACACTACAGTATTTTCAGAATATGCGCATGTAAGTAAATGGAAAAGTTTTACAAATTTCAAAAACTGCACTATAGTGGGTCTGGGCCTATATTAAAGCGAGGTATGACAGTGACAAATTATAATCCATAATGATCAAATCCGCATTAAGTGGGGTATTGCTGTGTAATGATGTGCATAATATGTCTGATGGCTTCTTTTTCTTTCTCTCAAATTGAATTGATATCAGAATAAATAGATTTTTAAGCAATAAATGCCTTTTGCCATCCATCTTGCCCTATGGTATGCTCCAGGAGCGGTAAAGTGTATCCCTCTTCATGGTTTTTCCCCCAAAGAAATGAGGGTTAGCTCTAGGAATTCCTGACAATCATGGTGCTCATAGTTGTCTCACAATTTCTTTGGTATCACTTTCAAGGGGAGTATATTTACTTTTGTCTAACCAAGACCACTGATCTTTGAACCTTACAAAAATACAGTGGACCCCCGATTTGAGTACGCTCGTCCATAGGCTCCTATTGACTCGACTTGAGTAGAAAACTCTATTTGAGTACGCCAGCTGGTGACACTGAACGCATTTCAGTTTGTCTAGAGCGTTCGTTGCGGAAACATTCGGGGTCTAATGTTTTGAATAGTACAGGTGTTCTTAGGGATTTCTGTTAGAATTTCGTACATTTTGTCTTCTGACTTTGTACTTAGTGTTTATTTATGTTAGTTTCTCTTGATTACAGCATAAAATAGTGAAAATATAGCAAATTTGGTGATTCGTACATGCAGTGACTTTGATACTGTATTTTATATTGTGGCATAGTGACATAGTGTACTGTTATAGTGATGGCTTCTAAACGTACATCTACATCAAAAGACTCGCAAAAGAAGAAACGCCTTTTTACAATAGAGATGAAATTGGAGATTATTAGAAAAAGTGAAGAGGGCAAAAGTCTCAGACTTAGCTGAGGAATATGACATTAGGGTGTGTCGAATTTTTCAACTTTCAAATTCCAAATATGAGGGGTGCTAAAAAGTTGCAGCATGACTTAGGAATTCTAAAGATATTTTTGTTAATTTAATATAATTTAGTTTTGCTTGGTAAGAAGCTACATAAAAATAGTGACTTTTTTGACTTTTTTGTGGAATTATATAATTATTATATTAATAATTATATATGCTGTATATATAATGCACTGCTGTTTTTGCTTATTTCACAGGTTGAAACATATTCATCAGTGTGCTGAAGATTACTTGTCCATCAGTCCTACCATCCTAACCAGTGGGAATTGACCTACAATGGCTTCTAAAAGGAGGACAAGACTGGGGACATTCACACATATGAGCAACCTAATTGGAACTGGTAGAGAGTTGTTGCCCTCTGAACTCCTAACTCTGCGAGACGTTCTGAAATATGGGCTACTGCTAAGAGAACAAAGTGGTGAGGATGTGAGAAACTACCCAGCAGCCAGTCTTGCAAAGGACATTTACCCTAAAGTGCTTGAAAAGTGGGAATGAGCAAACAGTTCTTTTGTAGCCCCCGTTGTAAATTCACGAGTCACAATCTTAAACAAGATCCAAGAGAGCTGGGAGCAGGCCAAAAACATATCTCTTGGGAGAGGAAAGCTACATGTCAAAGAGGCTTTCATTGCAAAACTTGACAAGCTTTTTGACATCCTCAGTTGCAAGTGTAAAATTGTTCTCTGCTCTGAATTTGGCTGCCTTGCAGATGCTGGTTGCAAAAACGAAACTCACATTAACTGTACATGGCTTAGGGAGATGAAGATCCCTGTGAAGGAACTTGCTTTCATTAAAGGTCAGAGAGACAAGTCTGGTTCTATTGGACCACATCAGATTGGCTTCCCAGATCAACCTGAGCACAACAGACAAGTCAAAAAGCAGAAGCGGCAAGAAGACGAAAGAAGAAGGCTTGCTGAATATAAGCAGACAAGTAAGCAGGATGTTTCAATGCCATCAAATGAAATAATTTTCTCTGATGATGAAAATGAAGAACAAATAGCTGATGCTCAAGATGGAAAGGATGGAAGTTATGAAGTGACATTAGAAATACCAAGCACGTCTTCAACTTCCAATAAAAAGCCTGAGTACAACACATTAGAAATACCTAATGTTGCTATGCATAGCATCAGATATGGTGTTGGCCTGCGTGCCACAGCTGCCTTTATGGATGCTGGCTTGATCACTGAAGAAGACAAGAGACTTGTAGTTGATCACAATAAAGTCAAGAGGGCCCAAGAAAAAGTTATGAGATCCCTGGATCAGGAATTTGATGATCTTTGTAAGAAGGGTGAAATTGACTGCATCTTCTTTGATGGCCGTCAAGATACAACTAAAGTTATGCTGAAAGCAGACAATTCAGATCGTCAGTTCCCCAGCATCATCAAAGAAGAGCATTATTCTGTGTGCAGTGAGCCAGGTGGAAGATATCTCTACCACTTCACTCCTGAGAAAGGCTCAATGAGAAAAAAACCTGCTGAAGTTATTGCTGATAATCTTGTAGATTTCATGAAGAAGAAGGGCATTGATAAAAGCCTGCAGGCCATTGGAGGTGATTCTACAAATGTTAACACTGGCTGGGAGGGTGGTTCCATGCATTGGGTAGAGGTCAAGCTTTGCCGTAAGCTGATCTGGTTGGTTTGTGCCCTCCACACTAACGAGTTACCCCTGCGACACTTGATCACAGCACTGGATGGGAAGACCTTGTCTAACAACAAGTGGACAGGTAACATTGGCAAGATGCTAGACACTGCAACCGAACTTGAAATTGATCCTTCATTCACCAAACTCTCAATTGGAGAGCCTCTTACTTCACTGAGTGACAATGTCATAAAGGATCTCTCTACTGATCAAGCATACGGGTATAGGATCACACAGGCCATAAGGACAGGAGAACTTCCCACAGATCTGGCCCTTCTTGAAATTGGTCCAGTGAGCCATTCAAGGTGGTTGACAACAGCAAACAAGCTTTGTCGCATATGGGTTTCAAAACATGGCCTTAAAGGCAAAACCCTCAACAACTTAAGACTGATAGTGGAATACATTGTTGATGTGTACTACCCCTGTTGGTTCAACATCAAAGTAAAACACTCTTGGGTGGAAGGCCCACGCCACATCTTGTTTCAGCTGCGGCTAGTTAGGCTGCAAGAGAAGGCTGTAGTGGATGCTGTTTTGCCAACCATCAAGCGCTCAGCATGGTATGCATTCAGCGAAATGATAATCCAGACACTCTTGTGCTCAGATGACAGTGAGGAGAGGAGAGCTGGTGTCCAAAAGATTGTTGACATGAGGGGTGGAGATGATGACACACTTGGAGATCTTTCTGTACGTCCCAGGAAGACACCTTCCATCAACCCCAGTGCTTCTTCCGTGTTGGAGCTGACAGACTGGTCTGATGGGGTATTTGAACCTCCTTTGACATGTAAACTGACTACAGCGGAAGTAAAGAAGTTCTTTGACAAGCCTATGCAAGTTCCACAGTGGCCCTGTCATGCTCAGTCAATAGAGAGGTGTGTGAAACAAGTCACAGAGGCAGCAGGCAGGGTGTATACACATGAGAAACGTGAGGGCTATATCAGAGGCCAAGAAGCAAGTTGGCGGCTGATGTCCAAGAACGAATCAAAGCAAGACTTGATGAAACTTGTTTAAATATTTTTTTTTACTGATGTCATTACTTTCTAATGTTGTTTTATGATTACTAGGATATGTTTTATGCAGAGAAACTAAAATTTTTATAGCATTACCTGACATTTTGAGAAGCTAAAATTAATAAATGTTGTTTTCCGAGAGCAATTTATATGCTTTTTAATCAAACGTAGATTTACCAAGCTAAGTGTTGAACAATCACAAAAATAATAGCAGATTTGAATTCTTCACATCCAAAAACATATTTTTAAAACCCCTCAGTGAAGGAATTGGCAAAAATTAATTTTCACCTCCCAAATTGACACACCCTAATATGACATTCCTAAGACCAGTATTTCGAGCATTTTGCGTCATAAAGATTCTGTTAAGGGCTAAATTTTGTAGGCCAATTTCTATAGAAAAAGTAGGGGTGGGGTGAAATTTGTGGGTTTTGGAACGAATTAATTAATTCCCATAGGTTATTAAGTTCGATTTGAGTACGCCATGCTGGAACGGATTACGTACTCAAATCGGGGGTCCACTGTAGTAGAATTGACAAGTCTTTTTTTCATTGAATCCAGTACTTCATTATTCACTTTGATTAGGAAGTCATCAGATAATTTTTTCTGCTTGGAGGACAATAGCCTTGTCTTAAATTTTAGATCCATTTAATAAATTCATTATTCTCTACAACTACAAATGGAATATTTGCTGAAAAGAAAAATCTGGCCATTTACAAATCTAGTTGTTCTTTTTGATCTACAGTTGTTCTAACCACATATGGCATTATCTGACCTTGTGTTTTCTTGGCTGGAGTAGAATGAAAAAATGGTATGGGAGATTTGGAAGTGGTTGAAGTGAATGAAGTCTCACTACTGTTAATTGTAGTGTCATCATGATCCAGGCTTTCATATAATTTGCTTGAAGAGGGTCTACTCTCAAAACTGCCATGTCTGTGTAGGAGTAGTAGTTGCTGATGTAGATGTATTTGTAAGCTCATCTGCTTCATCACCACAAGCCTGTACCCATTTTTTATTGCATTGATCTAAGTGATGTTTCACTCATTCTATTTTTTTTCAAAAATACACATCTGCAGTATTTGCACTGAACTATTTGGTTGGTCACTCAACATTTCTACTTCATCCTAGTCAGCAGCTTTAAGTCTGCCACCAGTATGTGCAGGTCTAACTTTAGGCATTATTAAATAGATATAAATTAACTAAAACTGGTCTCTGAAAAAAAAATGTGCAAAAATAAGAATAATGTCTACTGTCTAGGCCTGTAAACAAATTGTAATAAAAATTCAGAAAAACACTACTGTGTTGATTCAAAATAGAACAAAAGCCACACTTTGTTCACTGAAAACACAATACGTTTTGACAGCACACTGCTATCTTCTTCAGTTGAAAATGACCTTAAAAAAAACAAAAAAAAAAAAAAAAAATCCAAAAACCCATGAGTTTTCAGGTTTTTCAGTTTTTGATGAAAAATCCAGGTTTTCGCCAACCCTGACTGGAATTTAACCTACAAATATTTTTAATTTGGCAAGCCTTACAAGATAGCTCAACCATCCAGTGTTTGGTCCAGTCTGTGCTAAAGCAGATTTGTGCAATGTGTCAAAACAAGGATCATCACTGCAAGAACTGAAGAATGCTCAAGGGAAGGGGAAGGTACCACACATCATGTATAGTTATTTTGTTCAATAAACTCTAGAACACTGTGTGTACAGTATGTTTTATTACTTTGGGCATTTGTTCAGTGGTGTAGTCATAAAATTTTAGGAAGGGTAACGCTACAGGCAAAACTTTAATAGTGTGTTTCATAGAACAATTACTTTATAAAAATAGTAAAAGTTAATTTAAAAATAAAAAATATATATTTAGTAAATAAAACTACAAATACAGTACATGCTCTAGTTACTTTTAATTTGAATAAAACACACATATATAGATACTTGTATGAGTCGTATGTATATGGTATAATGCAGTTTCATAGTGATATAGTAGATACTACAGTTACATATAGCGGATAAAAGTCTGTAAGTGCTCAGCATTCAGCTATGGCTACTACAGTAGGTAGTAACGTTACTTCACTGAAATTTTAGGAAGTATATCGCTGTTATACCATGTTACCCCTCGACTACACCCCTGCATTTGTTACACCTTCACAGAACCAGAAAAACAGGTGTGTTTGCTCTTTTGGCCATGAATTAATTGTGAATTATCATGCATTCAACCTCACTTATGTGCGCTTGTGTGTACACCAATTTTTTTATCAATTAATGCTTAAGACGTTTGTAGTCATAGTTTAAGTGGAAACAGGATGAAAAGTTTTAACATTTTTTTACATAGAGCATCATTCCTCCCATATGCCCAATTAAGGGTATGAGTATCTTGCATTAGAGACCTGCACAGGTACGGGTAAGCCCATGGGCCCGTGTCTGGCCCATCCCACGGGCGGGTATGGGCGGGCCGAATCATGTTTATAAAAGTTAGCGGGTGGGTAAGGGGCGGGTCGAATCATGTTTATAAAAGTTAGCGGGCGGGCACGGGTGGGCCGAATCATGCTTATAAAAAGCATGCAATGCCGCAGCGGGTGAGGCAGCGAGGCAAGGCAGGAACTGGAGCCGCGGAGTGCATGCGCCAATTGTGCCATGCATGCGTGCCTGTGTGGGACATGCAAATGACAAACAACATCCATGCCTATGTTTTGGTTGTTAATTATGAATTTTATTACCTCTGCCAAGGAAGTTATGTTTTCACCCGCAACGTATAAATAACGTACCGTATATATAACGACGTGCAAAAATAATGAGAAATAACTTAGAAATTAAACATTAGAAATTAGAGTATTCGTATCGTACGCCCGGCACCACATGACCAAAGCCAACCTGACCAGCTGACCTTACTGAGGCTAAGTAGCCTATGTTTCCCTACTGTATACAGTCACAGTGTATAGCAAAACTAGAACTTATCGTACAGCGATACTGACTTAATTTCAATAATTACCATCATAACAATGAATATGAGAATAAGGACAATTGATAGTAGTAATAATGATTTTTTTTTTGGCTAATGGAAGAAATGATATAGGTGGGTGATTTTTGCTTTTCGATACGTCTTACGCTTATGGTTTTGCAAATGAGATCGAGTAAGATGCCAACCAGCGTGGCAGCGCTATTTACGATTGCATAATGTTTAACACATGTTAGCTACATTACATTGCCACAGTATATAATTGAATGCCAAACCTTTACCTATGTTGATTATGCGTATTTAAAATATATATAAACATTTTCTTTTCTAAAGTTTTTGATTTTGTTTGAACGATGATAAGAAATTTTTTGAACATAAGTATTTGCTGGAACTAACTGGCATTTTTTCAGCTATGCTACTATAATGCTAGCCTCTCTCGCCTCTGGCTGTAGTCGCTGTACCCTTTTGTACAAATAGAATTTGTTCGTGATGGTCTGACCATTTCTGCGTAATTAGTGCATACTGTACGACAAATACTGGCCTTAATTACCTTAATTGTTTATTAGTAGATGTGCTTTCTAGTTTCTATCCTATGTTTAGTATGTTATACATTTTATTAAATTAAAATTGTCCCCAAAATGCAACATCCTATCAGTGAAGCAGTGATTAACTCAAAACTGCATTTGGGGGAATTAATTCTACAGCCAGTTTCAAACAGAAAAAGCAAAGTATGGGATAATTTTGACTTAGTTATTGATAAGAACAGTAAAAAGGAACAAGGATTTGTTCAATGTAAAAAGTGCAAAAAAAAACTGACATAGTGGTTCTAAAGGAGGCACTTCCCATCTCTCTCGTCACAAATGTGGCACAAGTACTTCACAATCACAAAGCTTAGCTTCATTTTTCCAAAAGAAAGTACAAGTGACAATGAAGACCAAACAAGACATGCTAGATGCATGTGTCAACTTTTGTGCTAAAGACATAAGACCATTTGAAACTTTAAAAGGTGAAGGCTTCCTAAATCTTGCACAAAAACTTATTGCAGTTGGCGCATCTTATGGTAATTGACATAAATGAGGTTATTTCCCATCCAACCACTATTTCTAGGCATGTAGCTGAAACTGCAGTAACTGTACGTCAAAAGATTTATCCAAAGATCAAAGAAGTTATGAGTAATTCATGCTGTGCAGCTACAACAGACTTGTGGACAGATGATTATAAAAAGATTTCGTATATTTCAATGACTGTTCATTATATTGATGATGATTGGACACTGGTAAATAAAGTTGTTTACGTCCAGTTTTCATGAGGAACGTAAAACTGGAACATAAAAAGGAAATAACAAGAAGATTTGCAAAGCTAGGCTTTGAAGATGACTTAGTGCAGAAACTAACTTTCGTAACAGACCAAGGAGCAAACATAGTAAAAGCGTTGCAGAATTATAACAGACTTAGTTGCTTATCTCACATTATAAATACAATTCTTCGTCATACATTCAATGAAGATTATTTGGAAAAATATGCCCCAGAAATTCAAAAGGTTATACTGCAGTCGAAAGCTCTTGTCACTTTCTTGAAACAAAGTGGATTAGTAAGCAAATTGAGACATACTGTTCGTCAAGAAGTAGAAACAAGATGGAATTCGAAGCTTGCTATGCTAGAGTCGATTCTAGATCAATATAGTAGCATTGAGGATTTGATGGAAGAAAGAAATTTGAACCACTTAGAGAACATTTCAAAAGGCAGTCTTGAAGAGTTAGTATGTTTTCTGAAGCCATTTAAAGATGCCAGTGATACGCTAGAAAGTGAAAAATCTCCAACTCTACACTACAGCTAATATTGCTTTATCACTTGAAACTTTTTGAACATTTGAACATTTCTGAAAATGACACAATAAATATAAAAACCTTGAAAGAACGTGCAAAGAATTTCTTCATGCTAAATATAAAGTGTTGCCTATTCATAAAATTTCTCTATTTCTATGGCCTAAATTTCGTCAGCTTAGAATGCTAACTGACATTGAGCGTGCAGAAGTGCTAACAAGTATTTGTGAGCAAATTCATGTTGACCTTATGGACAATGAGAAAGTAACTGATGAGCCTGAAAGAGCTTGTTCATCTCCGAAAAGAGTAAAGACTTCAGAATTTGATGAATGGGAAGACATACGATGTCATAATGAGGAATCCCAAAGTTTGGTTTCTTGTAAAGAACTTGAGCAGTACATGAGCTACAAAATTGATGAGGAAAGTGATGTTCTTCAGTTTTGGAAAACTCACGAATCAATGTTCCCATTGCTTGCTAAACTGGCTAGGAAATACTTAAATATTCCTGCATCCAGCGAAAGGAACTTTAGTACTGCGGGAATTACACTTGCACAGAGGAGAACTAATTTAAAAGAAGAAAATGTCGATGATCTTTTGTTTCTGCATTGCAATTTGGAATTTTAAAACCTCCATCAATTCAGTGAGTACAAAATTAAATAATTTTACTATCTATTTAATTTTCATAGGTATATTTTTGAAAGAAGTACTTAAGTAATTATCAACAAAAATATTACTGGTTGTGCATATCTTAAACTTAAATACACAGGTTGGTTTAGGTTCCAAAACAAAATAAATCACGAGCCGCGGGTACAGGTGGGCCCCAAAGCATGAAAAAAATTATGGGCCAGGTACGGGCAGGCCCTAAAACATGAAAAAAAATTATGGGCTGGGTACGGGTGGGTTATATAAAAAGATTACGGGTACGGGCCGCAAAATATCGGCCCGTGGAGGTCTCTATCTTGCATTATCAAGTAGCATTACCAAGCAAACAGGTGGTCAATGTACTGATGAGGCTTCTGTATGTAGTCCATCACTAATGAAAGCAACAATGCTCTGTCTTATCCCAGTTCAAAGAATATCCAAATCCATATTTGTTTTTGTACAGTTTTTATTAGTTTGTATTGTAGACACTCCAGTTATTGTCAGTCCAGGTATATGATTCTTCAGGAGCAAGATGCACTGTAAGTTTGTGTTTCCTCCCCAGGGTAGCACAAATTTACTGTATTAATCATAGTCACACTTATGCTATCTATATACAGTATAAATATATGTAGATTATTGATAGATAGATTCTATGGTATTTAAATTAATTAAGCATATTTTATAATGGATAGGTACTCTGATATTATATCTGTTCTGTCAACCTGTATGATTGTTAGATAGAGTGACCTTGTGAGCTTTAAAGATAGGTTAAAAACAAGATTTGAAATCATTTGGGCTTCAGTTAAGTCATGCTGCACATTTTATATAAATGCTTTTTCACGATTTTAGTTTTCTTCTTCTAAACCAATCCTGGCATTCCACTATAATGACGCACACGCACACAGAGGTAGTCAATCTATTTATTGTATACACTTTACTTTCCAGGTTTCACTAAGTTATGAGATTTGAGAGCCTTTGCTATTGAAATATTCACAAATTCTTAGTGACTAAAAATAAGCTATCAAGCCTATTAGAATAGTTAAGTACCAGCAAGAGAAAGAACAATGGCAGGGAATCAAGATGATGAAATAATAGAACAAAATGAGACCTTAGATTCAGCTTCATTTGACAGAGTTATGGGAGATCTTCAAGATATCATTCTAAGTAGGTTGGGATTTTTTTTTTTAATAAACCAATGTGTAACACCAATTTCTGTGCTTTTCCTTCATAAGTACAGTACCTTATACAGTAATGGTGATAGCCTGAAAGAATGAAAAAATATAATTTCCAAAATTTTTTGTGATATCATAACTAGTTATAATCAGGGCTGTGGAGTCGGTACACAAAACCTCCGACGACTCTATTTTTCAAATGTCCGACTCCCAACTCCTTTCCATCTTTAGTGATTGTAAAGTGTTCAAACACAGCTGATTTCGTTGGAAGTCTCTTTGCCATTGTGCATTGAAGTTTAGAATAAATAATTTTATCAATAATTTGAAATTAAACTTATCAAGTTATCAGTATCACAATTATAAAAATATTTCCTGAAAAAAAAGTAAGGGTTAATACTGATAATTAATTAAGTATAAATAATAAATATATTTGATTTATATTTATTATTTATACTTAAAATAGTGTTTTCTTAAGATTTTATATTGAGGTCGGAGTTGGTACATTTTTACCAACTCCGACTCCACAGCCCTGGTTATAATACTGTATAGTAATATTTCATTAATAGCTGTTAACGAATAAATGATAATGAATAATTATATACACCTATTTAAACATTCCATTTCTCAGGTGAAGAATTTGTGTGCATAAGGGATATGTTTTTTGATGACCATTGCAGTACTTTTGAGGATGTGGAAGAAAATAAATTGGAGTACACAGCTATTTATGAAAAATATGTAAGTTAAGAGCCTAGGTAAGGATTAAGTAGGAGAACAGCTCATGAATGATTTAATGTTACATTTGTTTTTCTTTACCATAATTTGTAGAAATGGTCAGTGTAACTACAGCATGACTTTATTTTGTGCTTAGTTTTGCCATGCTTGAGGCTTGTGTCCAATTTGAGATTTCTAACTTGTAAATGCCATACAGATGAGTATGTATACTACACTAGAGTAAACTAACACCTTTCTAATATCAACTAGAATGTTCTACAACATTGCTATTCAATTGGCAGCAAGCTGACAACATAGGCTACTGTTCATTTGTGAACTAGTGCTGGTATACCTTACAGAATATTATAAACCAAAGGGCCCTTTATTCTTTTTTGCAGGAAGGAGGTGCCAAAGCGGGCACCCGCAAAAATGCCCCCTGCATAAAAAAAAGAAGAGCCAAAATCAAAGCCGGGACACTTTACATTTGAAAGATTGGCGGTCATATACAGTGGGAAAGGTGGATTGAGGAAGATTGTTCCACAATTGCCTGGTTGAGTAGATGAAAGATTGAGAATACCGATTAACCCTTGCGTTTGAGCGGTGGACAGAAAAGGAATGAGAATATGTTGAAAGTCTGATACTGCAAGTTCTCCTTAAAGGAGGAGGCATGCAGTTTGGGAGTTCAGAAGAGTAATGTCCGTTATTATAGCGACAGTAAAAAGAGAGTGAGGCAACATTATGGCAAAGAGAGAGGGTTTGAAGGCAGTGAGTAAGAGGCGGAGAATAGATGAGGTGAAAAGCCTTTGATTTCACCTGGTCAAGTATATCTGTGTGGGTTGAGTCACCATACACATGAGAAACATACTCTATACAGGGGTAGACGAGACCCCCGTACATAGAGAGCAACTGAGTGGGGGTGAAGGAACTGCGGCGCCGAGACAGCACAACTAATCTTTCAGAAAGAGAATATATGAGCTTTCCAGGAAAGATCACTGGAAAGGTAAAAAAAAGAATATTAAGAGAAGGGGAAGGACTGAGTTGTGTATTGTTGAAGATACGGGGATAGTCTTGTAGAAGATTGTGACGGGTAGACAAATGAAGGAACCAAGTTTTTGAGGCACTGAAAGCACAAGATGTTCTCTGCCCAGTCAGAGATAGTACAATAATCAGAAGTCAGGTGCGCCATAGCCGTCTCATGGAAGCATGGAGGACTCGTGAGAAGGACGCTTTGTAAGGCGAGTGTAGAAGTGAAGGGTGGAATCATCGGCATATGACTGGCTAGGGCAGGAAGTGCTACTTAAAAGATCATTGATAAATAAAAAGAGTGGGTGACAGTACAGAGCACTGAGGAACACTAGTATTAAACTCCTATAGTTTAATACAGTTGTGAGGTGATTTTGCTTTCCTGATGCGCATTTTTATTCAGTTGCTTTACTTTCAGAAAAGAGTGAATAAGTTTCTGAAGTGAAACAGTAATAATTTTAGGGTATAAGTTAACTTAAAATTGCATTTACCTTCTGGGAAATAGAGCATCTCGTGGCTCGATCGGTTAGGGTGCCGCCTGGCAGTGCTGAGACTCCGTTGAGCCGTTGGGTTCGAACTCCAGTGCTGCCAAGAGCTGTCGGCTGCCTTTTCTGTAATTTACATCACGACGAATCGGCGGGCCGACCACCCCTCTTTATTTGACTCGGGCTAATGTAGCCCAGGCTTTGGCCTCTACCTCTCACTCGGGGAATATGGGACTTTGCTGTTACAAAGGACAGCAACAGACCGGCTGGTCTCAACGAAGCTGTCTGTTTAAGGAGGAAGGTTAAAAGATTTAAGAAAATTTAAAGACAGTGAAAGTTTTAAAGCAAAGCAGATAAGAGAGGTTGAAAGGAAGGTTGATGTTATCTTACCTTACCTGCTGGGAAATAGCTATTCCGTGTGTGGTACTGTACTGATGACTTTTTTTTTAGTTTCTGTTTGTAGTTTACACACATTATGAGGATGGATCTGGAATATAATGAAGTTGATTGGCTAGACCACATGATGATTTTTAGCTGATGATGATTGGATGTCAGCCGAAGAAGAAATTAATGCCGCGGGTGTATTTAAAAACTTTGGTCCACTTACGTTGATTTTATTTTCAGGTTGATTTAGTGGAAGGATTTTTAGAATCTGAGTTGAGAGAACGAAATCAGGACTTTGACATGACTGCTTTCTTAAAGGAATTAGAGGAGCAATCAAAGAGAGAGAGTCTCCAAGGAGATATTGTTGATCTTCTCGCCACTTTCTCCGACTTCTCCTCATTTAAAGCTGCGATGTTGGACGCCAAAAAGGTTGGTTGAGTTGCGCGTAACTCGAACTTGTTTATATTTATCATTTGATGATAAAAAAAAATATATAATTCATTGTCATAGTCGTAGGCCATCGTAATTTTAGATTTTAGTTCTTTATTTACAATGTACAGGAAACATTTAGAAATTTAGTTATCATACTGCATTTTAGTTGTACAGATTTTTAACTTTGAACTGCTATAACTTTAATTTTATATGGGACCGAGAAATGATGATAGCGGTTGAGAGTTAAGTTAATTATTGCTTCTCGATTCATGGTGGGTTTCCCTACAGGGCAAAGAAGCATGTTCGGAGTCGTTGGATGGCCTGCTGACCATTAAAGGGGTATAACGTTATTTTTAATAATATTTCTACTCGTATGTACCGACATGTTTTTTTGTTACTATGGTAACGGTGTTCCGATTATAGGTTTGCCGATCAAATGTCTGTTTAACGTGCCGTGTGGGTTATTTGTGTATAGAATACAGCACAGTTAATCGAGCGACTTAACACTGACCCATTTAATTGATTAGCTTCCACTTGATAAGTGTCGGATAATTTAAAAAGAAATGGGTGTTGTGTTTCGTGAAATAGTAACTGGCTGAATTTTTCATTTACACTTTGACTTTTTATTTAAATCCGAAGTAGTTGTCAGACAATTTATTGGATTATAAGTTCCTTTGTTCAAACCAAAGCCATAAAAAGTAGTTTTTATTCATAATCTGCAGTAGGAGTAAAGAATCAGTCGAGTAATTAGTGTAGCTAGTTTTTTTTTTTAAAAGTCGTTAGCTTTAAGAATTAACAATACTAATTAAGTATTTAAGTAATTTGTTGTCGTTAATCTATGTCAAGGTTTTAATCTATAAGGTTTCATCCATTCCAAATGTAAATATTTGACTCTCTCTGTTGTGAATGTTATGACATATCAGATGTATAGCAAAGTCACCTATAAATAACCCGTTTATGTTCGACTAAATCATTTTTAATGCAGCATCTTTCAGCAAAACTGATTACAGTAAAATAAGATTCCAAATTAGGTCACCTATTGAGATTTTGCTTCAAATTAACGGCCATTAGTATATGTTCAGTAATAGAGCTAGTAAACCACTAAATTAAAGAAAAATTGAAATAGTTTATTGATATATTATTAGGCAGAACTGTATGAAAACTCTTTCAAAGCATAAATAAGCACTGTTCATAATCACTAATTTTACACTGCGTTTTGTTTATAATTCGTATACTTAATTAGGCATCACATTTCATTACGAAATGAGATGGTTTGATATAATTTTTTGTCCCAGACTAAACAGATTTAGAGGGGACATACTGCATTGCACCTGTCCGTCCGTTCGTCCCATTTTCGTGTCCGGACGATAACTTTTGAATTACTCAACATTAGCTGATGAACCTTCACAAACATAGCAGCATCACGAGACGAAGTGTCATGAGCGAGACTCGGAGTCCCTTCTTCAAAGGTCAAGTGGGAGCCCATACCATAACTTTTGAACCACTCAACATTGATGAAACTTCATACACATACACACGTATCATCCCATGACGATGTGTCGCAAGCAAGAATGTGGTCCCTGCGTCAAAGGTCACAAATTTAGGGGGTGGGACATTGTTGTTCCGACATGGTTCTAGGTTGACGTGTTGAATTTAACAAAGTTAATTGTAATATTTCTTTTTCTTCATTCCATCTTTTCATGGATTAATGTTTTGAGGACTTTTCAGATCACTTGTTTTAAATTTTCTTTCGCATAAGTGATGAACTTGGTAAATATGTTTGTTTTTAATTTTAATCTTATGAAAGTCCACCTGTTAATAGTCCGTCCACGCTTCGGTAAAATTTCATGCACATTCGTGTAAATTAAAAGCCGTAAGGGACTGTTCGTAACTTGGTGAACGAAGAATGTAGATTTGAAAATTTTTGCCTTTCACAATGGAAGCAAATTCTGGTAAAAAAATTTCACTGATTGAGTTCTTCAAATATTAAAATTTGATAAGTATTGTGGAATTTTGCTTGTTGAAGGAGCGCGGATGGCCTATTTATTACATAGGAAGCATTTAGTCATGTACAGCCAAAGAATATATCAGTAAGATAACCGATCTGCATTTCGGTCATAGTAGAAATCTCGATAAAAATTTTTTTTGTTTTCAGATGTCTTTAGTTTGGTTATACTGTATTTTGGAGTGCATCAGGGTGTACGAATTATGGGGAAATAGCCCTTGATTTTACGAATGAATTTTGTTAATTCTTTGGCTTACTGCCTATGATTATGCAAATTCTTGATCCAAAATGTCTCCTATCATGGTAGGGAATTCGGCCATTTAAGAAATATTTTTAGCAATGAGATGGAACGATTTTTTTTAGTCGTTATTAATGTTTTTAATGGGTGAATTGTCGTATCAATAGCAGTTTCTAGAGTGAATTTGTACACTTTATAGACCTACTGTGAAAGGTAAATGTGTGTTGTAAATTGTAATGGTATCTTCTTTCTCAAATTTACTGGTTCAAATACTATTTCTTTAAGCCAAAAAAGCCTAATTATGAGGTCAGATATCTTAAAAAAAATTAAAAATAAACTAATGTTTTCTGAGACGACAGTTAAATTACTGATACTGTATAACCTATTGTGTTAACGTTTGACAAGCTGAAGCCATTCATTATTATTAGTTTTTCATAACGTAAAAGTGAATCGAAGAAAGTGCCGATGTATTTATGTAACATAATTTACTACTAGTATTTTGTCATCCTAGTATGGAGGCTGCAATGTATTCTAGACTCTAGTTTTCCTACCTTTATATGTATATCATCATTAGTTTTGTCAATAGAGCTTATTTTAATTCAATATAACCAGCTACGTCTAATTTTGTAACTTTTGTGTATTATATGATGTTTGAATTTAATACTCATAGAATATACTCGAGGTTAAATGTTCTTGCGTGTGTTTTTGTGGTTTTTTATTTTTTTAAATTTTTTAATGTGTATAAATACTTCGTTTAGGAAATGTTAAATTATAGGATGTCTTTTTAGTTTCTTGTGCACCCGGTAACTCAGTGGTTACGGTGGCGGACTCGGAGCGGTGAGGCTCAGGTTCATTCCCGCCTGCTGGCTCCTGGGTTCAGTTGGGCCACTTATCCTATCGTTGCTCGGGCTGAAGGTGACTTTTGGGGCACACTCATCCCGACATCGTGGGGAAATGAGCTTCCTAGCCGTTTTTTAAAATTTCTTCGCACACTTCCTATTTTTTTTTATCTAATACTACTATAGAAATACTAAAATGTTATTATTAGTTAGTTAGTTATGAAAAATTTTGTATTTTTTAATACTATTACATACGTGCTGCACTCATAATTGATTCGTCATTGATATATCTTGAAAATATTGAGCATTATTTTTAGGTAGGATATTGAAAGAGAGCATTAGAAACTTGGTTTCAGTTGCTTGCTTTCATTCTTTTTCATAGGTGTTATTTAAGATAGGTAAAAGACATTAATGAATGACAGGTAGTATGAAAAAGTGGGAGGGAGGCATGGATTTACAAAGAAAAACAATTGTGTGATCAGAGTTCCTACAGTACTATAAAGTGCTGCATTTTGAAAGTCGTATACCATTGTTTTCCAGTATGGGATAATAATTATGGTAAAATTTTATATCATTTTGCTTCCGAGAAAATCCTAAAATTCTTTGTTTATTCTCTAGACATAATTCTTTGTAATAATAAAACAGACATTGCAAAACTGGTTACCTACTGGAAAGTAGTGGAATTTCAGAATGTTTTTTACAGTGGGAACCCTGATCATTTTTTGTGTTCCCAAAGTGGAGATGCCAAAATTAAATAATTAGTCGGTAGGTAACTAACTAGTTTTAATGTAAATACCATTTGCACTAAAATCAGTTTAATTTTTAAAACTTATTATTTTGAATTTAAGAAAAGAGTGAATTTATTTTAAATAATTTTCTGATCGAATGTGTATTAATTTTGTAAGTTATTCGGTTATTTTCAAGAATACAAATGAAATTTGTGAAATTTTAAATTTTAAGGTAGGATACCAGAATCCAGACGCAGTTAGGAGACAGTCCAAAATTATTAACTTAAACTAGCCCAATCTAATAAGATCTTGCTATTGCGATCTGTGTCTGGATTCTAGACTTTTACTAATATTATTAAGAATTTGATCGAAATCTACCTCTATCTAGTCTGTTAAAACCATTTAAAAATTTTCATATACCTTAACGAATTACAGTAAACAGTTGATAAGCTAGTGGTAGAAAGAAAAATGGGAAATGATGAATTTTAATGACCAATTCAAGTATCCAGTATATATATATATAATAATATATATACTGTATATATAAAACTTAATAACCCAAGGCTAACTTAGTCAATTATTACCATCCATACCTGAATTAGAAGTTTCAAGAAATAGGCTTAAGTTCATATCTGGTATTGTCTGTTTTTAATTTTAAACGTAATCAATTGCAGCACTGTTTATTCGAAAAATGAAGGCTACATATAACTAATAACTTTTGTGAAACTGGTTAATTGATTTATAGGAAAGAATTCTCCTTCCATATTTAATCAATCACAAATGGGAAAGATTTTGTCGCGTGGAAAGTAATGAAATTTAATGTCCTTGAGGTTGAGATGAGTACAGTATTCAACCATTCCTGGTCTCAAACCCTAGGTTTAATTTTAGTTTCGGCATTTTTAATCGTTGAAAACTTATCTGAAACATTGTATTTTCATATTTAAAGATTTAGAGCGAACACAAAACATACTCTTACAAATGTTTGAAAGAAAATATTTTTTCAGTCAGATGGCCCTATAAAATACCGGGGTACAATGGAAATACTGTATTATATTTCAGGAGTTTTTTACGTCGGAAGTGTCAAAAACTAAAAATAAACCTAGGTTTGAGATCAACATTGGTTAGATACTTTACTGATTATGGATGTAATTCTATTCAGTTTTAATTACAAGGACGGTATTAATTTCCACGCGACCAAACATATTGCCATTTGTGCTTAATTAACTGTGGATATTTTTTATTAAACAATTGATCAGCTTCATAGGAACTAAAATTATGTAACAGCCTTCATTTTTAGAAAAAATAGTACTCGGTTCATTACGTTTGAAATTAAAAATGGATGCAGCACCTGAAATATGCGTAACCTTATTTCCTGAAACTTCTAATTTACAGTTTACAAAAAAAATTAGGACACCTCATTTACTGTTGGGATTTACTGTAATGTTAATTTCGGAACATTTGTTTAATCATTTTGAATTATATATCATTGGAAAGGAAATTTTGTGGGCTTTTTTTACTGATATATACAGAGCTGGGCAATAAATACATTGAATGTATTTAAATACTAAATACATTTTACGAATGTATTTAAATACAAAATATATCAATTGTATTTAAATACATTTGTAAATACATTTTAAATACATGCAAATTTTAACACACGCATTCACTAATTCATGTTTTGATAAATTTCTACTTTAGGGGGACACGGTGAATTTCGAAATAAATACGTTTCGATAGAGCAGACGATTTTAAAAGCTTTTTCATCAATGAATTTTCCATCGCAAATTGGATTGATTGCAACGAATTAGTTACACAGGCCCACTTAAGGCAGAGCCGTTTGTACGGTTATTCGGTCAATTTCAAGATATTTTTTGATGTCTAAAAAAACACTTACCTTCAGATGAGTGTACAGATTCGTTGTAGCATTGCTTGCAGCAGAGACTTCGTGTTTACACAGCAAGCAGGTGCACTTTACCTTATTACCGTCTTTAGATTTAATTTTAAAGTATTTTCCATCAAACAGAGGGTGCACTAAATTGTTATCTGCAGATATATCACTGTTTGATTCACCGGATTTGCTTGTTGAAGCCATGACACACACACGATAAAGAAATCAACCGCTTTCGACTAAGAGTGGCACACAACTGATTGAACTGACACGTTGAAACATGAACCATGCTGTACTGTGCTAGTACAGAACGTGTATTAAACCAGTAAAAGTATTTATATTTTGAGTATTTAAATACATGAAAAACAATGTATTTATAAATACAGTTTTAAATACTGTACATAAATGTATTTAAATACTACCTAGCTCTGGATATATAGTCCAAAATGATTAATCAAAAGGAATTTTTTTAAGTTAACTCTACAGTGAATCCGAAAAGTAAATGAGGTGGCCTAATATTTTTGTACAGCACCGTAGGTATAATGGCAATAGTAGTAAACTAAGCACGCATAAGGTTATATGGTGGACATTTGAGTTGCATGAAAATTCATTATTTTTCGCTTTCTTGTATTACTAGTTATCAAGTGTTTAACTAACTCGGATGTAGGAAGAATTATAATTGAAAATCGTGAGCGTCAACAGACTAGGTAATAGGTAGTTTTTGAGTATTAAAGTTGCAAATTTAGTTCAAACCGAAGTTCTTAATGCATGTGCCTTGCCTCCACACTGCACAAAGATATTTTTGCATTTCATATATAAATGTTTAAATATGGAGAACTGTCGTTTTCCTATCCCTTGCAGTGTATCATAAAGACAGATGCAACTACGTGATAGGAAAGAAAAAGGGTATGAAGAAATAATAAATAAAGAATTTGGGAGGAGGATCAACGAGAATTATGTAGAAAATAAAGTTGTTCTGGAAAAAAGTGCAGAAACGAAACAGATTGTGGGATAAAATGGAAAACTGTTCGCAACGGATGCGGATCTACAGAATAGGTGGAAGAGATAGAATGAATGCAAATATTTGGTGGTTTGAGGAAGACTTGTGGCAGAGTATGCCTATAGGTGAAATGAAAGAAGTGGTTTGTAATCTAAAAAGCGGAAAAGCAGCGTGTGTGGATGGAACATATGGGGAAATGATTCATTATGGGGGATTGGAAAGGTTAGAGTGGTGGTGCTGCGTATGTCATCGTGCATCGAGAAATGGCAGTGTGCCTGAAGACTGGAAGGAATCAATAATTACTCCTTTGTACAAATGAAAGGTGAAGGAAGTGAATGACAGACTTAGAGATACGAGTGTAGGTGTATGGTAGAAAGAATTCGTGGCATTACAAAAAGCTTGCTAAGGGATGAAAGAAGGATGGTTCCGAGGTGGAAGAGGCTTTGTGGATCAAATGTTTGCAATGATATATATGCAAGGGATTCACAACATTTATGGATCTTGGAAAAAACATATGATAGAGTGAATAGAGAAGCTTTTATGGGATTCGTAGTAGATTCATGACTGCAATGAATTTTTACGATGGAAATAGGGCATGCGTGAGAGTAAATAAAGAAGTGAGGGAATAGTTTTATACAAGTGTTGACATCAAGGATGTGTGATGTCTTTGTGGCTGTTGAACTTGTTTATGGATGGAATAAAGAGAGATGCGAACTGCGACTGCTAGAAAAGGGGGTCTATCTGATGTGTGACGAGAATACGTGGGGGTTGTCAAATCTGTTGCAAGGGGATTGATGTGTTATTTGTCCCGAGTGAGTGTGATAGGCACAAGGGTGGTTGAGAGTTTTTTGGTGGTGGTTCAGAAAAGACTTGAAAATGAATGAGGGTAAGAGCAAGTTATTGATTGTGGAGAGAGAGAGAAATTTAAATTGTCATGTGATGATGAGACGTGAAGCGCTAGAAATGACAGTCTTTTAAGTGTTTGCGATCTGTGTTGAACAAAAGAGGCATGAGTCCGGATAAGTTAATAGTTGTGTGAATGAAGGTATCAGGTGTGTTGAAAACAGTTATGAGAAAGCGGAGATTGGGCATAGATACTGCGAGATGTTTATATGAGTGTGGTAATACCGATCACACTTTTGTATGGATGTGAAACGTTAGCACGGTTTGAAAGTGAGAAGACAAGGGTAAAAGCAGTTGAGCTGGATAATCTGAGTAGTGTGTGGCGTGCATGGGACTGACAAAGTAAGAAATAGTATGATTCTGGAAAGAAAAATGTGGAAAAGAAAATTGAGGAAAGTGTACTAAGGTGGTGGGGGCATGTAGAAAGAATGGAAGAAGTAGTCTTGAAAAGAGTGTATAAGAGTGTCTACAAAGATGGGAGGAGTAGGGGATGGCCCGAAAGAAAATAGAGAGGCATGGTGAATGACTGAGTAGTGAGTAAGTGTGAACTTGATTTGAGTGATGCAAGAGAGGTGGCTGCAAATGGAGTGGAATGGAAAGGGTTTGTTCGAAGTATGTAAGTAAGGACACTACCTCTTTTCATAAATGGTGAATCCTGGAAGCGCCGCCACGCATGTCGTGTCATGTGTATGAAAGTGCACTAAAGTATAAAATTTAACTTTGCTGTTGGGTCCGCTGGTCTACCGAGATGAAAGTGCGAAAGGACGCGTGTGGTTTAATCTCAACCTTCGCTCTTCACTACCTTCACATTGGGAAACGAGATTTTGTTAATGTATGTTACGCATATTAACTTCAGAGTATGATTTGAGTTGGTCAGTTGATAAGGGAATTCACCGCAGATTCTAGTCTTTCAGAAAAAGTTATCATTACAAAGTAGCTTATGAAAGTGGAGTCAACAAACAGAATCTCAACGTAGGCCTACCACTGTTTCTTGAAGATTTCATTCTGATGCAAGAAACTGCACAACCTAACTCAGTCCAATTGCTCAAATTCTAAAAAAAAAAGAGGCGGAAGCGGGGAGTAAATTTGAAACTCTAATCACAGTCTCCAATAGCCATGCGTAGGAAGTGCAGAGGCGTGCAAGGGCACCCTCCCATTGCTTGACTATGAACACAACTGTTAGCGGCCCAAATGGGTTTTACACGTTGTAACATATTTCAATTGATCATTCAATAAGATTATCTCCAGGAGAATTAAGTCCCGCTTGTTATAATTAAAAAAGGCCTATAGGTGAAATGGGGAAGTGTAATCGAAACTTTGTAATTGGTAGTGGTCAACTTTTCATACCTCACTCGTTGTCCGTAATCTTCACACAAATTAACTGGCACTCCGTAGAACTAAATCTGTTTTTATCTGCAGTATGTTTGAATCTACCTTTCTCAATTCCCACCCAAATTTGAAAAGGGCAGATGTTGTGCTTGCTGCTTTATGCTCCATTGGGCTGGAAAGGTTGTATTTAGTGTAGACAGGTGGTCTCTATGCAGGTGCTGCAGCGCTCGAAGAAAAGAGAAAGAGGAAAAGGGTTTAAAATAAGGTGCGTTCAAAAAGGAATCTGCTCAGAAATTATTGAGCAATACCTCCGGATAACCAAATTCATAGGAGTAGAAAAGAGCTAATAAAGTTAATGACCAAGATGTCCTCTTGATGAAGGACTCGTCAATTACGTACGAGTAATATTTGGAACAATGAAACTCCAATGGAATAAAAGAAATACATTTCAATTCACGATAACATTATCAAACGGAGAAGAGCGGAAAATACCCATGGTCAGACGCAAGCCACGATTTTTCACTTCTTCGCGTGAAATCCTTAGTTTTTGGAGATCGGAGGCACATGACAGATTAAATGGCCGTGAAGATAAAACTCAGGAAACGAGCCGCTCAACATTTATGAAAAGTAGAGAAATTGAAATCAAGAGCTAACCTTAACTCCCGATTTCAATTTCCCCACATTTTCTGAAAGCTGAGAATTTCATGCGAAGTACCTCTTCAGTTACTCGCCCATTTATTTTGTGTGGAAGGGAGGGCTGACTGAGAATGTCTCCGAAGATGGTTTGCTCCACCCATTCGAATGTTGGATACAGTGAAAAATTGTGGCTTGCGTCTGAGCATGGGTATTTATTTTCCGCTCTTCTCCGTTGATAACCGTGAATTGCAATGAATTTCCTTTATTCCATTGGAGTTTCATTGTTCCAAATATTACTTCGACATAAACCATATTTCTAATTGCATGGTTTGGAACTCATTGACGAGTCCTTAACAGGACATCTTGGTCATTAACTTTAGTAGCTCTTTTCGACTCGTATGGATTTGGCTACCCGGAGGTACTGCCCTTTAGTTTCTGAGCAAATTCCTCTTTGAACGCACCTTATTTTAAACCCTTTTCCTCGAGCGCGACAGCACCTGTATAGGGGCCACCTGTCTACACTAAATACAACCCTTTCAGCCCAATGGTGCACAAAGCAGCAAACAGCAGCTGCCCTTTTTCAGTTCGAGTAGGAACTGGAAAAGGTGGATTCAAACATTGATAAAAACATAATCAGTTCTGCAAAGTGCCAGCTAATTCGTGTGAAGATTACGGGTAACGAGTGAAGTATGAAGTTGAAAAGTTGACCACGACCAATTACGAAGTTTCGATTACATTTCTCCATTTCAACTATAGGCCTTTTCTAATTATAACAAGCGGGACTTAATTCTCCTGGAGATAATTTTATTGGGATGATCACTTGAAATATTTTACAACGTATAAAACCCACTTGGGCCGCTGACAGTTATTTTCATCGAGCCAAACAATGAGAGGGTACCCTTGAACGCTTACGCACTTCCTACGCATGGCTATTGGAGATTGTGATTGGAGTTTCGAATTTACTCCCCGCTTCCGCCTCTTTTTTTTAGAATCTGAGCAATTGGACTGAGTTAGGTTGTGCAGTTTCTTGCATCAGAATGAAATCTTCAAGAAACAGTAGTAGGCCTACGTTGAGATTCTGTTTGTTGACTCCACTTTCATAAGCTACTTTGTAATGATAACCGTTTCTGAAAGACTAGAATCTGTGGTGAATTCCCTTATCAATTGACCAAGTCAAATCATACTCTGAAGTTAATATGCATAACATACATTAACAAAATCTCGTTTCCCAATGGGAAGGTAGTGAAGAGCGAAGGTTGAGATTAAACCACACACATCCTTTCGCACTCTCATCTTGGTAGAGCAGCGCACTCAACAAGGTTAAATTTTATACTTTAGTGGACCTTCATACGCCATGCGTGGCGGCGCTTCCAGGATTCACCAATTATGAGAAGAGGTAGTGTCCTTACTTACATACTTCGAACAAACCCCTTCTATTCCAATCTATTTGCAGCCACCTCTCGTGCATCACTCAAATCAAGTTCACACTCAGTCATTCACCATGCCTCTATTTCCTTTCAGGCCATCCCCTACTACTCCCATCTTTGTAGACACTCTTATACACTTTTCAAAACTCTTTCTTCTTCCATTCTTTCCACATGCCCTCACCACCTTAGTACACTTTCCTCAATTTTCTTTCCAGAATCACACTATTTCTTACTCTCTCAGTCCCATGCACACTACTCAGATTATCCAGCTCAACTGCTTTTATCCTTGTCTTCTTACTTTCAAACCGTGCTAACGTTTCACATCCATGCAAAAGTGTGATCGGTATTACCACACACTCTCATAAACATCTCGCAGTATCTATGCCCAGTCTCCGCTTTCTCATAACTTTTCAACGCACCTGATACCTTCATTCACTCTACTATTAACTTATCCGGACTCATGCCTCTTTTGTTCAATACAGATCGCAAGCACTTAAAAGACTCATCTCTAGCGATTCACGTCTCATCATCACGTGACAATTTGAATTTCCGTCTCTTTCCACAATCAATAACTTGATCTTACACTCATTCACTTTCAACAGTCTTTTCTGAAACACCGCCAAAAACTCTCAACCACCCTATGCCTATCACACTCACTCTGGACAAATAGCACATTGTCATCCCCATACAACAGATTTGACAACCCCGACGTATTCTCATCACACATCAGATAGATCTCCTTTTCTAGCAGTCGCACTGCGCCTCTCTCATTACTCCATCCATAAACAAGTTCAACAGCCACAAAGACATCACACATCCTTGATGTCAACACTTATATTAAACCATTCCCTCACTTCATTATTTACTCTCACGAATGCCCTATTTCCATCGTAAAAATTCATTGGTCATGAATCTACTACGAATCCCATAAAGCTTCTCTGTTCACTCTATCATACGTTTTTTCCAAGATCCATAAATGTTGTGTGACCCTTGTATATGGTTTCACAATCATTTCTCTCAGTGCAAACATTTGATCCACAAAGCCTCTTCCACCTCGGAACCATCCTTCTTTCATTCCTCAGCAAGCGTTCTGTAATGCCACGAATTCTTTCTACCACCACCCAACCATACACCTACACTCGTATCTCTGCAAGTCTAACATTCACTTCCTTCACCGTTCATTTGTACAAAGGAGTAACTATGGATTCCCTCCAGTCTTCAGGCACACTGCCATTTCTCCATGCACGATGACATGGGCAGCACCACCACTCTAACCTTTCCAATCCCCCATAATGAATCATTTCCCCATATGTTCATCCACACTTACTGCTTTTCCGCTTTTTAGATTGCAAACCACCTCTTTCATTTCACCTATAGGCATACTCTGCGGTCTCTGCCACAAGTCTTCCTCATCCTCATACCACCAAATATTTGCACTCACCATCTCTTCCACCCACTAAATCAGTGGTTCTCAGCCGGAGTGCTGCGGATATCTTCCTGGAGTTTTCAAGAAATCTAAATACTTATTATTATTTAGCAATATTTATTGGTGCTTTAGAATTCAGGTGGTTAAATTTCATTGGTTTTCTTTATATCAGGTCATCCCATAAGTAATGTTTTTTACGATAGATTAAGTTTAAACTAGTCCTACTCGGTTTAAGCATAAATTTTCCGAAGGTTATATCTAAGAGGAGATCTACCATGTTTCGCTACATACTTTATAGACTTTGACCAGTGAAGACGTGTGTTTTGCTTTATGTGAACCCCTCATAAACATGGCGGTATCAGAAGAGCATATCAGGCATATAATGCTTTACGAGTTCAAAAAAGGGAATAGTGCTACTGAAGCAACGCGAAACATTCAGGACGTTTATGGCAACGATATTCTGCATGTGAGGAAATGTCAAAGATGGTTTCAAAAGTTTAGGAATGGTGACTGCTGTTTGACAGATGCAGCACGCTCTGGACGCCCTGCTGAGTTTGATGATGACCTGCTGTTCGCCGCACTTGAAGAAGACTGTTCAACAACTGTCGAAGAATTGGCCCAGAAACTCAATTCATCCCCGTCTACCGTCCATCGACATTTGCAACAACTCGGGAAAGTGCCTAAGTTAGGAAAATGGGTGCCACATGAATTGTCGGTCGACAATCTGAGGGTGCGGGTAAACATTAGCACAGCTCTTCATTCCCGTGAACTCCAAGATCCGTTTTTGGACCGTTTAGTGACTGGTAATGAAAAGTGGATACTGTACCAGAATGTTAAGCGCCGTCGACAGTGGGTTTGTGCCGGAGAACCAGCGACACCACAGCCAAAACCAAATCTTCACCCTCGGAAGGTGTTGCTTAGTGTTTGGTGGGATAAAGATAGTGTAATACACTTTGAAACCTTACCACACAACCAAACAATCACCGCTCAAGTCTACTGTCAACAACTGGATCGATTGAACACTGCACTAGAAGAGAGCCCTTCTTTGGTTAATCGGAAAGGAATCGTGTTCCACCACGACAACGCACGTCCTCATACCGCTCGGATCACTTCTGCAAAAATTGAGGAGCTTGGGTGGAAAAAACTTCCACATCCTCCAGACCTTGCGCCTTCAGATTATCATCTCTTCAGGAGTCTGCAAAACTATCTTGACGAGAAACAGTATACTTCTTTAGATGACCTGCACACGTCTTTGTACGTTTTTTGCCTCAAAACCGGCTGAATTTTATAAACATGGCATTGAAAAGCTTGTAGGACGTTGGCAGTGTGTCATTGATTCCGATGAAAATATATACTACAGGGTGGGCTGTAAGTTTTCATACATAGGAAAATTTAAACGTTTGTTTTTATGTTTCAGATACCCTAAGAATATGCGTTTGACGAAAGAGCAACGAATTGAAATCATACTGATGGCTGGGTCGGGAAGCAGTCGCATGGTTGCAATGAACTTTAACAGACAACATGGAACGAACATCACACACGACACTGTGGCAAAACTTATTAACAAGTTTCAGAAAACTGGAAATGTTGCAGATCAACCGCGAAGTGGTCCAAGACGTACAGCCACCGATGAAGACACAACAGCTACGATACTTACAGCGCTTACACGGAGTCCCAGAAAAAGTACACGACGGTTGTCAGAAAGTGGTGTCAGCAGATCGAGTATCAGGCGCATTTTGAAAGCAAACAAATGGCATCCATACAAATTGCATATGGCACAGCATTTGAGTGAAGACGACCCGGATAGACGGATGGAATTCTGTGAATGGGCATTAACCAAAGTGAACGAGGATGCAAACTTTTCAACTAAGATCTTGTTTACTGATGAAGCAAATTTTTACGTCAATGGAGAGGTTAATTGGCAAAACATACGTTATTGGAGTAATGCTAACCCTAATGGCTGAGTCCGACGAAGATGCAAGGTGCCGGTAAAGTGATGGTGTGGGCCGGGATATGGGGTGACAGAATTATTGGACCAATTTTTGTCAGTGGAAATCTTAATGCCGAAAGGTATCTTAACATGTTGCAAGAAGAGATTTTCCCATCCCTGCTAAACGAGGAAGGTAACTTCCCAGTTTACTTCCAGCAAGATGGAGCTCCACCTCATTATGGTCTTCACGTGCGTCGGTATTTGGATCAGCAGTTTCCGGATGCTTGGATTGGTCGGCGTGGTCCTGTGGAGTGGCCTCCCAGATCCCCAGATCTCACCCCCCTTGATTTCTATCTTTGGGGGCACTTGAAGGCCATGGTGTATCAGGAAAAGATACGAGACATAAATCATCTAAAGGAACGTATCACCAACGCCATTACAAGCATAACGTCAACTGTGCTAATGCGTGTTCATCAACAGTGGGGAACACGTATTGAAATGTGTTTTCAAAACAATGGCAACCATGTAGAGCATATTATATAAATAAAAATGGTTGTCCATAAAAAAATGTTTATTTTTCCTATGTATGGAAACTTACGGCCCACCCTGTAGATTAAAAAGTTTCAGTTGAGTTTTTTTTTGTCCTTCAAATTCCGATCTAAAAAACGACATTACTTATGGGATAACATGATATTTTCTTTTCAAAGTAGTTAACAACTATTGAAATATAGCACTTCACATACCAGTGTTTAAAATTAGGGAGGTTTTTAATATTTAAGAATTATTTGCAATATTTTACGCACAAAAAAGTTTTACAAATGCCGCGAAATATGACTAGTTTAGGGTGCCTTCAGTGAAAGGTTGAGAATCACTGCATTAAACCCCTCAACATATTCCTTCCACCTATTCTACAGATCCGCATCCGTTGAGAGCATTCTTCCATTTTATCCCATACTCTCAAACTTACTTTGCGAGTTTCATTTCTGCACTTCGGCAGTTCTTTTCAGAACAACTTTATTCTCTACATAATTCTCATTCCCCCTCCTTCCGAACTCATTATTTACCGTTTCTTCTGTCGCACTCGTCTCTTCACACTTCTTTTGCTCTCTTCATACACCCTGTTTCTTCTCCATCACAATTATCCTACACCACATCCATTTCCTCCTTTTATCCTCAACCACTGGTGCAATTTCGGTGTCCCACTATGCTATTGCTCTTTTTTCAACACCTGTCTTTGCGTGCACACACACACACACACACACTAGCATTCCCAATCAGCCATTCCAGATCTCTCTCTCATCCATTTGATCTGCATCATTTACAGTGAATTCCTCATACACTCTTACTACAGTCATCCCCTACCTCTTTCATCATTAGACTTTTTCTTTCACGACTTCTCTTTTCATTCTTCACACAACCTCACTTTATACAGAACCATCATGTGGTTAGAGAAATCCTCCATTCATACGTCGCACTACACGTGTCTCACACATCTCTTTCAGCATGTTTCTTTTCACGAGCGCATACTTTATCAAACTTCCCTCACCATTTACAAAGGATTGACAAAAGTAGAGAGAGACCGCGATGATTGTTCTCAAGCTCATCAATGGAATGCCAGGATGTCTCAACTTCACATAATGCAAAGGGCAAAGAAACACTATTCTAAATATATCGAATCAATAAATCTGTTAACCCTAGAATGCATAACCCGGACCTCTGAGGACCGCCGGGTGTTACATTTATCCGAGTTATGCATTCTAGGATTAATTAATTAATTTTCATTACCAAATGTTTACTTTTGTCAACCCTCTCTATATCATTTGTTCTATACCAGGTAAATTTGCGTACTTCCTTATATTAAAAAAATGTATTTGTTACACACAGCTTTCTCTTTGCGTAACTCTTTCAGCCGACGTTCAATGTTACTCGCTCCCAGTACACCATGCTTCCCAATCACATCCTACACATCCATACCAACTTCCCCAATCATCTCTCTCGTCACAAACATTCTGTAATATTAAGACACACTTCCGATCACACTAAAGCTCCCCAGAAGCTTTCTTTCTCATCCTCACACTTATCATCAAACCGGTGCAAATTCAACCACAACCTGAACTTTCATTCTCTCAAACTTTAATTTCACACACACGCACAATCCATAAACTAACACGTGCTCTCTCTCTTCGCTTCATACCATACATTCTTTTCGTTTCCTCCTCTCGCTCACTCCCTCCCTCCCTCCCTCCCATTTTCACACACCCCAGAACATCAAACCTTCCACTCTTAAACACCTACATCATTTCTGCTCTTCTGTTCATCCTTTATACCTCTTACATTTCACACACCTACCGGCAGTTACCTGAACGCCTGGGCAGGCGCAGCGCTCACGCCTGAAGTCATCGTTGCCTTTCGTAGTTCCCAGCCAATCCTCCTCTTCCTATATCGCAGGAGATGCGTAGCTAGTTGCACCTTTCGGTGGGCGGTGGGGTCGCCACATCCCTACGCCATTTTACTTTAACTTTCTTTGAAACTAACGTAACTCGGGAGTTACCACACATTGCATACTTTTTAACATGAAATACGAGTGCTTGAATTTTAAGTTTCTTTCAATACATTCCAAAGTTTGTCTTAAATTAGAATTAGCCAAATCTTCAACCACCTTCAACATACAATAACGATCATAAATCAGAGTCCAGTCTCTCCACTTTTCTCTGTTCAGAAACCTACATAGCTAAAGGCAGAGGGAACAAACCAAGCGAACCCTGAGGTATCCAAATTCTATTCTCATACGGTTTCTTGTTCATTACGTCTGGTCAGGTGTAGATGTGGGCAAATGGGCTCTCGACCCTATGCACTTAGTGGTAACCCGCCTTCTGCACCCAACATGGCGAACGAAACAGAAGTCTTCGATTCCGACAACATGTGACTCAAGAGAGTTTGGGGTGACGTGGACTCGCCGTTGAAGAGAAACCGTCCAAGGACTCAGATTCTAACTAGATTCGAACCTTCCGAATGATTTTGTTTTGGTGAAGAAAGTTGATGGGATCCTGTACATTCATCCATCCTTTAAAGATTTTAAACAGTAAAATCCTAACACATTTTAGTTTATTACGCTGAAAAGGCATTCCGAAAGAGAAAATTAAAAAAACCGACTGGATTGAGACTAGAAATATATTTTTCACTACACTCTATTCACAAAACATTCTGGGGGGAAAAACCACTACAGAAGGCCAAGAAATGTACAATTTTTATTGCTGAAGACGGGTAAAGAACCCTGATTACTAAGGAATCCAAGTTTAGAATGGGTGACGTATTAGTTTAAACATTTTCGTCTAAGTTGTCGAAAGAACAATGTTGGTTACTAGGATAATTTCCATCTTCAACTCGCGGGGAATGCACCGGCAGTCTGAACACTGCTTCAAACTGACATATACCCTAAGTTCACTTGATCGTTAAATCAGCAAGTTCGCAAGAGCAGCAAAGCATTAACATGGTTAACTTGGGTATACATCCCTCGAAAAGGACCCCCATATCTCCAGCTATTTGGAATAAAGAATTTTATATAAAATAATTTTACACCTATGCCCAAGAACGAGTTAAAACGGGACGAGTACTCCTATGGATACATTCCAATTAGGATGTAAAAATAAAACTCGAATATATGAACTTTTATTGACAAAGTCTGTAGTAGTTAACACTATTTTTTGATGAAAAAACCTCTTGTACTTAAATTTACATCTCTGGTTTAAATAGAGTTGTAAATTCTAAATATTAGTGGAATGAATTACGTAAATCGGTTTGTTAATTTCACTTCAAAAACTTCATAAATTTTTTTAAATGCCGTAAATTTATGGGTAGTGTTACAATTGTTACCTTCTCTAGTTCACAAACTGAGGTAAGTCACTTAAGTGTAGATTTGCTTATTACATTTAAAATTTATTATTATTTTATTATTACTAAAATCCAGGTCTTGATTACAAGAAGCTAAAATATTAGCGCAAAAATAACGATCGTAAACAAAAATAATTTAATATTTCCCGCTCATGTCCTTCTCATCAAAAGTAAAAAAATATAAGAACCACAATGAACTCCAAAATATTCCAACTTTATAAAAGTTAATATACGACTCTTAACTCTTCTCTTCCTCCGAACCACACAAAAAAAATTAACATTAAACTACGTCACATTGATTCTAGTGATTCAAGTCTTTACCAATATCAAACTTTAGAAAATATCGATTTGAGCGCTAACTGTTAATTGCAATCGCTGCGACACATCATATTAATGACTAGGATATTACGTTATAATTTAAAACGATACACGGTTTTATATGGGGGGGGGGGGGACATTATGTACATTTGAACACATTACAAAATCTATATATACATACATATACATATGTGTAATATATATGCAAAATTACTCGAATATTCCAACCCACACCTCTTGAGTACAAGGTGAGGGCGCTCGACGCCAGACACTGCACTGCGACGAGATAAATGCTAATACAGTATAGCCTGACGTTATTTTGTTGTTCAAGAAACTCATAATGCTTCCGCACTCCGCACTCGAGCTAATGACCAGCATTTCGTTCAAATTATCTGTTGCAACAATGGGTCCCAAGATGGAATATCATGCATGAACGCGAACAATTTTGCATCTATGGGACCCTAAGGTTGCGTCGGATAATTTGAATGAAATGTTGGTCATTAGCTCGAGTGCGAGAGTTATAACATAACATAATAGTATAACGCCTCTTGGTGTGAGAGCGTTATGCGTTTCCTTGGATGATGAAACAGTCAGGTCGTATTAACTTTTACCTCCTCGTAATAATACTATCGCCTTACCTTCCACTCAAGAGGTAGTGGGTTTCGAATCCTGGTGGGTAATTTTGCATTATGCAAAATCGTGCGCGTTCACGATATATATATATATATTATATATAATATATATAATTATATATATATAAACAGTGTAAGAAAGAGGAAGAAGTCTTTGGAAAATATAATTGGGTAAAAACTAGCACACCTTTCCACATGTACATATATGTTCTTCCTAATTAAATTCACATACTAGATGTACAAATATTTACATACATTCACACGAATTAAATGTACACCGTATAATTTAGTGGTAGTTTCATGAATTCTGGAAAAGTACTTTTTACTCATTTTAGTTCACGACAACAAAGAAAACAAGAAATAAAAAGTGAAGAACGAACAAACTGAAAAAAGAGAGTGAAAACCTATGTAAAAAATATTTTCAAATTAAAATATCAATAAACAGTTGAAATTTTTTTCAAGATTCTGTCTGTTATAAATTATACAAAAGTGTTGCGTCTGTTACACACACATCGATGGTTATTTATTTTTAATTTTTGTATTTTTTAGTAGTTAATGTTGATAATTAACAGAGATTAACCCGATTAATTAATTAATTAATTAATCAAAATGGGTAATAGGAGAAACAAATTCATTGAAAAAGTAATTCCAACTCCAAATTCAGAATTTAAGACATGATACTGTTACCATGGCAACGCAATGTTAAAAGTAGGCAGGCAAGAATAGAATAGACAATACACGACTCCAAAATCCATGGGACATACTTCAAATTAAAGACAAGTTAATGTTCTTTAATAATTTTTCAGTTTTATTTACATTTTTTAAATTACACTGAAGACTTTTATTTAAAATTTTAACAGAAATAAAGCAACACAAATTTAATACAGCGTAATACATTTTCACTGTTTGGAAATAATAATAATAAGAAGGTTAAGTAGAAAATCAGTAACTATGAATCGTTAACAACAAGTTATTAAAAAAATTACTCCACGTGCATTGTTCATATAATTACACATTTTGACGGACTAATCAACTACAATAAGTAGTGAGGTAAACTTCAACTGATAATGCTAATACATCAGTCAAATATACCAATATATATATATATATATATATATGATGAAAATACCCATGAAAGAAAAAGGAAACAGAATGGTGCTCAAGCACCAAATAAATAACAAGTTCGAGACTATATATAGGTCCTTCGTGGTTATTTTCATCATATTATTCACGTGTCACTTTCGTGAAATAATTTTCCTGTGTGTATATATATATATATATATATATATATATATATATATATATATACCACACTAGTGGTGGACCGGATATCCGCATCCGCACTTCTGACTGCGGATGTTATGCGGATATTACCTCTAATAAATTATGCAATTTACAATTAAATTAGCTCATAAAGTAGCTTATAAGGTCCATCATGCACATTTCACGTAAAGTATTAATTATTAATGAACAAACAAATATATAAACCTGAAAATATAAATACGTGGTAACAGAAAATTGAATGAAACTTGTTTTATTGAATTTTCTGTGGCTGAAACTCTTGAGAAAGTTATTATTTTTATCATGATGAAAACATTAATATTAATTTTAATTCTTATGCATTGCCTGCCATAATAGTAATATCACGAAATTTGAAAAATTATGTCATATATTCATAATTCTATATTATATTGATAGATTAACTAAATATCCGCATCCGCGGATATTGAAATTAAAGATCCGCATATGTTGAAAAACTGACATCCGGTCCACCATTAATATATACACAATGCGTTTTGTATTTTCACAAAAACTGTCATTTCTGATTCGAGTTGAATATTGTCACTTTATGAACACACTTCGACTGAAAACATCAGATATGTTCCAGATACAAGTTAAATAAAATAGCAAACAGTTTCATTTAAACATTGGAACATACAACTGCATTGTCCTTTTATTCAACCGGGTAAAAAATACCGGTACTACTACTATTTATTATTATTTTGGGCACTTACTTAGGCAATAATCCTTAAATAATCAACAGTCGTGTGTAGCATCCGTGATTCGTTCTCTTCACTATTTCATACAACAGGTCACTGAGGTTGGCTTATAGAAGAAGGCCGAAACGTTAGGTAAAAATGCAAAAAAATATAATGGCACCTAATAATGCTGAACGGATTGACATGGAAATAAACTTAAATAGTCTACATATCAAAATAGTGCGTCGTCTTTGGAACAACGGTTACGGCTCATACTTCGATGGAGTGCCTCTTAATATCGGTTGAAATGAGTTAAACGTAACTGTCAAACTCAATATGTTAAATGATTTAAATCAAGTGGTAACTCCATCTGAGCTATGACCCATTCCACGAGTCATCACAGAACGCGATATACAAATTTATCATCTAGTTTTTTTTAGTTCATTAAAGCTTTATAAAATATAATTTTTCATTTTTATCTTCTAATTTGTTATAAATTAATTTTTTTTTTTACATTAAAATTTTTTATATGTTTATAATTTCTACTAGCAAAGGAATTTAGATGTCTTTGCAAATTACTTAAGACTTTTTTAAAGTGAATGTGGCTGAAATACTTTCATTTGCGCATCTTCAAAATTTCCTAAATTCTAGCTCTCGTCGTCATCAGTGCGGTTTATGCGGTAAAGAAAGCCGGTTCGTCACCACTCTAGGTGGAACAGAGGGCAAAGGGCGTCTGAAATGAGAGAAAATTATGATTCAGTTTTGATGTAAAATATACAAAATAAGTAGTTTAGTATAACACGAACGACACTAACCTAAGTCCAAAAATATTTCAAGCATATTTTTAAGTCATTAGTAAATTATTTTAATTGGTTATAGGTTTTATAAATTTAATCAATGTAAATTACTTTTGTATACCAATTTAGTAAACCAAGTTACGTAGAAAACTGTGTAATATAACTAACTTAGAAAAATAAATCACATTATTATTATTATTATCATCAAAATTATCAAATTATTCGCCTTACAAGCAAAAAAATAAGTTTTGACCATTTAAAAACCAATATCCAATTACGATAAACTGTATGGCTAAATAAAGAGTTCTAAATAGCTCCGAAATGCATGCGGATATATCACTTAGCTTTTATTTGCAGAATCCTTTAGTAAGAGGAAGAAAAGCTCGTGAGTAAAATTATCCAACACAAAACACTTTGTACAGTTCATTTTAACTTCCATACCCGACATACTTTACAAAAACAAATTCACACGCAAGCGGTACCTGATGAAATTTGAGAAACTTCTTTTTAATGCAACTTCACTTTCATTACACACGCACGCCAAAAAAAAAAAAAGAAAGGTATTTGATTGTAATAATTGTTATAAGAAAATCTTTCAACAATGATATTGTCAAAACTAAACTATCCTCACCAATGGTCCTTTCGCACACTCATTTTGCGAGGGAAACCTTTTTTAAAACTAAAATTATGCAAATCATTATAATTACTAATTTAATGCAAAAAAAAAAAAAAAAAAAAAAAAAAAAAAAAAAAAAAAAAAGGTTAACATTAAACACGGGGAGTGCCTTTTCTTGAATTATAGTTTATGAATAAATAATAGAATTTTTTTTCTCTAGATACGACTTTTGCTAAATTTGTAATCTTGTGAAGCCACTTAAAAATATCATCACCAACGTCACAAAATTTTATAGCACTCCTCTATCACCACGTAGATCGATCCCCTTCTTAAACTAATTGGCTTTACATATAAAATTTAACTGCGAGATTAAGACACTCACCCGACCCCTCAAACTACACTTCAAAATTGCGGTAAACATCTCTAAATTCGGCAAGAATTTCCTATTTTCTGATGCATTTTTTCTCTGGAACATTTAGAGAAAATTTAAGTAAAGGTATATTTGAAATACATAACGACGAAATTATCTTTATTGGTAACAGATACTGAATATTTAAAGTTTGTTGTAGAGAATAGCCTGGAAAATCTGTCCCATGCTATTAGCAGTGCAAAACAACACAAAACAACTTGATTACTTTATTCCTGTTATATGAACAACAACGAAGTCACAATGAAAATAATTTACGAAATAAACATATTTTATAATACAAAAATTGGGAAAGATTTCTCCAAGCTTTAATCAATTGATATACATCTCATGAATTGAATTTTCAAACATTTGTAAATTTTAAATAATAAATTAATAAATTTAATTAAGTAAAACTTAATTTAAAATATACTTTTACATATATATATATATATATAAACGAAAATAACTTACCTATTTTAATTGCTTCCTGACACAACTTGACTCAAAATAAATGAACACAATCTTACTAATATAAAAATCAAACTGACTCAATTTAACTCAAAAGACTCAGTAAATAACATTTACAATATATATATATATATATATATATATATATATATATATATATATTATATATAAATATATATAAATCTCTAGGGTACTAAAGCTAACAAACGAGATGAAATCAAGTGAAACTCGTTACCAAAAAATACTCAGGAAAAACTTTGTCTTTTTATCATAGCAATTTTTCATTACTAATTCAAGTTAAATAAAATTACTACTAAACGTTGATAGTAAACTATTACTGATTATATACATTCATATAATTACTGATCCCATTAATATAATTTTATGGTTATTACTACTTAATACTCGTTTATAAATAAGATAACTTTTATTTTCAAGGCATTTCAAAATACGTGAACTAAGATGCGTCATTGAAGGAAGGTTGTCCTTATGCCACTCTACGAAGTGGGTATTTTTTTATCCTTATTTTATTGCTAGTATTGTTAATTTAGAATTCATATTTATTTACTTTTTAATGATTTACTTTGTTCATAAATTGAGTGTTTATAATAAAATTAATGAGGTAATTCGTCGTTTAAGATTTTTAATGCGATTTTGAATCACTTTTTAATCCTTATAACTAAATAAAAATTAATGAATGAAGAGTAAATAATTCATTTGTATACAGTAACTAAATTAAATTTTTTTTTTTTTTGAATGAAGTTATAAAAAAAGTAAAATAAAAGCTTTCGATAAATGTTTTTTGAAATTTGGATACGATAGACAATGGATGAAAAGACACACAAGCTAATATAATCTCACTACACAACAGTGTGCAATTACGGTAAGAGGAGGAAAGAAGCTAATCTGAATTGAATATGAAGAACACTTTACACGCTACCTAATTATTTTCACTATAGTGTGTGCTACTAAATAGACTACCTCTGGTTCTTCTTGGCATCAGTCCAGTTTTTAAAGTCCAATATAATTTTAAGCTTATTTCGAGCAAAGTCTTTCACTCAGTGCATAAATTTTTTGTCTTCAATCAACTTTCCATCCGTTACTTTCATCACAGTCCAAGATTTATTTTAGCAGTGGTCAGTCGGGTCAAATTTGTGACGACAGTTATCGATTCTTCACCAATTTAATTAGAATTCTTAGTTTAAAGTTCAATTTCGAATTTAAAATGGTTACTGGTTTTCACGTCTTGCTTCAATCAAATTGCAATAATAATAATAATAATAATAATTATACAAATTTTTTAAATAAAAGAAAAGCCGAATAACATGTCGCATCATCAAAATAATTACGGAAAAGTTAATAATATTTAAAGAAGTCGAAGGACTTGTGGACATCACTCATTAAAAATCAATATTTACTTCTTTCAAATCTGTTGCGCTCAATGACTGTCATGAAACCAAATTGAAGAAGGAACTAAATGAAATAGTTTTGATTATTAAAACTAACAGTTTTATAGTTTTAAAGTCCCACACAAATGGGACTTCAATTATTGAAAGAACGAATGTAATTCGCTAATTATGTAATAACGTCTAAAGAAAATAATAATAAAAAAGATTGGATTTCCTGAAAAAAAAAATGAAAATCCCATTTAGAGTGTGTATATATATATATATAATTATATATATATAATATATATTATATATATATATTATATATATATATAAAATGATCTCGGTGATATAAAATATTTATTTTTGAGGAATCCAAACGCTTTGTTTGCCATTTCCTTCTTCAATGACCGTAAACAAATGACAACTAAGATTGAGAGAGAGATTATATTGAAATAAAAAACATTATTACTTAAAAATGTATGAAATAAAGTATAATGTTAATTGGCCTTCTCAGAAATACTTTAATTATACTAAAAAAAATTCCATATTTAAACGAGCATTTTGAACTCGATGTTTAACCAACATGCGCTGAAAGCAGTCAGGCGAATGGAATGAACAATCCTTCAACAAAAGAGCATTTTTCATCGAACCACAATACTTTCAGCCACGAGTTAAACATTTTTTCTCATCCGTGAAGTAAATAAAATTTCCCAGTACCCGCAAATAGCCAATTTCAGACAAAACAATCCTTTCATTTGCACACGCGCGCGCACACACACACACACACACACACACACACACACACACACACACAGCCCGAACTATGTTCAAAATGCTTATTTTAATATTAATAGTTTTTCTCAACGATTAAAGTATTTGTGAAAAAGTCAATTGCGAGTGTCTTGTATTTCATACATTTTTAACACAGTTACTAATGAAGGAAACTGCAAACGAAAAGTTTAGACCCCTTAAGAATAAATATTTGATATCACCAAGACCCATTATACAGGGTGTCCCGTAAGTCCGGTATCGCGTGAAAATTCTAAAATTACATTACATTTACAAAAGTTATACATTAGAACTAAAAACAAATGTTCAAATTGGTGTCTTGTTTCGGGATCTTTTTTTTGTCGCGGTAGAACTCCGCCTTTTCCTGAGGAGTGTAACTCGCTTCTATATTAGCCATTGCGCGTTATTCTTCCCACAACCAAAAAAAGGTCCCCCAAAAAAGGTCCCAAACACAAGACACCAATTCGAAAATTTGCTTTAGTTCTTACGTATAACTTTTGTAAATTTAATTTAAACTAAATTTTCCTACGAGACCGGAATTATGGGACACCCTGTATATTTTTATTTCTTTACGAATGTGTACGTTCTTCGTACGAATAATTCATGGTATGAAAGGAGGAGAATATGTTAAGGACAGTGGTGATCGAAGTCTATGGAATAACTCTCCAACATCTACAAACATCAATATTAATCATTTGGAACTTTTAATAATAATTATTAACGTTTCACAACAATAATAGAAAAATAAACAACGGAAAGCGCGTGAATTATGTTATAACATTTATTATTATTTATTATACTAATATTGAAAGGAATATCAGTTTCTATTAATGAGTAATATAAATTTCAAACAGCCACAAAACTTACAGTATTTACGATTATTGAATGACTTACAGTATATAAAAATGCTGGTTCTCTCTCTCTCTCTCTCTCTCTCTATGACCTGTCATCCCGACAATCGAACAAGAACGGTTAGGTTTACCCTGCCTTTGGAATAGAATTCGTACAAGCTCTTTATCACTTCACCATAATTTCCATTTATTCTTAAATAAATACTTCATTTGTATATTTAATAACAATAATAATAATAATAATAATTTCGCCTTTATTTTTGTTTTAAACTAATATATAATAAAAAGGATTTATTATGGACAAGGAAATCATCATGAGACCTCGAGGTCTACCCGTGGGTAACCAAGATTAACAGCTGTCAGTTTACAGACAACAACATATTTGATCTTTAAAGTCATTCCAAACCTTGATTCTCTACGATAAACACAGATTAAAGATTAGTTTATTTTAACCTCTTATTCAATTATTACATAACTAATCACCTTTATATATATATATATTATATATATATATATATATATATATATATATATATATACACAACTCTGAATTAGCGACTTAGTCAAATTAATCAGTTTATATATTCATGTAAGCTCTAGCATTTAACCTTCATAAAAACTTATACATAATATTTATCTATATAATCTTTTCACATTAATTAACAAAAAAGTTAACAAGCATCTATGTTTAACCTGTAACACTCTTTACAGTTATTATTAATACAATTATTGAAATATAAAGTAACTGTTAAAACTATAAATTAACATCTGAATATATGACTCGACTCACGATTCAAAATTTATTGAAAAATCACCGACAATTTCAACATGTTTATCGACAAAGATGATGCAATCAAATTTTATACACAAATTATGATCCGAGACAAGAAAATGCTGCGCGCGCGTCTCCTACAAATAATTTACTTTAATTACAAATTAACACGTTAAACGATTAATTACTTACGACCCACGGGAAAAACAAACAATTTCTCGGAGTACTTCAAAGCTTATTACGACCCTCCATCGGGTAATATGGGTATAATGTAATTTTTATTTATATTCCTTGAAGGGAAATTATAATAAACTCGACAGTACTACGGGGAATTTTCTATTTTTTTTTCCTCCGAGGTATAATGCGAAGGAACAAATATATATATAAAAAAAAGTATCTTAAAAATGTGTACGAAACCATTAGTAAAAATTAAAATCTTCATATGAGATTTTTTATGTCAGTTCATACTAAATATTATGCAGCATATGAAGAAAATATTTGTAGATTTCATTCTCTCTCCGAGTTATTTGTTCTCAAAACGGAAAATTAAGACAAAATACAAAAATGAAAAAGTAAAACGAAAAGGCGAGAGGGTGAAGTTCTTCAAATTTGTTTTCCATACGAAATTATTTATTGAAATACTGTTGCTTCACTGAGAAAAGACTAAAAAGGGAACGTTAAAAAGAACGGCCGAGTAGAGATGCGGAAATCTTAAAATACTTTCCCCGAATTATATATTATTCACAAACGGACACAAAACATTTTTTTCACACTATCCTGATTTAGAGAATCGTATAACCCTTACGTTCAAAAGGCGGAACGGAAATAAAATCCTTGTGAAGGAAAAGTAGCCTTATGCACCGTGGACTATCGAAGCACGTAAATCACTTACTTACTTACTTACTTACTTACTTACTTTCCACAGAGTCTAAGAAGCAATGAGAGTGTTAAAGTTATACCAACTCTAATAAATGAACGGAGGATAAACACTGTCCTTGCGGCTAAGAGAGATATCGCATTTCAATACGAGATGCCTTAATAAAAGGCTTACCCGAATTAGACTAAATTCTTAGATTTTAGCGGAATTTTCATTTTAGGGTCTCGATATTTTAATAAGACCTTAGCGGAACTTTAGTAAGCTTTCTCCATCGAAAGCCTTATGAACGTAAGGTTAACTAAGAGAAATATTATTATTAATGTTTTACTTAAACTTATGTACACGCCATTACTGATGTTGAAAGCGAGTGAAAATAATAACAAAGGCAGGCAGACCGCTTTCCTATTTCTTGAATCCGAATGACGAGTATACTTCGTTGGTGGCGGCACTGAGAGCGGCCTTTGCAGCAGCTTCGCTAGCAGCCTGCGACACCTGCTGGACAAGTTGGTTTCCAAATCCAACCGCTCCGCCTCCCGATCGGCTGGATAGGGGGGAGGGGGAGGGTCAACGCCGGCTATAACGTAAATAAATAAGTGGGGAAGGTTGCTAGCTGTAAACTGAACTAGGTAGGGAACAACTTAGAATGAAGAAGAAGATAAGTGGGCAAATTGAACGGTCACGTGAACGTGAAATGAATAGGAAAATATCTCGAACATAATCGATTTAAGAGGTTCCACTCGAAGGACCAACCGAGACGCGAGGTTCAAATTTTGCGCACCAAGACTGATGTCTTGATCACCTTCTTTATTCTAAGTGCGTGTGCGTGTGTATTCAAAGAGTACGGAACTAAGAGGACGATGTTAGTTGCTCAATTAATAGGAGTGACTTTCGGTGTTATTTTAAGACTCATACGCTCGCAATCATTTTACTACTAAGCGGTTCCAGAATTTTTCACTTTCAAACCTCATCCAAGACAGTTCTTACATTTTCAATGGCATTCCCAAACAACAAAGCAGACTAGAAGAGATGAAATAAACATTTATTACTCGTTAAAAATAGTGAGGTCACACATACTGTGGGAAAAATTATTAAATTTTGCGATTGCTTTACGCTTAATCCTTCGGGTGATAAAGGTAAAAGCAAATTCAAAGTAAACAGAAATGATTAAAATAAGCTGCTTTGATTATGATGGAAGAAATCGTTGTAATAACTGAATTCTTGGTCTAGGATTCGACTAGTAACCGATTCAACTCGCAAGACGATCGGTGTTACAAGAATGAGTAATCAGAAATTAGTTAAGCTCAGTGCTCGTCCTGGAAATCATAAAACAAAAGCTACGAAAATTCAATTTAATTCATCATGAATGCCTCCTTTAATAAAATAAATAAATATATTTATTTATTTATTTATTTATTTTATTTATTTATTTCCACTCAAAATTCTTAAATCATTCATGCCCATTGCACACTAATATATAGTCATAAATATCGTAATGAATGTAAAATAATGAAACTGGTATGGCTTATTCAATTTATATTTATCCTTTAATTAAAGAAAGTGGAAGGTAAAAGGCAGTCATTATCATATGTAGCATATAATATATTACATACGAGGCGTCGCAAGTACGAGGGGGCGAACTCGCCAAATCGGTTTTGAAAAAAATCGCGTTTATTTTTTACTGACTTTTAAGAAAAACTAAAAAACTAGAAATACATAAACTTTCTTTTGTATGTCAAAGAAAGTATTTTACATTTATACGAGACTCTTATGTTATTGCGTCATACATTGGCTGAGTATGAGGAGAGAAATTTATTCGTAAGAGTGAAATGACTAAAGTATTCTAATTAACATTTAGAAAATGGAAAAAAATAAGTATTCGTCGTTCGCGTTAAGTAAGTTGGTGAATTATTATGAATACGACCAAATTCTAATGAGTGAGTACGGGAATGCGAAAAAGTGTCGTTAGATTTAAGATACGAAAATATTTGTAAATAAGTAATATAACTAATATTGAAGATTTATAAAAATGATGATAATAAGTATGATAAATAATTATCGTTATAATTAATAATCTTCTCGTACTCACCTAAAAGCACTACTATGGCAAAGCTACTGAATGAGCGTGGTGGGGAGAAGAAACGAGAACTTAGTCGAAGTCGAAAAAGTCTTCATCACACTCGCTACTGTTCCCTGACTCTCTTCAACAGCAACAAGGTCATCGAAATACTCCTTTTGAGGAACGAGGACGTAGAGGAGCAGCAGCAACTTTAAATCGTTTACTTTCGCCGAAGACAGCTTTACTGGCTTCGTGTTGAGTCGAGGCAGGACGTCAGCAGAGAGGTTGAAGCGGGTGGGTGGGTTGGTAGGTAGCAGAGGGGCCTTTTTGCAACTTCGCCATGGTGGGGTCCCCAGTGTTGTACGCCTGTTGGATAGCATACCCTTCCTTGTGGCCGTCGGAGAAGATGAAGAAGAAGAAGATCCGTCCGTCTTTGAACACCGTGCCCTCTATCTTGTGATTGGTGATGTGTTTTTTAAGGATTGTAAAGTCATAGAACGTGTCTTGAGACATTTTAAAGACTTGGAAGGGTTATTTAGGACTTGCATTTTTTATGAAATACGCGTAAGAGCTTCGTTGAAAACGTCACAGTGGCGAATCTTCTTTTCTATGTGACCAAAGTCTCAGTCACAAAGAAGGTACGAGTGACCAGGTATCATAAAAATATGCCGTATCTCCCGAAGACGGTCTTCGTGTATGTGACGAAGGCAAGCCAGCACCAGCTTGAGGTTTTTGTTTTGGCCAGGGCAATTACCACTAAAGATGATTAGTATCTTGACACTACTGCTCAAGCCCTCAACATAGTGTTTCAGACAACTGGCCACTTGAAAGGACTCTCTTTTCGCCGTAACCTCATCCCAGACGCACAATTTCGACAGCCTTGTCTTGACGTCATGGATGCCAAAATTAAACGCAATGACAGCAACACGGCCATCTTCGTTGTTGCAGTATGAAGCCAGCAAATCCTGCGCTACCTTTGGCTCGCCTTACGCGCACGGCCTGTTCGCTCTTTTGGGTCCCGATTCTCTCAGCATCACGCACCTCATCCAGTGCCTCAATCTCCATTTCTATACGGTCGCACGTGCCACTCTTGGGTGGCTTAAAACTAAGGATGAAGTCGGCGCTAAACACATCACGGTAGAAGTGTTGAGAGACAGGTTCCTCATCACTGTGATGGAAGGCCCAACCACTCCTTGTACATGGCGTAAAAAGTGGTTGCTGAAACAACCACAATTACATCCCTCGCCAACCTTACGGGGAGGCACGGGTTTTTGGCTATGTCTACTGATATACTCCTCGCCTTTGTTCCGTTTCGCCTTTACTACGGTGGCTTCCCACTTCTCCTCATGCCGTGAACGGTGTTGAACTATTCATTCGTGGAACAATCGCAAAATCGCCAATGTGGCGAGTTCGTCCCTCGTACTCGCGACGCCTCATATTCGTAAACAGTGCAACTGCTTAATTATTCATACTTCTGTGTTTAATAACCTTCGTGCTCGTAAAACTGCAAAATTTCCATTTTGATTAAACAAAGTAATTTTAATTCACTAAACATGCGGCAATGACAACACCGCGAAGTGTCGTTAATAAATTTTTGCTATTAACATTTATTATCAATGGTGCCCAACATATGGCCCGCCAAGACGTTGCTTCTGGACTGCTTAAAATACATTATCAACTGAATGCGGCCGAATTACTTTTACGTCGTAAAAGGAAAGAGTAACTTTAGAAATGCAGGCTAAGTTTTTAAAATAACTTTTACCCTTTAAGATCGAACTATATGAGACTTAAAGGTTAACCCCAACCTCATTTCATCATTATTATTACGTACGAATGATCACGATGTCCAGACTAACTACGTACCTCGTACAATCTTAATTTCTCCGTACATGCACGAAAATATACATTCGAATTTACCCAGATCGTTCTGCAGTAGATGTAAATGATGCGCACGCAGACTCGCAGATGAAAGTGTTGAAGGACAATTTTATGGAATGCGGTTTAATATAGTTTTAATAGTCACCAGGAGAACAATTCCCAGGCCTACTGAAATACGCGGCGAGATTATTAATATCTGCACGTATTCAGACACACCCCTATGAAACAACTTTCTCAAAAAAGAGGTGAGCAAAATCGAAGTCGCAGTCCCGTACGACGGTTGCGCATCTCAACGCGGTAATAAAGCTCACTATATTCATGCTGATACCTATTATCGACGAGCTTTCGTCGAACAAGAAGGCCCAGACCTCCCACTACATCGCCGAGTAGCGACTTTTAATCTCCGACACGCCAATGTGGTTCGCGCGTGCTATGTGGCCCTCACTGAAATTAAGCTGGGCACTGCTGTTCTATATCATGTTTTAAAAAGGCCACGATCAGCATCGATATTATTTAAGCGTTCACCACAGTTATAAGTTAAGGTACATCCCTGTCCCATGTCCCAAAGAAGCGAGCGGTAGGGACCCGACCCTGGGCTACTTTAACCCGTGTCAATTTAAAAGGGGTGGCCGGCCCGCGGCTTCGTCGTCGTGGCGTAAGATACGGAAAAGACAACCGTCCAGCTCCAGGGAGCACTGGGGCTCGAACCCACGACTCGGCGGAATCTCAACACTGCCGAGCAGCGCTCTAACCAATCGAACCACGAGAGGTTCCAACACAGTTATGGCATAAACCAGTGATGTAGGACTCGACACCTTTTATTTTTCTGGTCTCGGTCATGGTGGTCTCGAATACATCACTGGCATAAACTAAAGAACTGTCGGAAGACCTTCGAAAAAAAGATTGTCTATTCCCATTTGGCTAGGGATAGTTGCAAAGTTTGAAAAAATCAACATCCCCCTTTAGACTGTTACTTCGATAATAAAGTAGAAAAAGGATCGGTCTTCGCAACTTTGCCTGGAAGATGGGGGAGGGGGGGGGGGGGATACGTGACGCCAAAAATAATTCCAGATCCAAAGCAACAAGCGTTCAATGGGATCTACCACGTTTGAATCGCCATGATTCGTTGCACTCAAAATGACACTGGTCTGCGTGGAATGACTTCGAAAGAAGCCAATCTTGAAGCAGCATAAAGCGAGGTAGCAGCACTGTCAAAACCCATCTTAATAATCCTCAAAATTACTGGGGCCCGATATTATGGTCAACCAATCAGACAAAGATAGAACTTCTTGGGAGAGCGGATCAGCATTATATTTGGCGAAAAGTAAATAAAATCTTGACCGTAAAGAACGCGGTTCCAACCATGAAGCACAGTAGTGAATTACTTCCGCTTCGGGGTTGGTTTCTAGAAATTTCGTACCAATCGACGACAATATGGATTCCGCAAATTATAAACTCTCTCGCAGAAAAAACTGTGGCCCTCTGTAGGGAAGCTTCGTCTTGGTCGACTGTGGGTCTTCCAACTTGATAATGACCCAAAGTTTACATCAAAATTTACTAGGAAATGGCTGCGAAACAAAAAAAATAAATTTTCTGAAGTGGCGTGGGCGGGGTTCCGATCTCAATCCAACAGAACAGCTAGGATGAGACTTAAAGAACCGTGTCCACGAGTGAAATCTTAAAAACTAGAAGGAACAAGACTAATACTTTCCAGAAAAATGGTCAAACATCCCAGTTATGAGATGTCAAACGTTGGCATTCACAAAAGCACGAGGAGCTTCTACATTTAACAAGTTATTAAACGCGGAGCTATGAATAATTATGCACCGACACTATCCACCAATATATGTAATACATTATATGCCACATATGATTATTACTTCCCTTTGCCTTCGATTCTCTCTAATTTTTCATTCATTACCACACTTTAACTTCATGTATTAGTGTGTACGAATAATTTTATTCGTACATACATTATATAGATATATAACCTTAGTTAACCTTGGTTTTGCTTCCCACAGAATTGTTCATTCTGACGAAGGTCAAGCTTGTCACTCCACCTTAAACCTACAGTTTAACGTGGAATCCGAACCACGCCCCACCACGGGTGGTCAGAAATTACAAAGTCTTCACTCAGACTCGATCTCAACCTCCCGATCAGCAGCCCAGCGTCTTAACCACTAGGCTACCCAGGGTACCCATTTATCTACCAACCAATTTTTATTGTGTAGATGGATGAACAACTGGGTTTTGCTGCGCGCCGCCTGCCGTCACCGGGTCTCGATCCCGGGGCCGATGGATTCGTAGTCAGCGATGCTAACCACACCACCGAGGTAGTGATTCAAATTTTTAAAATTTTTTTTTTGAGAGGGGCACTCCCTAATCTTGTTCCATTTCATAAAAAAGTATTCGTGTAAAGTTTGTCTTATTTCGATTATATTTAGGGGTCGCTACCAGATGGGAAATTTTTCTACTACATGAAGGACTTAATTGTTGAGTTATTGAGTATTTTGTTCCTACTTTTTTTGTAGTTTTGGAAGTTATAGTAAAATTATCTTTAATAATTTCAACTGGATACCAACTAGATTTAAGAAGCATGTGGTGGACAAAGTTGAAACCATGTTCAGAGAATGGGAAAAACTAAAGAAAACCAAAGAGAACAAATACGAGCGTTCTGAGAAATTAAGACAGAAAGAGGAAAATTGGAAGGCAGACTTTGAAGGTTTATTTGACATTGCTCATGCTGATTCTTTGAACATGATCAAAATTATAAAATAATACAAAGGTGAAAGGACACCAAACAGCGAGAGACTGGCTGGTGCCAACGAGGCTGTCTGCCCAAGAAGACGGGTTGGAAGACGGAAGAAAATTTAAAGACAAGTAAAAGTTTCAAGACAAAGCAGAGAAAATAGGTTGAGAGGTAGGAAATAAATTTAAAGCTAAAGTGAAATTTTTAAAATACAGAGGAGGAAATCCAAGTGAAAATTCTGCAATATTTCTATGCGCTAACATATGCTTCCAACTGAATCTAGTTTCTTTTTAAAGGATTCGATCGAATTACTTTGAACTACGCTGGCTGGCAATCCATTCCACAAATTAACTATACGATTGAAGAAAAAATGTTTAGCTTCATTAGAATGAAAAGGTTTACCCACTAATTTGGAACCATTACCGCGACTTCTGTCCACATTCCAGAAGGTGAAATGTTTTTTCGCGTCGACATTATGAAAGCCTTTAATTATTTTAAATACCTGGATTAAATCTCGTCGAATTCGCCATTTTACGAGTGAGAATAAATTTAACATTTCTAAGTCTAGGAATCATCTTAGTAGCCCGTCGCTACATTCTCTCCATTCTGTCTACGTCCTGTCGTAAATATGGGTCCATACGAAGGAATTATATACTGTTAGCATTTTTTCTCCGACTTAAACTCAAATGAGCTACCAATAAATCCTAAGATTCTATTTGCTTTTCTCACCGCTTCGATACATCGCTTACTCGGTCTAAGAGTGTCGTCGGCAACAGTAATACCCAAATCTTTCTCTTCCCTAACATTCGTCAGTGTCTTGTCGCGCATAAAATACTTCTTTTTTAACGTCGTTTCTAGCGATATGCAATGTTTTACATTTATCTATATTAAAGTTCATTTGCCAAATTTCCGCCCACTCGACTAATTTATTAAGGTCTTCTTGAATCTGCAAACGTTCTGCCACTGATTTTGTTCGTCCCTCTAGTTTGGTATCATCCGCAAATTTTGAAATTATACTCTTAATTCCCGAGTCGATGTCATTGATATAAATAATAAAAAAAAACTGGTCCCAGAAGTGATCCCCGAGGCACGCCGCTAGTTACACTTTCCCAGTTAGATGCTTTGCCATTAATGACCATTCTTTGTTTACGTCCATTAAGCCAATTTTCCATCCATTTGAAATCATTACCATCAATTCCATGAGAATGAAGTTTAGCTAATAATCTTTAATGTAGCACTTTATCAAACGCTTTTTGATAATCAAAAATATATAATATCTACCGTTTTACTCTCGTCATATATATTTACAATATCATTAAAGAAATCGAGCAAATTAGTAAGACAAGAACGATTACGTCGAAAGCCGTGTTGAGAATTTGTGATTAATTTATTAATTTCTAAGTGTAACTATCTTGTCCCAAACGATCTTCTCCACAAGCTTACCAATTACTGAAGTCAGGCTGATGAGACGATAATTTCCCGGGAGTGATTTGTCCCCTTTTTTAAATATTGGCGTAATGTTCGCAAATTTCCAATCAACCGGAACTTCTGCAGACTGTAACGACTTACTAAATATATATGTAATCGTAGAGACTGTTGCGCAGTTCACTTCTTTAAGTACCTTAGGGTAGAGCTTACCTGGACCGGGAGTTTTATTAGGATTAATTTTATTAGGATTAATGAACACGGAAGAGAATATATTTAAAACTTCCGTCATTTGTAAGTCATCGTAAACTTTTTCGTTGTTTTCGCCTATGAGTGGATCAATAGTCCGCGAAGCTACTTTTTTTTTATTCCTAACATAATTATAGAATTCCTTCGGATTCGATTTAATTTTGTTCACTATATATATATATTGCTCATAGTTGCGCCTACTTTTTCTAACAAGTCCTTCGGATTCGATTTAATTTGGTTCATTATATACAGCTCATAGTTGCGCTTACTTTTTCTAACATGTTTTTTGTTTCGTCTTCTCAATAGCTCGTAAGCATTTTCATTGGACAAATTGCGTTTCTTTATGTTTAAAATAAGCGTTGCTTTTTAACGTTAAGCTAGTTTAATTTCAGCATTCCACTATTTAGGTCTAACAGACTTCGCCAGTCTCTTTTTACGTAATGGGATATTACTCGATTCTAAACGTTTAAAATAATTATAAAGGAAGTCCATGTGTCATTGTGCGGTAGAGCCTCATCCCAATTATGGACCGAAAGTTGCAGTTTCATCTCACGAAATTTAGCTCTTTTAAAATCCAAAACGTATTCCAGACTCTCCAAATTATGAACATTAATTTTAATATCAAATGTTATTGATGTAGATCGAGAGTTTTTACCGCTCAACGTGAGAAAGGAAGGCGAGGTAAGATAAGAGATGTAGACCGAGCACTAGCCAAGAGGGGGGAGAGTTAATAAAAAGATAGCCGACATTTGAGAAAAGAATTGCGCAAGAAAAGGAAAATAATAGAGAGCGTGAAGAAAAGGTTAGCTTTGTGTTCTCCTCAGAGAGCTCATCTGAAACTGAAACAGAAAGCAAAACAACTGATAAAGAAGAGGCAACACTTGGTGCCATTGGTGGTGAGCCTGAGCCATCCACTTCAGCCGCAAAGCCATTGAAAAGAAAAAAGTTATTAGGTGATAAGTTGTCCGTCCACTTGCCTTGATGTAGCCAGGTTAAGTGATCGGAAGGTAGCACTTGCGCTGACACCCACAATTCAAAGTCTTGGCCATAATCCAGTAGAATACAGCGTCAGTTATTCATCTACTCGCCGAGAAAGACTGAAGCGTTCGCGAAAGATTGTTGAGAATTTGAGGAAGAAGAAGTTCAAGCCGCGAGTTCCCCTAACTATACACTGGGAATGAAAACTATTGGAGGATACAACGGGGAAGACAACTGTTAACCATCTTCCTATATTAGTTTCTGGCGAAGGAGTTGATCAGCTGCTTGGTGTTCCCAAACTTTCATCAGGAACTGGTAATTCAGCAGCCTCGACTGTTTATGAAGCATTTGTAGCTTGGGGAATCTGCAATCATGTTTCTTGGTTTAAGAAATGGAGCCTGCATTCTTTTTGAACAAAAGATGGGGAAAGATATGTTGTGGCTGGCATGTCGTCATCACATGCTGGAGATAATGCTTGAAGCGGTTGTGTCTACCCATCTAGTGTCTTCAAAAGATCCTGAAATAATAATTTTCAAGCGGTTCCAAAGTAAGTGGTCATCAATAAATTCCACCGACTACCAGAGAACATTATCTGATACATTTACTACGCATGCAGTTTCTGACATCAGGGATGAAATGATAACATTTGCATCAAGTCAACTAGAACAGTTCCAAATTCGGGAAAATTATCGTGAATTCCTGGCACTTACAATCATACTTCTGGGAGGAACACCAATCAAAGGAATCTCTTTTAAGTCTCCAGTAGGTCTTCATCGTGCCAGATGGAGGGCAAAGCTATTTATTGCCTGAAGATCTGGATGTTCAGGAGAGAATTCAAGTTGATCGCAAGAGAGGAGAAAGGATTGAGAGACGTATGCACTTTTGTTGTTTGGTCGTATGTGAAGGCTTGGTTCACAGCAGCAGCAGCAGCAGCAGCAGCACCTGCTCCTCGACATCATCATCTTCAAATGCTGAAAACTCTTGGTAAGTACAAAGGCCAAAACAAAACTATTTCAGTTGTCGCTCTAAAGAAATTCTCGGGGCAACTCTGGTACTCGTCTGAGGAACTGGTTGCACTCTTTGATGACGACGTATGTGCTGACACAAAATACAGGATGGTCCAGGCCTTCCAAACCCAAGGAGATGAGCACTCAGTGAAACGTGTCAATCTGGACTCTGTATATAGCTCATCTCGCTCATCTACTCGCTGATCGAAAAAAAGGTGTCACTAATGAAGTTATCCGCTATCTGTGATGAGTGATGAACTAAAACATGTAAAATATATACATTGGTTTTGTTAGATTTCTACTTTATTTTTGTAAATATATGATTAAATCATGTATTGCATCAGGGAAGTTGCTTTATTTCAAAACACTGAATGTTTTCATAGATTTCAGACTTCATGGATGCACTTTTTTGTTACTTTCAAAAATATATTCCAATTTGTCTCGTTTGTTTTAGTTTCCTTTTCTTAACATCTCCAATGAATAATGAATCTCCAATGTCAGAACATAAAAATTTTCTCACGTTAAGACAAGTAATGGAGAAAAAAATTATTCAAATTGGTTAACTCCACCATTAGCCGTGTCTCAAAGTAGCAAGATGGTCAAAGGGTGTAAATTTCAATGGCTAGTAGCGACCTCTAAAATTCGTTTAAATGCTATGAAACTTTCACCTATAACTTTTCTCAAAACAATGAACAAAATCCAGGGGTGTCTCACATAAAAAAAAAATTGCAATACTGATATGAATCACCCTAATATATATATATATATATATATATATATAGTATATTGAAACAAGGTTATACGCATCCCATTTATAGGTAAATCATTAATAACTAATCCAACATAAAATTCAACACAACAACAACGTCTCATTTACCTTACAAATTATATTCAGCATAAAAAAAAACAAAAATTAGAGCAGAGACTGAAGAAAAAAGCCCCACTTGAAGAAACGCACGAAAAATAAGTATAAAAAAACCAGTTGGAAAATGTTAGTAGATAAAGCAAAATCAATACAGTTTAGGGGCATAGGAAATAAAAATATTAATTTAACTAAATTACAAAAGTATTATATATATATATATATACACACGCAGGGTGTCCCATAAGTCCCGTTTCATAGGAAAATTTATTTTAAATTAAATTTGCAAAAGAAACACATTAGAACTAAAGTAAATGTTCAAATTGATGTTCTGTTTTGGGAACTTTTTTTGTTGCGGGTAGGACTCCTCCTTTTCCCGAGGAGTGTAACTCACTTCCACAAGAGCCATTACGCGTTATTGTACCCGCAACAAAACAAAACGTCAATTTGAACATTTGTTTTAGTTTTAATGTATTACTTTTGTAAATTTAATTTGAAATAAATTTTCCTATGAAACCGGACTTACGGGACACCCTGTATACATATACGTATATTTCACTGCCAACAGAAGGAATCCTATCACTTCTACCGAGTGCCGCGCATTTGACAGCCGCAAATGAGGAGAGATTTCAAAATCAGTGGAGGACCCATTTGGCAAGAAACTACTATTTGTCTTTGGAATTATCAATTCCATATTAGCTACTCAGCAAGTTTGGCACCGTGTTCAGACTCAATTTTAACGTGAACACCACAAATTTCTAAAAGTTTCGCGTCTCAACTTCAAATAAAATGGCGTTTCCATTCCCAGTACAAAAAATGGGTTGCGTCAAACTCAGAATGGCTTATGAATGACCAATTCCTGAACAAAACCGTCTCCTAACATTCGTACCGCAAATTCCGCTTGTTTGGAACCTTTAAATTGAGCGCGACTATTTCACTTTTTTTTTTTTTAAACACGCCACCTAGAAACTTCTATTAAGACCCTAAAATAAAATTTTGCCGGAAAATGTAAGAAAATGCCGTTTAATTTCCAATCAAAATATAAAAGTTCAAAACTATACCATCCAATGGCTAAGGTAGAAGGGAACCACAACCCGCTGTCAACGCCGTAATATATATATTCTCCGAGAGGCGTGGGTTTAGTGGGTTTCCGCTCAGACGCGAGCTTCCCTTTTCATTTTAAAGAACTAATACTCGAGGGAATGCTACTCTGGCAACGAAGTCTCAATGTATTCTGGGTATACAAATTTGCGGCAGGATCGACTTCAAGTTCGAAGTTTGAAAGGAAAAACATATTAATGATCCGTCAGATTGGTCCCAAAACGGGCTAGACCCGAATACAAAATATTTGAATAACAGTATTACGAAAAGTACTCATTAAAATTAGGTAAATTTAGGGGTGTTCCGAGTATCAGGGGGAATATTGCCGTACTCTCGCACAATTTACATCAAGTGTGATAAAGGATGTTTAAAGCTTGGAAAAACAAATGCCAATATATTAAGCGGCCCTCCTTATTAAAAAATAATTATTCTAATTTAACTAAAAAGAAAAGTGATAGGACGTCTTCTGTAGGCAGCATTATATATATATATATATATATATATATATATATATATATATATATATATATATATATATATATACAGGGTGTCCCGTAAGTCTGGACCCATAGGGATTTATAATATATTTTTTTATTGTTATTATTATTATTATTTTTTTATTATTTTTTATTATGATTTTTATTTGTGGGGCCACTTGAAAGCCAAAGTGTACGAGGTCAAACTTCAGAACATTTTCCACCTTAAAGCACGCATTGTGGAGGCGTGTCAAGAAATTTATGCGACTGTGATTCAGAAAGTGCTGTCGCAGTGGAGATTGCGTCTTCAACTATGTGTGCGACACAACGGCGGACACTTTGAACAGATTATGTAATACATTTTTGGACTATTTTGTAATTTTATTATTTTTCCCTATGGGTCCAGACTTACGGGACACCCTGTATATATATATATATATACGCGCCTTGGCCAAGAGTATTACGCATCCTAGGCACATTTCTGTCTTTCAACTATAAATTTTATAATATATTGAGAATGCAGAGAAATAATTAATTTCCGTCAACAACATTTTAAGCGTTACAGGTACATTAAATACCAAAAAACTGAACGGTAATGCTTTCTTAGGAAAAGTATAGAAATAATAAGAACGGTTTATTTATGTTGATACCATTTCACGACGATAATGGTGAGTGCTGAAGACGCTTATCTAATTTATGGATAAAATATTAAATTTGTTCGTATAAAAAGGGAGAAAACGAGGGAACTATTGTGGAAAACTTAAATGTTATCAATCTGTGAGGATTAGGTCGTGACCAGTGTCGTAACGCAGCTTCCCGTCGATCGGCGAAGTTAAGCGTCACTTGGTATGGGTAGTAGTTGGATAGGAGACCGTCCTCCGCATCCGGATTATGTAGCGACCCGTGGTTCGGATCCCGCATTAAGCTGTACGTCCAATCCGGCAATGACCTTAGATGTTGTGAAGGCGGTTAAACAACCCCATCATCATGATAACCATCATCGATATGTTGTCTAAACTCCCTTAGAACAGTACTGAGAAACAAAATCGTACATCGGCAACTGTCTTAGTGGTAAAGAAAGAGCTGCAACAGCTCATGGGAACTGGCATCTGAGGCTTTTAGTATTGAAATCCGGGGTGTATATATATATATATATATATTTCAACTGCAAAGAACACGCAGTATAAATAACGTAAAGAACGACGCTTGTATAGGAGAACATTCCGCGCAAGATGAGAAGAGAAAACGAACAAATGAAAAAATGAGGTAACCACCCGGGAATCGAACCCGGGATCTTCCGATTGCCAGTCAGATATGATAACCACTACACCATGGTCCTCAGTCGATCAGAAGTCGTAATTCCTCTACATACGCGCAGAAACCAATGCCCCGAGGGAGCACCTCCCGCATGCCGTATCTATATATACATTTCAACTGCAAAGAACACGGAGTATAAATAACGTAAAGAACGACGCTTGTATAGGAGAACATTCCGCGCAAGATGAGAAGAGAAAACGAACAAATGAAAAAATGATCGACTGAGGACCATGGTGTAGTGGTTATCATATCTGACCGGCAATCGGAAGATCCCGGGTTCGATTCCCGGGTGGTTACCTCATTTTTTCATTTGTTCGTTTTCTCTTCTCATCTTGCGCGGAATGTTCTCCTATACAAGCGTCGTTCTTTACGATATATATATATATATATATATATATATATATATATATATATGTGTGTGTATATATATATATATATATATATTTTACCTTTCAAATGACCTACAAACAACTGGAACGAAACCTCAGAGGGAAGCTAAAGAAGGGTGATATTAAGGGATACAAAGCCAGGAGGCAGTCTTGGCACTCAGAGACCAACAAGCAGCAGCAGTTGGGAAAAGGTGCATTGGTCCGACGAACGCAACTTTGAGGCGAGCCAAGAGACCATTATGATGCGAGATATTGCCATTTTAATGTGATAAATAACGTGAGAGATAGTCTGGTGCAGTTTTGAAATTATATAATCTTAAATGTTTTCAAAGGTGTTTGGAACAATTGGAGCCGTTCATGTGAGAAGAGTCAAGGAAGCTTATCAGACAGACTGCATAGTTTAAACAGTAAAATACGAGGTGGAAGCAGCATGCATGTTATCGCAGTGGAGGGGAAAGTGTTTTGGTGGCGCGGCAGAATGAACTTTCAAACTTTTGCACAAGCAATGTCGATAAAGTTTTGAAGTCTTCTGTGGGAAAAATATATCCTAATTTCAATCATAATGAAGTGATACTCTGACAAGATAATGCTTCAAGTCACACTTCTCGTATTAACAAGAAGTAATTTGAACAACTACTACAAAACAATGTTAAGATGGCGACGTTTCAATTATAAATATTTATACTTACTACAGCGACCTAGCGTCATCACTTAACATTAAAAGTTTGAATTTCCATTTTCCAATTTTTGAAAGAGTTGTTAATGAGTAAAAGTCATCGTCATTCGGAAATAATTCGTGCATAATTTTGTCTTTCAAAATCAAGTGTGGGAGTGGATTTACTGACAGTTGGGGCAGTGGTGTGTATTAACAATTATAATTATTTCAGTTTACCCTAAACTCGTGATTTTTCCATTTTAATATTCTGTTCAAAACTGACAGGCAGGTGACATTAAGCTCTGCCCACTATCGATATGAGGACCAATGAAAAGCGGGTGTTTTGTAGATTTTGCTTTGACTGTAGCGAGGTATCGCTTCTAAAGAGTCCGCTACGGTCTCCCGATCTTAACCCAATTGAACATCTATGGCCAATTTTGGGCGTGTGTCGTCAACAAATGATCTACACTCGAGACTAAAGAAGAATGGAATAGCATTAGCAGCGACACTCTTAAGAAATTGTCAACAGTATGCCAAGAAGGGGTTCTAGCAGTGATTCAGGTTTATGGAAGATGGTACATGGTTCTAAATTAGATTTTCATGAGCACAGCTGTGATATTTAATGACCTTATTCTCATTACCTCTTGTGTTTACTTTATGTGGACAATAAAACAGTGCCCAATACTTATGGCCAAGGCTATTATATACACACACACACACACACAGGCATATACTGTGTATATATATATATTTATAATATATATTATATATTATATATATATATATATATATATATATATATATACACACACACACACACACGGTGTTTCAAGAGGAAGGTCAATACTTCGGGAGGTGATTAGTATCGGTCATTGTGAGAAAAAAAGTTAATATGAACATGTGTCTAATTCTGAATAGTTACGGAGATAGAGCTGTTTGAATCTACAAATACAAAAGCATTGTTAATGGTAATCAAGAAAGAGAAACCAATTACTGTTTCTAACATTTAATGTTTAAACATTGGCATTTTGAATGGCATCAGATACAGAAATGACAAATTTGTTACAGTTTACAATACGTTTTCGAAAATCCTACCGTCAACCTCAATGCACTTTGTATTCGTGCGCGAAGATCGCGTGTTGTTCGTCTGAGTTGATCTTGACGTTCCTTTATGCGGGCAGCAGCATCCAAAATGCGCGCGAACAATTCGTCTCGTGTATCCACCTTTCTTTTGTAAACTTGACTTTTCATCCACCCCCACAAACAATAATCTAACGGGGAGAGGTCTGGAGACCTTGGTGGCCATTGAATGGGACCACCGCGGCCGATCCATCGACCAGGGAAAGTTTGATTTAGGTATTGAATGTGGAGGAGCTCCGTCATGCTGAAAGTACATACCAGCGCGTGTAGCCAAAGGAACATCCTCCAATAGTCCTGGCAATTCATTTTGCAGAAATTCTAGGTAACTTTGTCCTGTAAGACGATTCTCTAAAGTAACAGGGCCAATCAGCTGATCATTGATGATACCGCACCACACATTGGCAGAGAAACGATGTTGAAAACTTGTTTCCACAGTGGCATTTGGATTTTCGTCTGACCACCGATGAGAGTTACGAGTGGTGTTAATACCGTCACGGGTGAAAGTAGCTTCATCGGTGAACAGTATTAATCGAAGCAATCGGCGATTAGCATTTACCCAATGACAAAATTCCAGTCGCATGGCAGCGTCTCCTGGTTGAAGGTGTTGTACACGCTGTACATGATATGGATGCAAGCCTTCCTCACGTAATGTTCGCCATACTCTTGTGTGTGGTACACCGAGGCGTGTAGAAATTCTTCGTGAGCTAGTAGTAGGACTACGCTCTACTAACTGAAGAATGTTTTCCACTTCATCCACATCTTCTTGACCTTCACGTTCAGATGAAACATGAGCGCTGGGAAGTGTACCAATCTCACGCACTGTGTTGAAAACCCTGGTAAACACTCTTCGATCCGGAATTCTGCGGTTCGGAAACCGTCGACGGTATTCTGCAACAGCAGCTGTTGCACTTCCATCGCAAAAACCGTAGACATACACCATATCTGCATATTCGGCACGTGTGAAGGTGTGTGGCATTCTTAACACTGCTTCAAACAACAAACAATGTCACTCACAACAGTCAGCTGTCGATTAGCTTATGTTACATGCTTACATGGTTCAAGGTTATAGGAGAGGGAAGGGGGAGGAAGAGCTGCGCGCGCATCAGATTCAAACAGCTCTATCTCCGTAACCATTCAGAATTAGACATGTTCATACGAACATTTTTTCTCACAATGACTGATACTATCACCTCCCGAAGTATTGATCTTTCCTCCTGAAACACCCTGTGTGTGTATATATATATATCATCAGGGATGGGAAACTGAATCGAACTGGAATCGATAAACTGATAAAACCTATATTATTTTATGAACTGAAATCGAAAAAAATTCTGACAAAATCGAAATTCGAACCGAAATTGAAAAACAATCAAAAACTGAAATCTGAATTCGAATAGATTAAAAATAACAGTTTTGCGTTTCAGTTTTGAGGAGCATTTCGATCGCAAAAAAATATAAATAACGTTAATTTTTTATTTATTTTTTTTTTCCCCCCATTTATCCTTTAATTCGATGTAGAAAATAACGCGGCTGAAAGTACTAGAGACAATGGTTTAAAAAATGAAAGAAAAAGAATTAGGGAGGAAATTTTTTATCCCATATCAAAATACTTTTCAATAATGACTCTGCTTCTTTCGTTGACCTAAGTCAAGGAGGAGCTGTACAAATTGTCTTCAATTGTGCATGCTGTTCCAATGACACAAGTTAGTGTGGAACGGCTTTTTTTTTCTTTTCAGATTGATTTAAAGTTCTCAAAGAAACAATTTGTTGCCCGAAAACATTGACAATATTTTAATTGTTCGTTCTAATTTTAACACGCGAGTTTACGAGGTATTTGTATTTTGTATATAATAAACAGAAGTGCATTTAATTGATTTATTCCCCTTTCTAATAATATTATTTATATATTTTATACAAACATTTCGAGTTGAAAGTTTTTGTTAAATAAAACTTTGTGAACGAAATGAAGCGGGGGGGCAGACGAGTGTTTCGTGGTGCTGATTCAGTTGGCTATAGATGCTTACATGTTTAATCACACAAAAGTAAAGATAGTTACTAAAGCAAATTCTCTTTGAAAAACAGAAATTGAATACAAATATAAAATTAAATCTGAATTTGTCAATTGGACCCTCCAAATACTAATATAAATACTACTACAAAAAAAAAAAAAAAAAAAAAAAAATCTAAATTTAAATTGAATCGAACCGAAAAATATAAAACTCAAATCGAAAAAAAATTAAAACTCAAATCGAAACTGAAATCGAAAACTGGACTTAAAACCTTATCAGTTTCAAATCCCTGATATTATATATATTATATTTATTATATATATATATATATATATATATATATATTATATATATATATATATATACATACACACACACACACACGAGGCGTTGCGAGTGAGGGGTGAACTTGCGATTGTTCCACGAATGAATAATTCAACCCCCCCCCCCCCCCCCCCCCCGACAATTTAGTACATATATCCAAATACCCCTCTCGTACGCTCAAAATGTAATAATTTTCAATACGTGTATTTGTGCTATGTGCCCCACGTACACAATAGTCACAAAGTTGAAACGCGTATATCTCAAAAGTGGTTTGGTAAGTTTGCCCCAAGTACTCGCGACGCCTCATATACATATCATAATCCTGAAAATTTTCAACGACTTCAAAACAAAAACAAACCCTTCCAAACACTCACGATGGAATAAGCGGGGGTGGAAGTCCCCCACTTTGTCTTGACGGAGGTGCCGGTGTGGGTCGGGAGGGAACTGCCGGTGCCGGCCTGCCACTCATAGGTACCGGTGGTGGGCCCCTGTTTGTAGCAGCGAGAGCCGGACCCCGCCTTAAACTACTGCCGGGAGAAGGGGGCCCAGTTTTACTCACACTGAAAATGAAATACTTTATCATCCTCAAATCAATGAAGTGCGAGGAGTGCAATTAGTAAGGCGACTCGTAACCCATCCTTGACCTGGCAGGAAGAAGGAAACGAAGTGTTTTGTTGTCGCCTTTCATTCATTTAGTTTCACAATAGATTCCTATTTTATTTTAACTATATAAATAAGGAAGATGAAGTAAATAAACTTTTCCCTTTACCTCGAGCTTTCATTAGGGACGAGCCAATCGTCTTTGACTGGGGGAGGCATTGGGGTTGAAACAGTTGCCATGGAAACGTCTCCGATGATCTTGAGAGCCTCTTTGCATGCGCTGTACATCCTCAACATCTCCTCTCTCTTCTGCGCTTCTTCTTCGCTCTCCTCCATCATTGACGCCTTCAGGAACGCAGGATAATTAATAGTATCTTTCGCCTCTGAACTCAATATAAAGAAGCGATCCTAAATTTCGGTTCTCTGAAGTACCATACCTGATCTCCTGAAGCGTAAAGGTGTGCTAATAGTTCTCCATTAATAAACTCTTTGGTATTGTTAATCATGAGATGCATGACGGCTTTGGGAACCAAATCTTTGGTCGTCTTGGTGACTATTTTCATGTAGGAACCAACAAGATTTCGAATAGTCTCCACTTGCCGTTCTAATTCAGGATCCAATGAAGTAGAACTCTCAGACCCAGACTAAAAAGCAAACAAATTTAATGGTGGTTAATGGTTAACTTGACTATTGAACTTTACGAACGGACAAAATTTTGTGGCTCTGAAGAAAATTTCCAGTGTCTAATGACTTCAGATGAGCAATATGCGTGAAAGAATTGAATATGGAATAAATAATTTCATATACTTAAATGGTTTCACTAAATTTCAAACAAATTCCAGTATTTTCCATTCTTTTAACTTACATCATCTCCATTGGTCTGGTTGGTAGCTTTCTCAGGGTAAACTCCAGCTCTGAGGAAAGATGCTTTCCACGAATCTACATCGTCTTGCGACTCTACACCCAGCTGAATCTCCTTATAATCCTACAATTAAAAAATAATGATGCTTGAGGTGCTCTATGATTCACTCTCACGTATACTCACGCTCACTATACTCACTTTATAGACGTTTCTGTGGTCTACGTTGTAAAGCGCGAACACGTGCCTTCTCGACATGAATCCCGACTCGATGTCTTTCAGTTTAAGTCCATCCAACATCAGCATGTATTTCTTGTCTTTCTCTTCTTCGTCCTATCAAACAAGCCAAGTTTAAACACGTGGAACACTACTGCTTACAATGTATCACTTCAATCAATTAGCTAGTAGTGGGTCTTAATACCTGGGCGTAGCTGGTCGTTATCATCACAGACCAAACCCAGAACCAAATTATTTTCATTACGACACCCACTTACAAGATTAAAAGAATCTATATATAATCTTACTGCTAATATCCCCAAACTGGTACACAACCTCCTCTTGTCCTGTATCTCACCATCTTACCTTGTACCAAGACAGAGCTTCTGAGGTGAGGACGAACCAGTAATCTCTAGATCCTCCCTTCATGATACCCAAATTGGTGAGGGACATGTACCCTTTTCGGATGACTTGGTTCCCTAACTTTCTTCCAGTTTTGACTGATGCCTCTGACGATTGCTGCGCACTATCGAGATTGGTGGAAACAAAATTACAATCGATACACAAGGAGGGACCAAATACCAATACTGACATGATAGATATGAGAATGACACGTTGTGAAAGACTCGTGTTAGGAAAAGAACGCAGTTTATTATTATATAAATATAACGTAGATTAATTTGCAGATAATTGGTAGTAGGATTTTTTGCCTATCAAACGGCGAACTGTGTAACTGGAAAGGGCAAAGGGTAGCGATAAACAACTTAATACAATCGACTGTAGCTGGGTCAGAGTACCAGTTGGAGCTTGTGCCTCCCATGTTTCGTGCGAGGTGATGATAATATTCAAAAAATCTAAAATTAAACAAATGTCTGAGAGATGATGATGATGACTGCGTACCGAGACGTTAGTGATCTTCTCTCTTTAATGAGCGAAAGATAACTGGGTTGCATTCATTATCGCAGTGAACATGCAAACCGAGGAAAGCAGTCGTACACGGTTCTACGGCGCGGTTCCATGACACGTTACGTTTCCTAATGAAATCGCTCGCTACTTCCGCATTTAAGCTGATTATAGCTCCGGTATAGCGGGTGTTAGTAGTTACACCACTAACCATGAACCTAATATTAGTAATTCAAGGGTGACTAATTAGGTGGTTTTATGCCGATTATCCGTTATTTTAAAACCCATTTAATCAGTAATCAGTAAATTCCTATATGGGTGCATTCTTTTATATATATATATATATATATATATATATATATATATCCCCGCAAGGGGGTTCTAAGCTCGTGCTCTTGAGTGCTCTTTGTGCTCGTTTGTACGTGCTTGTTCCTGGAGGTTTCACGTGCGCCCTCCCGGCCCTAGCACCCAAGGATGATGGGGCTCGACCCTGCAGTCCTTGGTCTTTTTCCACTTCGACTATCCCCTCCACCCTTTCTTTTTCATCTGTCTTTCCTCTCACTTTTTCTTTGTTTTTCCGCTGAGATATGCCCTTTAAATAGAGGCGAATCGGTTCTTCCTGAACTAAAAAAAAAAAAAATATATATATATATATATTATATATATATATATATATATACTGGGTGATCCAGATAAATGGGACCCATAAAAAAAAGCCAAATATTCTTAATATTTAATTCCTTTCATAAAAACTATATATCATTCGAAAGAGTAGAGTTACAAGTTTATTATGAAATATTTATTTTTTAAAAATGACTCCTTTCAAACGTGCTCCATTAGTTGCCAAGCATTCCAGTGTTCTCGCTTGTAAGTTCTGCATCACTTTTGCAAGAGTGTGCGGTGGTATGGCCAGTATCTCATTTGTGATGGCGGCCTTCAATTCTTGCAAGGTCGTTGGGTTATTTCTGTAGACCCTACTCTTTAAATATCCCCATAGATAATAATCTAAGGGAGAAAAATCCGGAGACCTTGCGGGCCATTCAACGTCTCCAAATCTTGAGATTAACTCGCCTGGAAACGTTTGACGCAAAACTGCCATGCAGTTCCTCGTGGTATGGCAGGTAGCTCCGTCTTGTTGGAACCAGTGGTTTTCTAGACAAAGATCTCTTAATTTAGGAATAAGGAAATCGGTCAACATTTTTTCGTAGCGATCACCATTTACAGTGACCGTGTTTCCGGCGGAATCCTCGAAAAAGTACGGCCCTATGATCTGAGATGCAGTAAGACCACACCAAACAGTTACACGCTGACTATGCAACGGGACTTCGGTAATATTCAATGGATTTTCTGTTGCCCAGAAACGACAATTTTGTTTGTTTACAGTTCCATTCAAGTGAAAATGGGCTTCGTCTGACATAATCAAAGTTGCTAGAAAATTGGTGGTGGTCATTTACCTTCTGTTGGATCCATTGACAGAATTGTCGTCTTCGTGCGAAATCTCCATCGTTTAGTTGTTGCACTGTTTGAATTTTATATGGAAAGAACATTAAATTTTGCTTGAATATACGGTGTGTTGTTCCATATCCAACTCCTAACAGCTGAGAAGCACGTCTGATGCTTATGTTAGGATTATCCTGTACAATTTCATGAGTTCTGTTAATGATCTCGTCTATCCTTGCTGTGCGCACTCTTCCAGTTGGTTTTCTTTTTCCAATGCTGCCAGTTAGGGAAAAATTTCTGACACACCGACGGATTACTTTCTTAGAAGGTGATTTTGACATCTGAAAATTTGTCTTGAAAGATCTTTGAGCTGAAACTACACTTCTTCCATGCTCATAATATTGCTCAGTTATGAAACGCAGCTGTTCCACAGTCCATGAAGTCATCTTGACTTTTATTTTGTTTTGTATCTTATCTTGTCTTGTATTGTCAAAACCTATACAATCCTGTACAAACTTGTAACTATCCTCTTTCGAATGATGCGTATGATTTTATAAAAGGACTTATACTTTAAGAGTTACAGGGGTTTCTTTTGGGTCCCATTTCTCTGGGTCCCCTTTATATATATATATATTTTTTTTTTTTGTTGTCGGGAAGAACCGATTCGCCTCTATTTAAAAGGGCATATCTCGGCGGAAAACAAAGAAAAAGTGAGAGGAAAGACAGGAAAAAGAAGGGTGGAGGGGACAGTCGAAGTGGAAAAAGACCAAGGATGACAAGGACTGCAGGTCGAGCCCCATCATCCTTGGATGCTAGGGCCGGGAGGGCGCACGTGAAACCTCCAGGAACAAGCACGTACAAACGAGCACAAAGAGCACTCAAGAGCACGAGCTTAGAACCCCTTGCGGGGATATATAATATATATATATATATATATATATATATATATATAATATATATATATATCAGGGTGGGCCGTAAGTTTCCATACATAGGAAAAATTAAACGTTTGTTTTTATGTTTCAGATACCCTAAGAATATGCGTTTGACGAAAGAGCAACGAATTGAAATCATACTGATGGCTGGGTCGGGAAGCAGTCGCATGGTTGCAATGAACTTTAACAGACAACATGGAACGAACATCACACACGACACTGTGGCAAAACTTATTAACAAGTTTCAGAAAACTGGAAATGTTGCAGATCAACCGCGAAGTGGTCCAAGACGTACAGCCACCGATGAAGACACAACAGCTACGATACTTACAGCGCTTACACGGAGTCCCAGAAAAAGTACACGACGGTTGTCTGCAGAAAGTGGTGTCAGCAGATCGAGTATCAGGCGCATTTTGAAAGCAAACAAATGGCATCCATACAAATTGCATATGGCACAGCATTTGAGTGAAGACGACCCGGATAGACGGATGGAATTCTGTGAATGGGCATTAACCAAAGTGAACGAGGATGCAAACTTTTCAACTAAGATCTTGTTTACTGATGAAGCAAATTTTTACGTCAATGGAGAGGTTAATCGGCAAAACATACGTTATTGGAGTAATGCTAACCCTAACTGGCTGAGTCCGACGAAGATGCAAGGTGCCGGTAAAGTGATGGTGTGGGCCGGGATATGGGGTGACAGAATTATTGGACCAATTTTTGTCAGTGGAAATCTTAATGCCGAAAGGTATCTTAACATGTTGCAAGAAGAGATTTTCCCATCCCTGCTAAACGAGGAAGGTAACTTCCCAGTTTACTTCCAGCAAGATGGAGCTCCACCTCATTATGGTCTTCACGTGCGTCGGTATTTGGATCAGCAGTTTCCGGATGCTTGGATTGGTCGGCGTGGTCCTGTGGAGTGGCCTCCCAGATCCCCAGATCTCACCCCCCTTGATTTCTATCTTTGGGGGCACTTGAAGGCCATGGTGTATCAGGAAAAGATACGAGACATAAATCATCTAAAGGAACGTATCACCAACGCCATTACAAGCATAACGTCAACTGTGCTAATACGTGTTCATCAACAGTGGGGAACACGTATTGAAATGTGTTTTCAAACAATGGCAACCATGTAGAGCATATTATATAAATAAAAATGGTTGTCCATAAAAAAATGTTTATTTTTCCTATGTATGGAAACTTACGGCCCACCCTAATAATAATAAAAGGACGTGTGTGTGTGTGTGTGTGTGTGTGTGTGTTCCAGCCATAACTCCAAAATGGATGCAGTTACAAACATGAAACTTCACACACATATTGATTAGGTCCCGAGGTTGTACACCTGGGTGTTAATAAATTAAATAATTAAAATTACTGGGCCCGAAGGCCCCAGCACCGCGATAAAACTGTAGAAAAGAACGCAGCCGTGAAAATCTTGAGCTTTACATTGTGTCATGATTTCTGAATCTTAAGATTTTCATGACTATAGTTTTAATGTCCCGATAATTGAACCTCTAATTACTGTCGGTTCAATTATTTGGTCAATAAAACTATAGAAAGAACGCAGTCATGAAAATCTTGAGCTTCACACTGTCGCCCGTAATACTACTATATACGTGATATATATATATATATATATATATATATATATATAAAACATCGAACTAAACTCCTATTTGAAAATAATCAAAAAGATATCTGAAAATGGGAGAAATTTATTAAATTCATAGAAAACAAGAATACGAAAACTACGACTCGAAGTTAACAGACGCCGTTAGTATGAATGTTCTGATTAATTAAGAACAAAAAGATATTAAAGTATGGTAGCAAAGCAGCGAGTATCGTCAATAAGTGGGGGAAGGGGGGGAAGGAGAAAGAGTATTTCTACAACTTCGAAAAACTTGACCACCACAGCACACATTTTGAAGTTAATTCGCGAAACAAAAGTTACAAATAATCAGAAAACAAACAAAGATATTGTGTTTTCCAATTGGTGTTTGTAAACTAATACAAATCAGAACGACAAAGCAGTTAACATTTAGAGAGAACCCATTTAATCCAACTGATAGTAGTATAACTAACGTTTAACATATCCGTCAGTAATATCTTGTAAAATTAAGATTAAACAAATTCGTGTAAATTAAGCAAGTAACTCAGCACCAAAATTTGACTAACAAGGAAAACCGGACATAAAACTAATGAATAATTTTAACTTCAGTAAACGTCTACAACTCTACTTCAAAGCGAATTACTCCTGAATTTAATCTCAGCAAATCTAATACCAAAATACATTTCAGTAAAACAAGGAGACATATCAAGCATGTCAGATATTACATTCCTATTGAGCTGAGGCTCAGTTAGCAATTTAGCTATTTGGTTTAGCGGTTAATCGCGCACACATTATAGATTAGAGGTATGCACAAAGTATTAATACACTGAGAACATAATCTAAATATAGAATTCTAACGCAGTGATACTCCAAAATGAAAAGGAGGGACCATTTCCTTCTGCATTTAACCCTTTAACGCCGGAATTGTTTGTAGGGTTAAGTTATGAATGCGTGTCTCTGAAACGTTATCAATATGTAGCGGTCGTCCTTTAAGGGTAAAGTTCAGTATGGCTTCCTCCTGTAAACCAACAAACGCGTAAAAGGTACTCGACCTCACTTTGCGCAGTGTCGAAATTACCTTTAGAGAGAGAGTCAGTGAATTTTGAAACAGGTTTTATTAGTTCTGGAAGAAAAGTAGAGGTTTGTAAGAAACCCACCGCTTTTGAGGAATCTCCAAGAATAAAAGTCCAACCATATCATTACGTCAAGTCACGGTCCTCTGGAGGTAATTTTTAGGAGATAGAATACCTTTTACACATTTTTTCACTTACAGAAAGAAACCACAAGAAACTTAAATGTAGAAAGAATCTTTCCAGTTCCTCTTTATCATTCTGAAATGATGAATGATGAATTCCTCGTTTGGATTACGTTCTCACTGTACTAATAATTTGCCTACGTCCTGTACATGAACACAACTAAATTGTATTTTAATTGTAGTGTGATTTATTTTCAAATGGAGCTGCAACTTCTACTTCAAAATGATTATAAAGGATGAAGCCTGAGAGAATAATACCCAAATCTCATGCCTACAATAGTGATTTTTTAAAGAATAATTAGTGTCGTGTGAGCGGCAACAGCATGCCTAAATAAATAACTTGTTCTATATTAAATTCTTTACAGTAAAAGTAATCTAGAGAACGATAATTATTATTACAACAACTAGATCAGCGTTGACAAAATCCAAAAATAAAAAAGAGAGCCGAAATACGCACTCAAATTAGAAGGCGAGATATTAAGGTTGGGTTAAATTTAATCCACAACAACAATCAAAGATTGGTCACTTACTCCACCGTGTGTGTCCCTCTTGCGTTCCGTAAAAACAAAGAATTCTCCAAGTTAGCACTGTAATCACAGAGTTTGAAAACAGCCTTCCTAACTCCTACACTTTGCTTAGTGCTTTCTAGCACTTTTATAGTCCTAATATTTAAAATAGTTTCCAAGCGAATTTATGGTACTTTCAGCAAAAGTTTGGAAGTTATGATTACTTCAATTAAACCTCTTGATAGTTTCCTACAAATTCCAAACCAAACAGCGGATCTCTGTCTTATTTATGCGATGATTATACTTTGGCAAGCTAAAATTATATGCATTAAAAAAAAAAGAGATATACAGCATTAGCTACTGATTTGCATGACTTCCCTCCTGAAAGACCCTTATTTAATTTAACATGTATAAAAACAGGTTTATATTTTTACAAACGTACAGACCATATATATACACACACACACACACACACACACACATATATATATATATATATATATATAGGAAAAATTGTCAAACAAAAAAGCAAGCAAACAAAAATTTCCTTCGTAACCCATTTTTTAAATTAACTATATTTTGGAATGTGAAATGGTCAATGGTGCCATTGTTTCACTACAAAAAACGAGTCTCCTTTCCCAGATATTGTCGCCCAGCAACTGCTGACGCTAAAACTCTTTAGAAGCAAAAGAAGGAAAGAAACAAGTTGCAATATGAAAGAACATATACAGGACTCAAAGGGCTTAATCATCATAACGTATCACTGTACTGTGTGGCTAACGATGTACTAGATGCTTCGCAACCCATTAGTTTAAAACGAGGTCATCTCATTTTGTTTCTTTGGTGATTCTTCTCAATAATTAGTTGTAGCGTATGACTGCCGTTGCTGAAGGCAGTTTAATTCAGACTGAATTTGGTGTTAAGGAAAGAAGGATGGCGGTTTCAGACCCCGAACGAGGGAGGAAACCAGAAAGCATAGTCCACTACTGCATTTGAAATAATTTGCTTTGGCAATCTTTAGTGTGAAAATCAATCCAAAAAATGAAAGAATGGCATTGAAAATATTTAAAATTCTAAACAAAAGCTTCAACTTCAGGGCTGAATAAAGACCAATTCACACACAACATTCAACGCAATTTTAAGTTTTTCTGCGTGATGACCATGAAAAAAAGAAAACTAGAAATATCCATAATACTCCTCCATGGATATAAACAAAGGTAAAAAACAAAATAGGAAGTAAACTTTCAGAAGTAAACTTACTTGGCAAAACCGATAAAATCTTCATGGTTGGTGTTCATGTAGGCCAATTCACAATCGTTCATAAGAAGAATGCTTTCCTTGCAATTCTGTTCCCTTTCTCTGATGTGCGTCGTGATTATTCTCTCTGTTTCCTCCTGAAGACGAGGATACCGAGACATCTGACGATCAGAGATATTTCTTTAATTACCGTTCGACTCTGTGAAGCGTTTTTATTGTACATGTCATATGCAAATAAAAAAGTCATGCCTTTTCTTTATAGTTTTTATGTTAAGAAAGTGTGGGCAAAGACCATTCTAAAACTAAAATTTTTAAGCACTTTTAAAAGTGATTTTTCCCTTACTTTCGCGGCGCAGAAGCGCACCACGTTGGACAATTCTTGCACCACTAAATCGACACATTTCAGACTTGGTTCTTTTAGCCTGGCAATCTGTCCCTTAACGATGGCGTCGAAGGCCATGTCGGGCGTGAACAAACCAACACGAATACCGCGGATGTTACGAATAGCGAACGCGATCTCCCTCCGCAAATCCTTCTCATCGAATTCAATTCGAACGATTTCGTAAGGAAAACGTTCGTGGAAGAGACGGTTAATTTTGGCGCCTCCGGACAGCTCGTTCGTGTTCACCAGCGCAGAACCCGACCCCTCAATTGCTCTCACAAAGTCGTTCTGCAGCTGTTGGATCATCCTGTAAAGAGAACCACCTTCAACTCAGCTTTTTGAGCTTCCATTATATATACGTTTTTTCCATGGCTTGGTTCTAAGCAAGCAGTGATTCAAAATGAACAATAATAATAGAGCTCAAACTATCATCTTTATTCATAATCACAAACATTATGGGATTCTCTGTTCCCATCATCAGTGGTTTAAAATGAATTATGGAAATACACAATTGTTAAAAATAGATAGTATGACGAATAATTTATTACAATTGGTATGAATTGCAGTACTTTACCTCTTATTTATATCAATATACATACGAGTATTACAGCAATATTTACATTGTACTTGATATGGCTTTTTAATTTAAGAAAAATGGGCACTAATTAATAACATTAACAAGAACTGCTCGTTTCATACTGATGAGAAAGTGATAATTTTAAAACAGAACTATTGTCATTCAGACCTAGTTTATCTTTGTGATATCTTCTTCTAATATGCATAAATGGTTTAGATGGTTGTTGGGTTTGAGAACTTTAAAAAATGTAATAATGGGGGTTGTCTAACCTTTCTCTCAACATCTACGGCCATATGACGGAGGGGACCGACAGCTTTACGTGGGATCCGAATCATGGGTCGCTGCATAATCTGCACGCGGAGGACGGTCTCCCATCCAATTACTTTCCAGACCTAATGTCGCTCAACTTCCCTGATCGACGGGAAGCGGTGTCACGACACTAGGCACGAAGTATCCCGTGAATAATTTTTAACTGATAGGTTGTTAAAAGGGTGGTCTTTGGGCGAGTGGTATTTGGATGGTTTCTTTAGATGTTACTAGGTTTTGGAAAAAACTCCGATGCACTCATTCATCTTACGTCTGTACTGGCGAATCGTACTACAAATAAATCGCGCGTTGCAGCGCATAAAATTGTAGGAATAAATCAGATACAAGCATAAATTGGATGGAATATTCTTTGTGGTTAACGAACACTATTTTTGGAAGGTTTCAAAATGCTGTTGGAAAACCGAGGCTAATATTTTTGGATACTCGTGACTTTAGTTTGTGGTTTTACTGGTTGACAAAAGGTTGGATTAAGTATTAAAGGTCTTTCCCTACAGAAGGTGGTTTCAATTATGGTTGGTAGATAATATTGAAGCGTTGAGAGATTGAGAATGTATATTTGGTATGGACGTTACTCAGTCTCTCTCTCTCCGGGTACTGTATTCCAGAATGAAAATTCATAATCACAGGGTTCCCACTCTGTTCCTTTAAATACAAAAATATAGGATAGCCTATTTCCAAATAAAAATATACGACAGTCGTATAATTTCTGAACGTTGCAAAATAAATTACAGGACACTAATTACTTTTACTATATTCTAACGTTTTTAAATTATTTTGGCTCAGTCTCATTCCCTTTAACCTTGATTTTGCTTCCGCCCGAATTGTTCATTCTGACGAAGGTCAAGCTTGTCACTCCACCTTAGACCTACAATTTAACATGGAATCCGAACCACGACCCACCAGCAGACCAACGTCTTAACCACTAGGCTACCTATTTCTCTACTAACCAATTTCTTTGTGTGGAAGAATGAACAGACCCGTCACCGGGTCTCGATCCCGGTGCCGATGGATTCGTAGTCAGCGACGCTAACCACTAGACCACCGAGGCGGATAGTGAATATATAATCACTAATAGTAATTATATAAAGGTAACAGCCAGGAAGCTAGTTTCCCCACGACGCGACGTGCGGGCGAGTGTGACCTAAGGGTTACTTTCAGCCCGAGCATTAACGGGGTAAGCGGCCAACTCAACCAAACCCAGAAGACAGCAAGGTGGGAGCGAACCAGAGCCTCACCACTCAGCCACCGAGCTACCAGGAGCCCAATAATGATTAGAACAATAATAATAACAATAATAAAATATAGAAAACTCGATACTAAACTAAACTGCTATTTCATAAGCTCTCATATGGTAGAGTTTAGGTTCAATGAAGGCCTAATTAACGAAGTATTCGGTGGATAAATTTTTAAGATGGATTTTAATTTCAAGGCAGACTAAATGAGGCAGAAGTTAATGAGCTGTAATTAACATTTTCACTTACAAGTTACAGGTTCATTTTACCATATGTAAAAAATTAGTTTTTAGCTGGATCAACCTTATACTCGTATTTAAGGTGTTCGAAAGGTCAAGAAGCAAAGGAACAATATCATGTATATTACTTGAATCTTATTTACCCTAATTAAGATACTTCTTCACAACCTTCGCCTGCAAAGTACTAGAACCGATCATTCGTTAATTAAACTAGGGCATATTTAGACATTTATCGGATAGGCTTAATTTTATCTTAAAAAAATCTAAAAACTTCAAATTGCTTATATTTTAAAAACTATTAAACATTGTATTATAAAATAGGCCCATATTAATTGACAAAGTTGGATATAAATAAAATAGGTCTACGTTTCAAGACAATTATAGGACAGGTAGGAACTCTCTAATTAGAACAAATTTTATTTACTCAATGCATTTTAGTTTTTATGACCCTCCATTTGCGAATATATGGCAGTGTATGAAGGAAATGTTGCCTAATTTTATATCTGTAGGTATTGTGTATGTTGTATGGAACCTGTTATTTTCTGGTGGTCGCAATATCGTTGTCAGATATGAAACTTAATGAAGAAAATTCTCTACAAATGAAAGGGGGACTGACGTTCTCCAAATGTTAGTGAATGGAGAACTTAGTTGGTTTTGTGGCTACATTGGTGTAAAAACACAAAAACAAATGAAAAGGCTACTTGTCCACCTTCACTTATAAATTTACATTCACGAACAACTTTAGCAGTGGTTCGTAAAGTCACCAATGTTGAGAGCACTTAAATCGAGGATCAATGAGCATCAATGCATCAGTAGTCGAACTTCCCATCTTCTCGACAAACCAACTAAATCCTCCTACATCCACAAACATTGTGAGCACCACCACAATACTGTGATATAATGAATTTTCTTTATTAAATACCCTACTTGGCAACTAACACGGATTGAGAAGTATGGAATCGCTTTATGTAGGATGAGGCCTACTTCAAATGACTAAGAATGATCACGTAATTCACATGTAACAAAGTATAAACTTAAAATTCTTTAGAAAGTAAAATGAGTACAATTGACGCTGTTTTAACTTGTTTTACGTTCTGTTATCCATTGATGATGATACTTGACGCTTTCGAAACGTCTGGCAATAAATGATGAAAATGTTGATAGCTTTCGTTGTTCGTCATTTTTACGCTTAAATGTACATTCTCTTGAAACAAATTCGGTTAAATACTGTTACATAACACGTGATACTTTTTTTATGAACTGAATGATGAAGAGAGACCGAATTACGACGTTCTTTTCATTGAATATAATTTTTAAAGTCTCTTTTTACACTAAATTAAGACCCGATAAATGAACATCAGTTATTATAACGAGCAGACGAGTTTGTTTAATCTACTTTAGTCATAATACAGTGTCCAGAAATAAATCCTTAAACGCATGAAGTTCTTTAGTTTTATCTCAGCTTGTTGACAGATAAAATATAACAATAATGACAATTTCCATAAAAGAAAATGAACAAAAGTACTTTATAGGAAAGCTGACACTACGCTAGTAAACTGGTACCGTTACAGAAATCACACGAAACTGGTGTACTAATTAAAAAACAAATTTCCTATCGATATCGATCAAAGTGTAAACCTTTTCAGAGGGCATAGCTACACGGATCGATGATCCGTCTAAGTAAATGCAAATAAATCATCATCCCATTTAGCAGTCATTAAAATACCAGAGATGGTGCGACAAAAAATAAAAAATGTAGTTATTAAATAGGCACAAACTGGAACAATATTAGTAAAGAATTAATTAAACCACGACGAAACAGTTTCTAATAAGTTAAAAACTTAACTTTTGCTACCTGGATTCAATGAAAACCTCTTAAGCCGCATTTACATTGATGCTAACTTGTTATCTACATATTAGCTAGCATTATTATCGAACAAGCAGTTAGTGTGCACCGTTTACATTGGAACATCTAACATGTTCAGTCAACTAATACCATCTGCCGAATATAAAAGAGAGAACGTCACAAAGGCACAAACATTCGTCTGCTAACTAACTAACTAACTACTAACTAACTAACTAGTGGACAGCAGGGTTGCCAACCTATCACAAAACGATGCACACTAACCATGTTAAATAATATGCTAAGCCAACACCAACATGTAGATAACAAGTGAGCGTCAATGTAAATGCGGCTTAATACAAACCGCAGTTAATAATCGAAAACAAGTACCACACGTTGGGGTATAATCACAATCATTAGTAGCTGAGAAACGCAAATAAAAAGTCCTTGAATTTTGGCAGCTATAAAATAAAGCCTGGACAACAAATTCTCAACTTTAATAAACCAGCGAAATTTAGGGTTAATTTACATTTAACTCACTGACAAACGTCTTCAATTTAAGCTTTTGTTAATATACATTTTACATGACCAAATGTAAAAAAAAAAAAAAAAAAGCTTCAGAAAAAGTCAAACAACTTCCAATTTCACCTCCTGTTAACGTAAAAACAAATGAAAGGTGTGTGTGTGTGTATATATATATATACACGCCGTACATATACAAGGGGTAATCGGAGAGTAACTTTTAAGGAACCTACAAATCTGAAAACGTTTATTTCCTGCACGAGTTAACATAACTGCATTTGTAGTTCTGGCACGGCACTACTATTCCACATAATTTTGGTACGGTTGAGATACTTGTCTCCGGTACAAACCAGCTTTACAAAGCCAGGCGCTAAGAACTTCGTGCTTAGTGTATTTAACAACTGTCGAACTTCTCTGTCCTCGTCATCCGTGAGGAAGTGGCGGCCGCAGAAGCATTTCTTCAGGGGTTTTATGTTCATAGTTGGTGGGTGCGAGATCTGAACAACTGTACGAAGGGTGGTCGAGGACCTCCTACATTAACTTCTGCGACCGCTCTACCATCTAGCGGGCGGTATGGGGATAGACATTGTCGTGCAGAAGAATGACACCCTTAATTAAGAGTCCTCGGGACTCCGGTCAGATAGCTTTACGCAGTCTCTGTAGCGTTGTACACTGTAGTAACATAAACGTTTGCCAATGCCCTAATAGTAAAAAAATCCAATGGCAATAGACCCTCAGCGTCTCAAAGGACAATTGCAATCACCTTGCCCGAAGAAATTGTCGATTTGAACTTTTAACTCGCACAAGTGCTTCCGTGCCATTGCCGCCTGGTTCATCTCGGGTGCGAGGAGCGTTGTAAATTGGACATTCTGCGGTTCATGCTGCTCTTCGCGTGATCCTCGCTCAATTTGTTTGTTATTCGTAAGACAGTTCGAGGTGAGCGACTGATGAAAGTATGATGATTAGCCCTTCCTGTTGGATGCGCCACTCCACGCATATACTCCATGTCATTCCGTATCTGTACGCCCACGAATGAACCGTTTCTACCATACCAACAACTGCTGCCAGGACACAAGTCGCCGTATACATCAACAATTTGGCGATGAATGTCGGCCGTTGAGACGAGTTTTGCCCACAGAAAACGGATTGCACTGCTAACCTCGTCGCCTAATCATGTTTCCAGTCGTGCCGCCGTTTTCTCCCTCTAACTGCGGAACACCAATGCACTCCACACGTCACATCGTCATCAGGGATACCAACTTTGCCCATTATGCGAGTATCGATCACTGCGTCATCAACTGGTCAAAGCGAGCCTTATAAAGTTACTCGCCGATCACCTCCTATATACATTCATAAAAATCTAACTCCAATTAACGGGAGGTGAAGCAGTAATTACAGGTGCAACTGTTACCCCGCATTCCGTCTTACTTGCACAGGAGGAAAACATAACTGATTTTGTTGCGCTCTTTATTTCTCCTGGAAAGAAAATCTCCCTTCATTATTGTCCCAGGCTCAACTTGTTAAAAGTTCTTTTCCCATCTTAAAAAGTAGTCACTTTTACATGAAAAAGCATTTTATATATATATATATATATATATATATATATATATATATATATGCTACGTCGTGGCCGATGTCGTAGTTAAGCGACATTGGGTCTGGGTAGTAGTTGGATGGGAGACCGTCCTCTGCGCCAAGATTATGTAGCGACCCGTAGTTCGGATCCCACGTAAAGCTGTAGGTCCCCTCCGTCATATGACCTCAGATGTTGCGGAGGAGGTTAAAAATTATATATATATATACAGGGTGTCCCAGGAGGAAATGTCAAGAATGCACCATTTCACTCTTTGGGTATTTCTAAGTAGAAAGTATTATATCGATATGGGTCTGATTCCCAACCGTTACCGAGATACAGGCCTCTACATTTGGGTAATTAAAACATAATAAAAAGGCGATCTTAGATACTATTTAATGACACTTTTGGTTTACAAAAAGTACAAACATACAATACACTATTGCACTTATTGCAGAATGGTTTCAAAGTGACCCCCCTCCTTCTTCAATGCACGCGGCGAGCATCCGATCCATCGAGTCTTGCCAAGGAAAACGCGGAAGTTCATTTCTGAGGTTTATGAACGCATCCTGTATACGTGCAACCAACTGCTCCCTAGTTTCGGGCTTACCCCGCTGATAAACGTTACTCTTCAAGAACCCCCAGACAAAAAAATAATGTAAATAAATAATGTGAGGATCTGCACAGTTGCCAATGTATCATTAAATGTCATTGAATATTATCTAAGATCGGCTTTTTATTATGTTTTAGTTACCCAAATGTAGAGGCCTGTAAGGCCTGTATCTCGGTAACGGTTGGGAATCAGGCACATGTCGATATAGTACTTTCTACTTAGAAATACCCAAAGAGTCAAATGGTGCATTCTTGACATTTCCTCCTGGGACACCCAGGTATATATATATAACTTTTCGATAATGTTAAACAAAAATAAAGATTTAAATTGAAAAATATAAAATTTAAAAATTTAGTTCCCAAAATTAACTTTTAATAACTGACCCAACAAATTCTAAGTTTCAAATCTGAGCCACACCCGAACAGCTCGAATGCTTTTGAAAGCTACAATAAATTACAAAAGTAAACAAAGTAACTAAACAACAATAACTTATTATCAAAGTCATTTGAATTTGATGAAAAAGGCAATTACTCGGGCTCAATTATCTACTAAAGTGATAAATATTAAACGGGAAAGAACATTTATATTAACAACAGATTAAAAGCTTCTCCAACTGAATAAAGTTTTTGACACCAAAATTCAAGGAAAGAAATGAAATGTTAAATAATAATTCATATTAAATTGCTAAAGTAACCTTTTGTATTTGAGTTATGATGGGATCGTAGTTAATCAAAACCAACTCAATCCACAGCTCAAAAATCAACATTAAAAATACCTTCAAAACGAAGTGTTTATTTACAAAAAGAACATTAAAATATTAAAATGAACAGGGAATTATTTTTGACAACGTCGCGAATCTTATTCAATCGCGAACCAAAATGCGAGTAAACAAAACTAAATCTTTTAAGATTTTCACCAAATTTTCAAGATCGTTTGCTATTTAGGTGCACTGTTTGAAAAACATTATAAATGTTTCGAAAATAATTTTTTTCCAACATGGTAGTAACCACAGGGTCTTAAATTGAACGACCCTAGATAATTCGTCTATCATCAGATTCGGCCAAATTTTGATAGTAGTAAATATGAGACAGGAGAATTAAATAGTAATTTCAAAGCGCTATTAATGAATACCATAAATAAATCAGAAATATAAGTATTCGCATAAAATAACTTTTTTTTTCCCTTTTTTCCCCCACCTAAATAATATGTAAAAATGAGCAATTTTCCGCGTGTAATTTAGCTCTCATACTTTTATCCGATACAAATACAGACACAAAGTATGAAAGAGTGAACGATACATCAAATCCTACATTACGAAAGGTTGAAGAGTTTTAAGTTTAGGACTCAAAACTATAATGAACAATAAGAGCCAAATATTCTTCTTTAAGAAGGTATTAACAATTATTCTCAGTTCGAAGTTACGCTGAAATAAAAGTGCTTTAAAGATGAATGAGCGAATGCGTTTTACCCTTCTGGATCGATATTTTTTTCAAACCCTAACCGTGACCATTTCCATACACAGACCAATTTTACTTTTAACTTGTATAAAGAAATGATTGTTTTATAAGTAAAATCATTAAACTTCCTTATTGCCCCCAAAATATTACAACCATTTCGAGCCACACTTTACGAGTAAATATGAAAATTAAAAATAGAGTAGATCATACGGGGTATGGAGATTTAAATGCTTTTCAAAGAGTGATCACGAGAGATTAAATTATTAAACTGTAGATAGTAAGTCAAAAAAAAAATAAATAAAAAAAATATCGCTAAATATATAAGATTGTAACATATATTCGGCTCGATTTTTTAGTTTATTCAGAACAAAAATTAAAGGACAATGACAAATTAATCATCAATATAATTCCCTTCTTTTTCTATAACCTCCTCTCACCTGTAGGAAAGTTTTTTATGCCACGTTCGAAGAAATCCCTTGGTTTCGAGTTAAAAAAAGCGATCACTTCGTTTTCGATAGCTTCCCTGGATTGCAACTTTTGTCCATCTAGGTGGTGTTGCAGACTTCTGAATAAATGGTAGTCTGAAGGTGCGATGTCCGGAGAATAAGGTGGATGAGGCATTTTTTCCCAACCAAATGCCTCCAATTGGGCAGCGGTGATTCGAGCAGTGTGAGGGCGCGCGTTATCTTGGTCGAATAGAACACCTCTACGATTAATTAATGCAGGACGTTTTTCTTGTAATGCCATCTTCAGTCGTTGGAGTTGTTGGCAGTAGACTTCAGCTGTGATTGTTTGGTTATCTGGCAGAAGCTCAAAATGAATAATTCCTCGCATATCCTACCAAACGCATAGCAAAATTTTCTTTGGATGGGATCCATTCCTTGGCTGAGGTTCAGGTTTTGTTTCACGGCTAAGCCACTGATGTCGACGCTTAATATTGTTATAGAGGACCCATTTTTCATCCCCAGTGACGATCCGATTCAAAAATGGTGCCTGCAGTTACCGAGAATGCAGTGATGTGCAAATATCGATTCGATGTTGAAGATTCGCTCGTGACAAATCATGCGGAACCCATTTTCCAACCTTCACTACTTTTCCTAACAGCGTCAAATGACGATGAATGGTCATATGGCTAACGCCGAGTTGCAGGCCAAGTTCTCTTTCAGTTACCGTTGGGTTTTCCTCCACTGTTGCTTTCAGCAACTCATCAAACTCATTTGGTCGTCCTGTTCGTTGATAATCTTTCAGACTAAAGTCTCCATTTCTGAACTTCTCAAACCATCTCCTACACATCCATTCGCTCACAACATCATTTCCATAAACTCTCTGAATGTTTCTTGCAGATTCACTAGCGTTATATCCTTTATGGAACTCATACAGCATCACATGTCGAATATGCTCTTTCGTGGGCTTCATGTTTTTTCAATTACTGTAATATCGTAGGGGTGGCATTGTAACTGTACGAAAAACACCAGAGAAAATATTCATTAGCCTAATCCTACACTAGCCTAAGTCATTCTGTATCGTGATAAAACCTGTGCGAACATGTCTCCGCGTGTATTTTGCAACATTTCTAAAACTATTTCACATTATCTTGAGGTTATTCTATTATCTATCGTCCGTTTTCTAATCGAGCAGAATTTACGTTACAACCTGATAATTTTAAATGAAATATATATGCCATTTTCTTACGCTTGTAACGCCCTTATAATAACTTTCATTTGTAGAAATTACGGAAGTTGCGAGTTAACAAAAACCCTAAGACCCACTTTAGGGTAACCAAAGAAAATAGAAGCTAGAAAGGAGAGAGGAAAAAATGAAAGGTAACATCCAAGAAGTTCATTTCTCCAAGGGTCACCTGACCCACAGCAGAAACGGAATAAACGGTGAACTCGACTCCACCCGATGCCAGCGAAAGAGAAAAAAATGACAAATGAAAACGAACTGTCGGAACAACAGCAATGTCCCCGTCTACATTCGTAACCCTGACCTTTGGTGCAAAAACCCCGTTTCTCGCTCATGAGACATCGTCTCGTGACGATATACGCGTGCATGAAGTTTCATTAATTTATGTTGAGCGATCAGAAGTTATGACCCAGACACGAAGCACCTCCATTTGACCTTGACCTTCGATACAGGAACTCTAATCTCGCTCATGACCCTTCGTCATGCGTGTGGCGTTTCATCAATTTATGTTGAGCGACTCAAAAGTTTTAGCCAGGACACGAAAGCGTGACGAAAGCGTGACGAAAGCGTGACGAAAGCGTGACGAACGGACAGGTGCAGTCGAGGGTGGCCCCTCCAAGTTTATTTGTTCGGGGACATGGCGAAGAAAACTCGACTCTCGCATTACGCTTACACTTACATATAAACACGCAAAAGCTTTCACAAAGAAATAGTAGTGGTAGTGAAGTATAGAATAAACAAGGCTCTTAGGACCTTTTCTTCCGCCAACCAATGCCAACAGAAAATCATGATGAGAAAATTATAAGAAATAAAAAGTATTATTATAAGAAGAGCTTCAGAGTTCATTCACACGCATTAGAAAATAGAAAAATAAATGACGACAGGAAACGCTACACAACTTTACGTAATCTACATCCTACGCATTTTTGTAGGATATTTATTTATTTATCAGAGAGAGGTCATAATTCATTCGCGGCAACATTTTTTGGTTGAATCCTGAAGACTGTTAAACCGACTGCTTACTTTTGAAAAATGGAAAACGATCGTAATTTTGTACCTAACGACGACGCTCACAAATAACCGTAGGACAAGTTACCAGTTCTTTCCTCAGCTTTTAGTTAAAATTAGGTTGTTTAGCATTTCTATTTAATATAATACATAAGTGGATCAGTACTTCTTATAAAAAGCTGAAAATAAAACATTACTTTCATAATAAAAACTTCTGATACTGAACATTTCACATTGTTATTATATATATATATATATATATATATATTATATATAATATATATAGTCCCTAACTATTTAGCAGAAATAATAATATTTTAAGGAAAAAAGAACAGCATTTTCAGGCATTTTTCAGGTTGCTCGCCAATGCTGTAAAATTTTCATGCAGAAGTAAGCCTAACCTTTAAGTTAGATTAACGCTATTATTTCCTATTTCCGAATATGTTTTTTTACCCCTGAGAACACCCCCTCGCCTTCAGCTCCCATCTAAAAAATCGCCTTTAGTGAACGCTGTTTGAATGTCGTGACGCGAGATAGGTTATGAAATTGAATGATTGTGTATAATCTATGTAGAACGTAAAATTTGGTTTACATGATCATGCTTCGGTTCTCGGCAATTATCCCAGATTTAGAGAAAACATCGTCGTTGCCAATAAAAAATTACAAACAGAACGGGATCTATGATACATAAGCAGAATGACAGATAGCATTGAACTGGCGCATTTCTATCATTCTACTTAGGTCTGATCGATCCCTATTCGCTCGTGTACAATTTCCTTTCCTGCACATGGAAAAATATTTATCGGCAACGACGAAACTATCATCCAGTTACGGTCAAAACATTCCCCATGCGGAGGGAGGCCTAATACTTATACAGTAGACCCTCGCCGTTTGCAGATTTTTTGTTCGCGGTCAATTTATTGTGACAATTCGCGGGCCACAGCGAACAAAGTAGTTCCCGCGGAAGAATACAGGCGCCATTTTATCTCCCGCGTAGCGTCAGCCTGAGCTTGCTAGCATCCCGTTAGGTTGTTCCGTGCATCTCGTGATTTTATTTACAACTTTTTGATCATGGCATCCAAGAGAAAATCACCTCCATTCAACGTCATCTCATTACCATCAACTCGTCTTTATTGACATCATCGTCATCTTTGCATTAAATTTATCATCATCATCACAGTATTACAGATACGTACAGTTTATTAAAGGGTGGTTTTATTTTTATTGAAGCTATTTTTGTTCTTAATAACCCATTCTTCTTCGGTAAAGTATATACCACAAAAACAATGCACAAACTCGTATATACTGTGGTTAAGACGCTGGGCTGTTGATGGTTCCACGTTAAACTGTAGGTCTAAGGTGGTCATTTGTATAAAGAAATATATGGCAGAGAGGATAAATTTTTTTTTAGACTAAGTACTTAACCCTATTTTCCCCATAAGCTTTTAAGTTCGCGCATCGCGGATTTGCCGTTCGCGGCGAAATCCAAAAACGTAACCTCCGCGAACGGTGAGGGTCTACTCTATACAAATTGACATTACCTCCGATTTCGAAATGCAAGGTGGTACGTGCTTTTACATCTAAAATCATTTAAGATAACGATATGGAATAACCCAATAAACTCGCCAATCATACATTTCGAGATGCAAATTAATAGCTTGCTAATCAAGTAATGCGGAGTGAGAGAGGGCTTCATCATTGCCCTAAAAAGTATGAATGGAAAATAGCAGAGTTCTTGCTATTTTCGTTTGTAAAACGAAAAAAAAATTGGAGTTATACCGACAAAATTCTTGTTACACTTACAAATCCAATAATGCTAGAACGGATTATGAACGATCCTCGCTCCACTCGGATCCCTAGGTAGTAATAAACGAATACGTCTAATCAACACTATAGTTACTAATATTAGGAAGTGGCAAAGATTCTACCAAAAGACTGTGATTTCAGTCAGACGATCTAAAATCAATATCAGAATGTTTCATACTGATCTCATTAAAAGATTAATGTTCCCTGTCCTATGCAGTAATGAAGAATGAGTGCGTTTGACTCGGTCGTGTTTGTTCGAAGGAAAGTGATTAATTCCCATAGCTATTTACATATTTGTTTCTAATCTATTCATGCGAAGGTGCGCGTCATTATGGAATCACTCAAAGATTTGTAACCATGATCTTTTAGACAAAGCGATTACTTTTAAAAATATTTTTTATAATGCAGAATAGGTCTCTTCACAGCTCGCTCACAAATTAGGTTGATGTATTCTCATTGAATACGTACAAATGCAAGGATTATAATATTTATATTAGCGCAAAGGTATACTTTGACATCAGGATTTATGAACTCGCTATGGCATAGTGGAATAGTAATTTTCAATCGTCCAGCAAAAACCAACGTCTATCGGTAGAATCTTAGCCGCTTCATAATATTAGTAACTACAATAATAATAAACTCGCCTCCTACGATATGGACACATTTCTGAACAATAATCTTGAAGTGGTTATTCACCTCGTAGACGATTACTGTTCGGCAGAATTTCTTTTGAAGCTGGTTGGTCTCTTTCATAGGAGGGCAAGTCGGCGCATGTGCGATTTGGGATAGTATGTATTTAAATTATGACTTTTATTTAGTTGCATTTTGGTTTGGGACTGAATAAAGTCTACAA
>JAJOZX010008203.1:0-100000 GCA_023014485.1 Bathynomus jamesi | reverse complement strand
GAATTACTTCCAAAAGATGTTTTACATATTCCTTTGAGCTACCCCATGCTGTAATACAATATAATAAACGTGGATGGATGAAGGAATGATACGTATTGGGTAAGGAGTGCGTTTTGAGGAAGGGTCTTTTTCAGTTTATATAATATGAAGAGAAATCTTGATATTTTGGATTTGATATGTTGTATATTACTTTTGAAATTTAATTTGTCATCTAAATTAATGTTAAGTACTTTAACCTCATTCACCCTTGCAATAGTAGTATTCCCAATTTTTATTTGACAATTTGTATTAATATGTTTTGTGGTAATAATCATACAAGATGACTTTGTCAGGTGAACAATAAAAGTTTATTAGCATACATCCACTTGTACACATTTTGTAACTGCCTGTTCGTCTCATTAATCAGAGAAAATCTGCTTTATGATGGGAAGCAAGTTTGGTATCATCCGCGTATTGTATCCAATTTAATGTGGATGAGATGAAAATAGTTGACACGAATTAATAATAGCACTAGGCCAAGAATAGACCCTTGTGGGACTCCTTTAAATCTGTTGTACTGACGGCGATTTGACATATAATTTAAACCAATCGAGGATATTTTCCCTTTATTCCATATATGTAAAGTTTATTCAATAAGATTTCATGCGAAAGTGTATCAAATGCTTTTGAGAAGTCGAGGAAGATCAAGGCAGTATATTTTTAGCCGTTTAAGTTCTGATACACATTTTCTAATAGCATGTTTATGGCATCTTCCGTTGCGTGTCCACCTCTAAACCCAAATTGTGTTTGTTAAAATATCGTATTGCTTAGGAAGTTAGTAATTTCACTTGAAGTGGCGATAATCGGATGACTTGTTTGGGTTTCTGACGTAAATAGAGGGCATACTCTGGTCCTTTAGACTGTCAGGGAATATACCTCGTGTTATTGATTCATTTACGAGTTTACTGAGGTATTGCAATTTCATCGGATACTAATTTGTATATTTTTACCGGATTGTATTGATGTCAGAATCTTTCTTCAGATTTTTTATTACTAGAAGAATATCGTATGGTAGGATTAGATCAAAGAAAAATAAATTTGGATTTGGTTGTGGCACGAGTGTCTGTAAAACTGGCTATGTTTTTGGGGTGACTAAGAATTTACGCCTTGTGTGAGGGAGGACAAGGATTTGTTTTAACCTTCTTGTGTTAATTAACGTTTTCAGAGAATTAGAGAGCCTTTTTGGATTGGATTTTTGTTCATCAATTTTGAACCTAACCTCTTATTGATTTACTTAACCCCTTATTCTCTTCTTTTAACCCCCCTACTCTCTTCTTTCTCTCGGGCTAACCTTAGAGTGGATCTTAGGGTCTTTGTTAGCCTTAGCTTCTGTAGATCTATAGATCTCCTTTGCTTTTTTAATAACTGCATTAAGTCTGTTACAGTAACTTTTGCACGTCCGTTCGAAAATAATATCAGTTTTCCATAGTTTAAAGAGTACACGCTCGCGTTTAATACTCACAATGAGTGCTAGTGTGATCCATTGGTGGTTGTATTTAGTTTTAGATATTACTTTTGATTAAGAGGAAAGTTTACGCTGAATATATGCATTAGTGCGTCTGAGAATGCTTAAAATTTTGTTCCAATGTCACGGTTACTTTCGGTTTTTCTTCTCCAACGTTCTCGCTTCAACGTCGGTCAAATGCTCGCTCGAAAATACTTTCGAGTTTAATTGAATTACAGTAACTCTTCGCTCCATTTACCGTCGTACGGCCATTGGAACGGTAATCGGTTCTTACCTTTTGAGATCTATTGACGACCCCGACATAACCCCTCCGAAGGGGAAGTAATTTGTTCTCCAAAATATCTCTGGCGTCGGTACCATCATCCATCAAATCTAACTTCGTGATAACTCCAATCGTTCTAATACCTTCAAATAAAATTTACGTTAGAATCGACGTAGCGATCGTGTGGCACTTTACGACGACAAAACTTTGTAAAAAAGAAAACTAGTAACGCTAAATCAAATATACAATAATTAATAGAATCTTAATAAAAGTAAGAGCTATAGTTAATCAATAAAACAGTTTTAAAAAAAATAATACTTTCAACTTTTCCATACAATTCTACCCCGCGGGTTCCAACCTTAATAGTAGTGATGGGACGATTAATCGGAATCGGAAGAATCGGAAGAATCGAGCATTTTTCAGGAATCGGAATCGGAATCGGAATCGAGAGAATTGTACCATGATTTCCGATTCTTAAAACGATTCTTTAACTTTTAATAAGAAAATTAATTAATTTATTATCTTTTCAAAAGAGAGGTGGTGGTAGCGAAAGTGATACGAAAGGAAAGCGGAAGGTGTGTGGGGGTTTTCGTTTAACGGTTCTCTTGAAGCCACCCTGGTGCTAAACTGGGAAAGGGCCGTTGGATGAAAAAAAAAAATCTTTTTAGGTAATAACTAATAAGTGATTACGATTACGAGCGAAAGATGACAACTTAAGTAACACTGAACACAGAGTATCAGAACTGACAAGTCGCCACACGCCCAGAGCCCATTACAGTGGTGGTATGTTAATAAAGACAGCTTTCCTAATATGACTCTTCTAGCTAGAAAATATTTATGTGCACCCCCCCTCTTCAGTTGAAAGTGAAAGGGTATTCAGTGTTGGTGGTAATATATATTCACCAAAAAGAAATAGAATGCGAGCAGAAACAGGAGAGATGCTAATGTTTTTGCATTATAATTTAAGGGTCCTGGGTTTTGAATACAAATAAATTCTTACTTATTCACTTATTTATTTGCATTTTGTAGGCTAAGGAGTAAGGATTGCTTTTTGAGTAAAAGGATTTTTTTAAACTTTTAATTGAACCAGTTTTGCAATGTAAACTTTAAAATTTAAATGAAAGAGGATAACAAATTTTATTTTTATTGTATTGTAGCTATACATTAAAACATGTATATCCATGATGTGTAATCAAGAAGATTAAAATGAATTGTTACAACTTACAGTTGATTTTTATTTTTAAACCAATCTATTATAATTTATAATTTATATTAGTACCATACTCATAATGTAAATAGTTAATCTTACCAGAGTAAAATATGACAATTTCCAGAAAAACAAGTATAGAATTATATTTAAAAATATTGAGAATCGGAATCGGAATCGAGAGAATTGTACCATGATTTCCGATTCTTAAAACGATTCTTTAACTTTTAATTGAACCAGTTTTGCAATGTAAACTTTAAAATTTAAATGAAAGAGGATAACAAATTTTATTTTTATTGTATTGTAGCTATACATTAAAACATGTATATCCATGATGTGTAATCAAGAAGATTAAAATGAATTGTTACAACTTACAGTTGATTTTTATTTTTAAACCAATCTATTATAATTTATATTACCATACTCATAATATAAATAGTAGTTAATCTTACCAGAGTAAAATATGACAATTTCCAGAAAAACAAGTTTAGAATTATATTTAAAAATATTGAGAATCGGAATCGAATCGGAATCGAGACTTTTTAGTGGTATCGGAATCGGAATCGGAATCGTTAAAAATTTTGGTATCGTCCCATCACTACTTAATAGTGAACGGATCGCGGGCTTAATACTTAGGCCGGATGCGAACAGGATCGTCTCGCGACTGACGACTTTGGTCGCGAGTACTCGAGTCGCGCGTGATTTTACATTGACAATGCGGCGACCGCAATTCGCGTCGCGGTTGCTATAGTGTGCGGGGGCTCCCACTCCGTCAATGTAAAATTACACGCGACTCGTCACGACCCGAGTCGTCAGTCGTGAGACGATCCTGCGCGCGGCTGACCTTAATGGACTTATAATTTCAGCAACCAAAATTTTATTCCCTTCAACAAACCCAAGTTTTACATTAAGTTCCACTATAGTAGTGTAAGGCATCCAAATTTGTTCACTAAAATGAGTTTCATTTTATGCTCAGTCTTCTTAAAAAAAAATTTAAAAATAAATAAAAAGGGGGATCTAAACACAATTCTCAGAATCTGAAAATTGGGACTCAGAGCCCCCAATGGTGAGAGCTGAAACACACTCAATTTTAAGCTTTTAACCTCAACTTTAATAATGAAAAGCGATCCGAATGAGTAGCAGCGACAAAACTTACCTTATAGAAAAGAGGATTAACGAAAGAAACAATATAGGAAAGGCGTCCTCGAGTAAATAATGGAGAAATTTTAGTAAATTAATAATGCTCAATTATACAATTTTTAAGTCTCTCTTTCAGTTTTGGCAAAACGAGTAATAAGTAACGGAATAAATGCTGCTTCATTATTTACGAGGATCATCGTTCAATAAGTGAACACTGTCGATGTACATCTCGTGACTCCAGTATTTTCACGAGAAATAAGGCAATTAATCCTTTCAACTTATTCTGTAAATTGTGAAGGAATCCAACATCTAAAAGATGTCTTTGAAAAAAATTAAATTATTTGGTAACTAGTTTCAAAAACTTCAAAGAAATATTAAAAGGTCTTTCCTAAAATCTTTCAAATTTCTTTCATCTGCATTATTATTATTATTATTATTATTATTAATATATATATTATATACATATGATACAAACCCACAAGGAAAAATAAAAATGATTCCAAGGCTTTAGTATATTCAGAAGTAAACCTCGTCAGGGAATGACGTCATTCCCTGACGAGGTGTAGTTCCGAATACACTAAAGGCCTTGGAATCATTTTATTTTTCCTTGTGGATTTGTATAATTCATTCATTTCACGCGTTTAATTGTGAAATTCATCCCATATATATATATATATATATATATATATATATATATATATATATATATATATATATATATATATATATATATATATATATATATATATGAAAAATTATTTCACGAAAGTGACACGTGAAAAATATTTATGATGAATAAAACCACGAAGGGAAAAGAAACACAAAGGGGTGCTCAAGCGCTTTCGTCTAATGACATCCTCAGGAACACTGGAGTGAAAGGACAGATCAAGGCAATATATAGGTTACAAACATAAACATACATACATATATAGTATATATATATGAATATGTATGTATGTATGTTTATGTTTGTAACCTATATATTGCCTTGATCTGTCCTTTCACTCCAGTGTTCCTGAGGATGTCATTAGACGAAAGCGCTTGAGCACCCCTTTGTGTTTCTTTTCCCTTCGTGGTTTATTCATCATATATATATATATATATATATATATATATATATATATATATATACACACACACAAAATTTCAGATACTTTACTGCCTCAATTGATCCTTTCAGAATCGGAAACGAAGTTGAAAACAACTTTAAAATTCTTCATAACATGAGAGACCTTTTAAAATTCTTTAAAATGGGGTCAGTTTGGGGCCTTACCGTCCAGGTCAGCGTCTTTGGAAAGTTTTAAAGCGTCGCTATTAGCCAAATCTGTGTTGGCTGGAGTGACTGCGAGAACGAGGCAGCTCTCCTTCGTCACGTAAGTCATGATCATGTTCTTGATCTGAGACTCGATGTCTGTGGGTTGGTCACCGACAGCCACCTTCGTCAGACCAGGCAGATCGATCATGGTTAAATTGAGCACTGAAAGTCGAGAAGAAGAAGAACCGAAGCGAAGCGTTTAGAAAAAGAAACTACTTCAGAAACACTCGTAAGAACGCCAAAAAGGTCGGTTAACGAGCTTGGAGCAATTACAATTTCCCAACAAAAAACACACAGCAGCATCATTATTATTAAGGGGATTACCATAATCACGTGCGAAGAAGGAAATCAAAGTGGAATAACACACAACCACCGAAAGAGATGATCTTAGATTTATTTCCGATTCGGCACCAATCACGGCAGAGCAGATTTTATTAGTATTAGTTATCACCCAGCAGCTAGCAGTAGAAATCAAAAGCTTTCAAGCACCATTGTACCACCACTGCACGCTTCTACACCTCGGGTATTGTTAATCCTGCTTACCATCTGGGTCTACCATACGGGCTACTTGCAAGGCATCCGAATTGGCAAGGTCTGTATTGGCTGGAGTAATCGCTAATAATAATGAGGAAGCTTTGGTGGTGTATGTCAACACCATATCTCTTATTTGGTGTTCAATATCTTTTGGCTGGTCCCCGACCGGAATTTTGGTTAAACCCGGTAAATCTATTAAAGTCAAATTCAAAACTGGAAAAGAACACTAACATTTAGAATATACAGTCTTATAAATATGATAAAGTATAACACTTAACATATGAATACAACTTAAGCTACAAATTACTATTATTATTTATATATGATGCAAACCCACAAGGAAAAAGAAAAAATTATTCCATGGGCTTTCTTTATATTCAGCAATACACGAAAGGCCTTGGAATATTTTTTTCTTTTTCCTTGTGGTTTGCATCATTCATTCATTTCATGTTTAAGTGTGAAATCATCATCATATATTATATATATATATATATATATATATATATATATAATAATATATATATATATATATATAAACAACAGTTTGGCTTCCTAAATAAACAAGACAAATTATGCGATAACCGTAATATTGGAGGAACTTCATAGCAATCTCAATGACAAGAAAATTTCACTAATCATCCTACTTGCTCTTGCTAAGGCCTTGACACAATACCTCATGACATACTCAAACTCGAACACTCCGGCTTCAGGGGACTAGCTTTAAGATGGTTCAACTCATACTTGGCTAACAGGACGCAATTTATAGCGCAAGACTCGTTTACCTCGCAAACAAGACGCATCTCCAATGGGGTACCCTAAGGGAGTATTCTGGCACCTATCCCGTTCCTCCTTTACATAAACGACTTTCACAGGTACTAAATAACTCTTCTTGCTACCAGTATGCCGATGATACTTCAATCATTCATAACCTCACAGAGACTCGCTACCACTCCAAACGACTACTACCAACAATGAACTCCAAAGTGCGTATGAATGGCTTAATGCCAATAAACTATCCTTAAATATTAAAAAACCAGTTTATGTAGTCACCACAAAAAAGAAATAGTTGCCCCCTTTAAACCTCCACATACATCCAATCCCTGTTCAGCGAGCGCACTCGACCAAACTTCCGAGAATTACCATCGATTCAAACCTATCATTCAAAGAGTACGCTGAAGATCTACGCAACAAATTAACCGAGGTTTCATTCATAATTACGAAAGCAAGTGCGGCACTCCCGAAACAGGTGGTTCTTCGATCCATATGCTTCCCCATGGTGTACCTACACTTACAATACTGCATTAGTGCTTACGGAAGCACACGTTAATATTCGTTACACTCATTGGTGGTAATACAAAAAAAAAATAATAATTAGGAAAACCTATAAATCGAACAAACATAATGAAAGTACAGATCAAATGTTCCAAGAGTTAAAAATTGTCAAACTAGGAGAAATCTACAAACGAAACATTGCGCTATATACTCGTACGTATCAAATCGTCCACAATAGCTACTGTATCAGAAATCATCCAAAACAAAAAATATTAACCTCCCAAATACACCACCACCACTTGAACACGAGACAATTAGACACATCCGAAAATTGAACTATACTCTAGATCGGGGGTTCTCAACCGGTGGGTAATTACCCCCAAAGGGGTAATTTGGGATATCCAGGGGGGTAATGTATCTTATACATATTTTATTTAAGAGTGCTGTTTAAAGACAATTATATACTATTATAAACTACTTTAACTTTTCGTTAATTTACGCGTCATTAGGGGTAACGGGGTGAGCGCCACTGCTTCAGGTGGGTAATGGAAGCAAGTGGGTTGAGAACCCCGGTTCTACAGTAGATTGCGCGACTAGATCCTTATCCTCAACTGGTCCAAATCTTTGGAATTCACTCGATCAAGAGATAAAACAATCTTAGACATTAAAAATCTTCCATAGGAAACTGAAAGACAAATTCATTAACTCGTTTAAGCCTTAACTCCGTATCGCGTCTCTTATTTCAACATACAAAGTTAAATGAGACATACTTTTGTTTCTATACTTTTTTCCATATTTCTATATAGCTATAAGCAAAAATAATAATAACCGGTAAAACAAAACCAAATATGCGTGCAAGGTCAAGATACTCAGTAAGCAAGGTATTTAATATTTCGACATTTTAATTATATATTAATTAATTAATAATAATTATATGATGTATATAGTCTTACTATATTATATTATTAATGTTAATAATTGATATTGATAATATTAATAACAATTACATGATTTACAGACTTATTATATTTACACTGATTTATTAATAATTATTAATGTTAATTATTATTAACATTAATATTTAAATTATATTAATTATATAATTATATTTCAGCGTCTAATATCCAAATAAATATGATGGTATAATCTTTGGTGAATACCTGTATGTAATTGTGTGTAGTTATGTGAATGCGTAATCCGAGCCGAATATCCTAACTATGTATTTCTACGAGTAAACATGTTCGAAGCTTTTAACATATAATCTCCATGTTCCGTATCTTTGAGGCTACTCTGCGTTATCTATCAAGATTTACTATATAACTCAGTTCTGTCAATAAAGCATAAAATTTGCTTGTTAATGCCAGTTCTTTGCTATGTAAATATATGAAGACATTACACCATCCTATTTCACCGAATGTTTAATGAGGAAGTGAGTATACATCGGTTAGCTTCCGCCCGGATTGTTCATTCTGACGAAGGTCAAGCTTTTCACCCCACACTAGACCTACAGTTTAACGTGGAATCCGAACCACGCCCCACCAGCAGCCCAGCGTCTTAATCACTAAGCCACACAGGGTACCCATTTATCAACCAACCACTTTTTTTATAGTGTGGAAGGATGAACAACTGGGTTTTGTTGCGCGCCGACTGCCGTCACCGGGTCTCGAACCCGGGACCGATGGGTTCGTAGTCAGCGACGCTAATCACACCACCACCACACTAATATATATATATATATATATATATTGCTTGGGGTCGCGAACCAATCTGATAATTTCATTTTTAATTCTCTTCCAACTGCCGTCCGACAACACATTTATCAATCATGAATGTAGTTGCATATAACATCAGAAACTTAGCCACTTCTTCCTTAGAGGGTCTCATCTAATGGCTATTTATAAATTAAAGATTAAATCTTCATGTGTGACAGGTACTTTTAAAAGCATTACGCAGAATTTAGGGAACACCGTCATTCTATACTGTGGGGACAAACGATACTTCTCAAATATCGAAGATAAATACTTAATTTGCCAATTCATTTCAATGTAAATTAAGGAGACTTTTTTACGAACGATTCATAAACACGATGTATTTTGAGGACGCGACAAAATACGTTTCAGTAAAGATAAGATTTTATGTTAAGTGTAAAGGAGGTCTCCACGCAAACCCTATCGAAATATAACCGATGAATTATGGTTTAGTTACTACAAGAAAATCGATGACCAAGAAGGTCATTCAACGCCTTTTAAACTGTTTTTCAGCCATTCCTTGACGGATATGGACGTGCGAGCGCTTTGGATTTTTCTCCTGTTGGAATTCCCAACTGCAACTTGCGCGAAATTTTTCAAGAACCAAACTAACCAACATTATTTTTTATATTTCGCGGAATCTATTATTTCCTCCACAACGGCGGACGACAGGACCATCACCACGCTGGACTGCGTGTGGGCACCATATTCTTGTCAGGGCCTCCCCAAATTGGCACTAAATATAATCAGTCCATTCCCACTTCAATCTTCGTCCAAGAATGAGCGATAAGGAATGGGGAATATCTCAAAGGAGGCAATTATCTAATCGATCCAGTCATAATGTAGAATTTCTTATTTAAAATAGGAACTTTTCATTCTAGATTTTTCATCGAAACTATCCTTCAGACCCGCAAGTGCCTCAAAGTCCTCGTGTTAAACTTCCCTAGATCAAGAAATTCTTTTCCAAAATCTGAAATTCTCGTTTCTGGACCGCGAATGAGAACGGTGGGAAGTCATTCCATTCATTAACGCACTAATTTTCAAAGTATCAAAATCATAGTTTTCAAGAGCTCTTCCAAACTCGAGTCTTACGTATCCGTTTCAGCAGTGATTCTCTCCTTCCTACACGACCACTGGAACCCTTCTTTGTTCAGTGTTCTTTTTTTAATAATAGAAACGAAGATTTCTACCCAAGCAATAATCAATTTTTTTGGAGTTCTGTAGCAGCTAGTTGGCGTTTCGTCAAACAGACGGGAGAAGTTTAGCTTTGCATCTTTGAAAGAACTTTGTTGGACAGCCGGAAAAGCCAAGGTTTTGAACCACTACTGTAGCCTGCCGTTCATTAATGTTTCGAACTGCAAAGAGGGCATTTCAAACCTCTTGCCAATCTTAATCGTTTCCTTTATCCTAAGGGTCAATCATTTTTTAAAGAAGGTCTCGAAAATGCACTTGCTTTGGCCAAATTTCATCATCTTCCAGTTCGCTTTAAACTCCAGCAAATCTAACCAATTCACTCTAATATAGTAAACCCAAATTCGGCCTGTGTGGAATACTATTAATTCAATAAATATTCAAACTGGAGGACGTGAAGCTATTCACGTATGTCAATTACATAAACTACTGGCACTGCGTAACATTCTAACCGAGATGTTGGCGCATGCTCTAGAACGGTTATCTCTAATTCATTTCGGCTGCGGACGCAATACAGTGTGTTGGCCTGCTTGCGGGCTAAGATTAAAATTAAAAAGTCCAGAAATAATACAAAAAAATTTAGCAACCAGCTATTAAAGTACATTGAAAGTGGAGCTACCAATTTTGCAACTGTTAAAGCAGCGGTTCTCAAACTTTTTCTTCTTCTGTACCCCTTGAATTCTTTCACGGGATTTTCTGGATTTTCGAGAGGCATAGAGGATTTTACTTTCTTTACGACCGTGTGACTCGTGGCCGTTTGTTAATCGAATATAAAATTAAAAGGGTTATATTTTCAGGACCCCTTCGCGTACCCCCTAAGATTCTCTCGCGTAGCCCTGGGGTTACGTCGTACCACAGTTTGAGAACCACTGTGTTAAAGCGTCCTGCACTCCTCCAACTTTGGCTGTTACAGCGCAACTGTTTCCAGTGCCATCAGTGACGCTGCGTAATGCACAAAAATCTCCGTCCAGTCACAACTTCATATATTTTTAAGTGTTTACGCAATACGAACTTTACTGAGGGAGTCAGTCCGTTCAATATTTTCTAGAAGCCATCTGACTGACACAGTATTCCGATATGCAATTACTTAAAAAATGTGTACCACTTAAACACTGCAGATATGGTTAATAATCCAGATTCGTTGCCGTATAAATCGTCGATAGTTACAATCTACTCGTACACACGCGAGTGTTCTCGAACATCCAAATTTGAATTCGAAAACACTCTTATCGGTTCTTAATGGATGTGACAGTTTCCCAGACACGCTCGAGGGGTCACGTGTTTGAGACCCCTCGCGCTAGCGTTTACTTTTTGTGTGGTTTACGTAATCACGGACATGAACCAGTGAGGAATTAAAAGTTAACATTCGAGATCAGCGTGCGAACGTCTCTAACAGGATTATGCAATGTCCATAAGTAGTCTATGAATGAGAACTGACCCGCGTAAATGACTTAACAGCCCGCAGTTTGAACATTTACCGACTTAAATAAATATTCGTTTTGGTTCACCCTGTATATTCCTTCATCTTACATGATGCCTTCCATTATAACTAATGGGAGGGATGTGAAAAGACTGAAATATCTTTTTGAGGTAATATTCCATCCTCAACCCCACCCACACGTGTGCATCTCCGCATAAACGAGGCGCAAACTTTTTTAAAATCATTTATCTAGAAAACTAACTAACCAACCAAACGTAACCTCAGTGCCACTGAACAGAGAAATCCGCGATAAGTATTTTGGCCAAAATTGAGGGCTCAAAGGGTGTCTTGTTAAGTGAGGTAGTAGTGATAGCGAGATACTCGCTAACGTAACCTAATCAATACTAACTTTTTTCCAGCAATAAAAGTGTTTAAAATTTTTAATGTTCCGAGCTACCAAAAGTGTTACCTCAAAAAATTACCCCACTACATTTGTGAATTCACACACACACAACCTCACTTATGCTCAGTTGCCTACGAAAACACACACACACACACACACACACACACACACACACACACAATCAATAGCCCCCAAACCTTCCGTTCCGTTCTGGAACTGATGATCATTTTGTGAACGATAAATAGAGAGACGAAACGAAACACAATGAAATTCAATCTGCTGCGACCGATAACATGCGAAACGCGCTTTAATAAGTGTTTTGTCATTATTTCTTCGAAAATAAAGCATGCTTACATTAACTTCAGCCTGAATTAGGCAGACCTTCCACTGCTGCTGATTAGTTAATGTTGCAAGAAAAGTGTTCAGTATTTTGACAATTCACAAAGAGTATTACCGACATCCGCAACGCTGCAGTAGTTCGTGTGAAAATCCTTCATCGAACGGAAGTTAGGCTCGTGCTTTAGTGCTTTAACCCTAAAGTTGGCTTCGTGGAAGAGAGTTAGTTACTTCGAGTTTTCCATCTCTCAGAACCAGGCACACCTGGTTTACTGGTTGTTCCATCTCTCAGAACCAGGCGCAACCGATTTACCTGGTTAGTCCATCTCTCGGATCCAGGTACACCGGGTTTACCCGGTTCTTTCCCCCTCCCCCCTTGAGTGAGGTGTTTCAAGTTTAATACGCTTAACCTCTCAGTCATCACTCTTTCAACTTATCTATTTTTTTCAGTATTATTGTTATTACTGAAGAGGATAAACTAGCGTGGGAAATTTATTAGTGCTCACTCCTCTTGGATGTTCTTCGTCAATGGGAAAGATGGGTATATACTGTACATTAGTTTCAAACTCTAAAAGACTATAATTCTTTGCAGAAATATTTTCTGGAAGCAAAATCCGGGGAATAGCGATTCCAGGTATGAATTAATTGTGAAAAGCGGAAGTTCCGCATTGGTGTTGTACACAATGAACGCTCTCGAGGGTTCTTGTGGACCTTAAAGAGGTACGAATGAGAGGTAAGGCCTGGATTGGAGCTCCCCGAAGAAGCCGTGTTTGAAATGTGTAAAGAAAACTGATGGAGATGAAATATCTCTTAGAAAACACGAGGATGAAAGTTTATTTCTGATAGTTCTATCAGTGTTTCAGTGCCAATGTCTGAGTCGAGTTACACACACACACAATAAATATATATATATATATATATATATATATATATATATATATATATATATATATATATATATACAACACACACACAGGGTGTTTCAGGAGGAAAGGTCAATACTTCGGGAGGTGATAGTATCGGTCATTGTGAGAAAAAAAGTTCATATGAACACGTCTAATTCCGAATGGTTACGGAGATAGAGCTGTTTGAATCTGATGCGCGCGCAGCTCTTCCTCCCCCCCGCATTTTGGATGTTGCTGCCCGCATAAAGGAACGTCAAGATCAACTCGGACGAAGAACACGCGATTTTCGCACACGAGTTGCAAAGTGCATTGAGGTTGACGGTGGGATTTTCGAAAACGTATTGGAAAGTGTAACAAATTTGTCATTTCTGTATCTGATACCATTCAAAAAGTCAACGTTTAAACATTAAATGTTAGAAACGGTAATTGGTTTCTCTTTCTTGATTACCATTAACAATGCTTTTGTATTTGTAGATTCAAACAGCTCTATCTCCGTAACCATTCAGAATTAGACACACGTTCATTGAACTTTTTTTCTCACAATAACCGATACTATCACCTCCCGAAGTATTGACCTTTCCTCCTGAAACACCCTGTATATATGGACGTATGAGCAACATCCACTTTTGTTGTTATTAAGTTTTTCAGCAAAGGAATCATTTTACTTTCGATTCAGTCTTTCAAAACGTTCTTAACATGTCCTGTTATTCTTTCGTATTTGTCCAAAATACCAGAAAAAAAAAAAGTGAACCATAGTCACTCCCACTCTCTCCGCTTTCGAGTTTTTGAATTTCTTTCATTTGGTGTATCTCGTAAGTCCGAGATTTTAGTTCTCCCAACCCCGATCCTTAATTAGTTGAAGTTTTCACCGTTATGTTATCTATCTTTTTCTAACAATGTGTACACTGTACAATCTAATTGTGTCTGTTTTCAGGAGCTTAAAATAGTCTCGCCGCCTTTTTGTCCGTTAAAATTTTCTGTATCCGCAAAGAACGCAACAACGCTGTTTCCGGACGTTTTATTACACTGGTATGCATCAATTTTGCTGTCAAGGGTTTTGTAAGTGATTCTTATAGAGTTTTTCCTGCTGATTTCGAATCTGCAGTCCGTGTTTCTCAATCAGCTCAGGTTATCCGGCTATGGCCTCATAAGTAAAATAGAATTTTTCGTGATTTTGTCAAAGCGGAATTGGAACAGTAACATCTATCATCATTTGTTTCACTTGTATAATCTTTTTTTACTTTTCAGGCATATAGATAAAATATTTCATAATGAATAGAGCGTGTAAAAATGATCCCAATAGATTCTGCTACATATGTGGGACGGTTACCATGCCAAATAACCAGTCCCAAATCACTAAATTTGTGAAGACAATGTATAGAGCATACTTTGGAATTAAGCTAGGGGACCAGGACACAAATTTCGCCCCTCATATGTGCTGCAAGACGTGCATTGAAAATTCGAGAAGATGGAGCAAAGGCAGAGCGAAATCTTTGCCTTTTGGAATTCCCATGATTTGGAGAGAAGGAAAGGATCACGTGACAGATTGCGATTTCTGCATGACAAACCTCCAAGGTGGGCTTATAAATTTATTTTTCTTAAATATTTTGAAATCCTCGTATGAAACTTGACATAATATTCACCATAATGTAATATTCACCATATATAGCATAATATTCACCATAATGGTAATCATACATTTACATATACATATTGTTATAGAAAATACATTTACACATACATATTGTTATACAAATTACATTTACATATACAATGATTGTATATTTTCTTTCTTTTTCATTCATATTGTCCCCGAAGGGACAATATGAATGAAAAAGAAAGAAAATATACAGACTCCATCGACCTATTTCATATCTTACAGACCGCAGCCTTCCCTCACGAGCCGCCACTGTCTGAATGCTTCTTCTATTTCATATGCAAGTTTTATATCCATGTTTCTGTGTTTCTATTTTCAGGAGTTAACAAGAAGAATAAACACATTGTTGTATACCCTGACATTCCTTCTGCTATGAGACCTGTACCCCATGGTCCTGGAATTCTAATACCCGACCCACCTCAAACCCTGGACTTCGATGATTCTGATGATGAATCAATGACCAGTCCCAGTCGTATATACCTCAAAATACCGCTTCAAATGAGCCGAGGCCTCTCAACCAGACCAAACTTAATGATCTTACCAGGGATTTAGGACTTTCCAAATTAGCTGCTGAGATCTTGGGCTCACAACTTCGAGAGGACAACTTGCTGGCTCCGGGAACAACATTCTCCTAATATAGGAAACGAGAGGAAGAATTCCGCAAGTTTTTTGCAGTGCACGAAAATACCTCTTCCTTAGTGTACTGCTGCAATGTTGAGGGGCTAATCGAATCCTTGGGCCTGCCATATAACGCATCAGAATGGAGGCTATTTATAGACTCGTCTAAACGAAGTTTGAAAGCAGTACTTCTCAACATTGGGAATAGGGTTGCATCAGTCCCTGTAGCACATTCCGTACAACTTACTGAGAGCTACGATAACATGAAAATTTTACTGGATGCTCTCGTATACGACCAACATAACTGGAGGATCTGTGGAGATTTGAAGGTAATACTAATATCATAAGTAAACTATTGCTATTGACTATGTTGTTTTTCCAAAGGTTATTTGAGAGCGTATAAGAACACTTAACTTCCCCACAGAAGTGATACAGTCCAATGCATAGATTTTTTTATCTGATAGAACAAATTCTCTAAATTCTTTAAATATTTTCTTTTTTTTCAGATTGTGGCATTTGTATTGGGAATGCAAGGGGGATACACGAAATACCCATGTTTCCTCTGCAAATGGGATAGCCGAGCGGATGAGAAGCACTATGCACAGCGTGAATGGGCATCCAGAGAGAATTTGAACCTGGGTCGCATAATGTCGTTTCAGTGCCCCTTGTACCACCAACAAAAATTTTGCTCCCACCACTTCATATTAAGCTGGGCTTGATGAAAAATTTCATCAAATCAATGAATAAGGAGGGTTCAGCATTCCGATATATCGAGAGTAAATTTCCTCATATATCTGATGCTAAACTAAATGCTGGGGTTTTTGATGGTCCTCAAATTCGAACTTTGATCAAGGATACTCAGTTCGAAAACGCAATGACTCCAACTGAGAAGAATGCCTGGCAGGCATTCAAATCAGTTGTCACTGATTTTCTTGGCAAGCGTAGAAGTCCAGAATACGAGTCCGTTGTCGAAAACTTGATGGAAGCTTTCAAAGCTCATGGGTCGCGCATGTCCATAAAAATGCACTTTTTGTGGTTCCACTTGGACTATTTTCCTGAAAATTGCGGGGATTATAGTGAGGAACAGGGTGAACGATTTCACCAAGATATCAAAATAATGGAAGAGAGGTACCAGGGAAACTGGGATATCAATATGCTGGCGGACTATTGCTGGTGTTGGAAGCGAGACGTGCCCGAAGAAAAACACAGACGGAAAGCCAAAAAAACTTCATTCTTTCCTCAATAAACTTTTTTCCATTCATTGTATGAATAAAAGTATTTATTCACACAGTTTTCATTTTTCACGAGTGTTCTTATAAAAAAATCAATAAATCTTATAAAAAAATCAATAAATTTGGGGATAAAATTGGACTTATAATAAATGGCCAATAGAGAAAAAACCTGACCTGATTGAGGAAAACCAATGTCATTTTCGAATTCAGCATGGTCGAATTATATAATATGAGTTGAAAAAACCCTCACAGCAGACAAAAAAATTTCATATGCATACCAGTGTTATCTATCGGTTAGATCCGTTAGAATTATAATGAATAACAGCGGAGAATGTACCAGTCCTCGCGGTACTGAGGTATTGTGTTGCGAATCGAGGATTGTAAATTTCTTTTATAAATTTATGATTTCACCTAAGCCATAGATTCTACGGTATCAAACAACTTTTGGTTGGGGGCTATTTGGAGATCTAAATGCAGTTACTCGTCTTTATCCATTTCTATTCTGAACAGTCCGTAAGATTTTCTTAATATTTCTGCAATACATTTCTCATGTATGTAGACGCAAAAAAAAAAAAAAAAAAAAAAAAAAAAAAAAAAAAAAATCGTCGTGTCCCTTTGCATTCCTTTCCATCGATGCAACATTCACTTTTTACAATTTTCTTGGAAATGTTCGAGATGAATGGAAAGTGAGCATTTCGTGTCTTCCAAGATTCCTTTCACGTTAAGAAAGTTATCCCACATTTGGTCCGTAAGCCTTTGCGACTAACATCTTTATTTGGAACTTTGTGTTTGCCTTTGTTTGATTTCCCGATTCATTGTCCTTCAGAGAAGAGCATCTCGTCGGCTATCAATAAATAAATAAATAAATATAACATTGCTTAACCTTGGTTTTGCTCCCGTCCGAAGCAAAGGGTAAGTTTGGCACTCCACCTTATACCCACAGTTTAACGTGGAATCCGAACCACGACCCACTAGCAGCCTAGCGTCTTAACCACTAGGCTACCCAGGGTACCCATTTATCTATTAACCAATTTCTTTATTGTGGGGAAGGATGAAGAGCTGGGTTTTGCTGCGCGCCGCTTGCCGTCACCGAGCCTCGATCCAGTGGCCGATGGATTCGTATTCAGCGACGCTAACCACCACACCACTGAAGGGCACGCGCGCGCATATATATATATATATATATATATATATATATATATATATATATAATAGGAAAATCCAATGACAAGGAGAAATGTAAATGCCATGAAAAGTCTTCTTTAATGCGCAACGTTTCGAGCAATACGCTCATCTTCAGGCTGTATAATAACATGTGAAATTAAAATCAATAATTGAATGAAAAACAAGACAAAGAAAATTTCTATAACCTATTCATAAAGGCAAATTTTAAAAGACTGAGAAAAGAGGGTTAAATTCTAAGTTATACAGATTTACATATGAAATTAAGAAGCTATTTTTAAATACATATAGTAAATGTGAAATTAATACACTGGAAAAATTAACAATAGTACACTGGAATAATGAAACTAACTAACCTTTCACTGCAATTTCCGAGGCTAACTGATTTAAGCAGAGGCAAGACGAGAAAACAAAAGATGGCGAGGGCGATTGGGGAAGGGGGGATTATAAGGAATTGGGGAGGGAGGAGGGATTATGAAAAATTGGATTTCTCCTAAATATTAAATTGAAGCTCTGTAGAAGCAACCCGCATGATTATATATATATATATATATATATATATATATATACAGGGTGGGCCGTAAGTTTCCATACATAGGAAAAATAAACATTTTTTTATGGACAACCATTTTTATTTATATAATATGCTCTACATGGTTGCCATTGTTTTGAAAACACATTTCAATACGTGTTCCCCACTGTTGATGAACACGCATTAGCACAGTTGACGTTATGCTTGTAATGGCGTTGGTGATACGTTCCTTTAGATGATTTATGTCTCGTATCTTTTCCTAATACACCATGGCCTTCAAGTGCCCCCAAAGATAGAAATCAAGGGGGGTGAGATCTGGGGATCTGGGAGGCCACTCCACAGGACCACGCCGACCAATCCAAGCATCCGGAAACTGCTGATCCAAATACCGACGCACGTGAAGACCATAATGAGGTGGAGCTCCATCTTGCTGGAAGTAAACTGGGAAGTTACCTTCCTCGTTTAGCAGGGATGGGAAAATCTCTTCTTGCAACATGTTAAGATACCTTTCGGCATTAAGATTTCCACTGACAAAAATTGGTCCAATAATTCTGTCACCCCATATCCCGGCCCACACCATCACTTTACCGGCACCTTGCATCTTCGTCGGACTCAGCCAGTTAGGGTTAGCATTACTCCAATAACGTATGTTTTGCCGATTAACCTCTCCATTGACGTAAAAATTTGCTTCATCAGTAAACAAGATCTTACGTCAAACGCATATTCTTAGGGTATCTGAAACATAAAAACAAACGTTTAATTTTTCCTATGTATGGAAACTTACGGCCCAACCTGTATATATATATATATATATATATATATATATATATATATATAATATATATATAATATTAGGGTGTACATAAAGTCAGGATCTATTTTTGTGAAATAATTATTTTTTTCTATTTTCTTTTCAGAAGCCCTTAGAATGAATACAGAAGAGCGTGTGGCAATAGTAATTTGGCGAATCGAGGGAAAGAATACAATGACATCAGAGAGAAGTTTAGAAGGAGATTTCATAAGCCGGGGCCAATAGACAAGACAATACGAAAATTGGTGAACAAATTTAAACGAACGGGATCTGTAAATGATGAAGCAAGATCAGGACGACCGTGTATGTCAGATCTTACCGTGAATGCAGTACGCGGAATTATCAATGAGGAGCCACGTACGTCCGTTCGTGCTGCATCACACAGACTCGGCCTCCCGACGTCATCTGTGCACAAAATTCTGAAAGTTAATTTGCAGAAGAAAAGCTATCATTTGCAGGTTTTACATGATTTACATGAGGAAGATTTCCCTCGACGAAGTGCTGTGTGTGCTGATCTCGTAGAACAAATCTGGAGTGATAATTTAATGGACAACATTCTCTTCAGTGATGAAGCCACTTTCCATACGTGTGGAAAAGTAAATCGCCATAACTGTCGAATTTGGGCAGATGAAAGACCGAATAATTTCGTCCAAAATTGGGAGAGAGACTCACCTAAAGTTAATGTCTGGATGGGTTTAACAAAATCTAAGTTTTATGGTCCTTTTTTCTTTGCTGAAGCTACAGTTACGGGGCTTATTTATCTGGACATGTTGCAGCAATTCCTTGAACCTCAGCTGATTGGGGATAGTATTGTTAGTACCGTCGTCTATCAACATGATGGTGCTCCTTGTCACTATGCCAAAATTGTTCAGGATTATCTAAATGGACGTTTTCCAAATCGCTGGATCGGACGCGGAAGCAACAGACCTTGGCCAGCGAGATCACCAGATTTAACCCCTTTAGATTTCTTTGCATGGGGCTTTATCAAATCGCACGTCTATCAGACGAAGATTACGAGTCTTGAAAACTTACGTACACGTATACGAACTGCTGCAGATAACATAACCCCGCAAATGCTCCAGAATGTGTTTAGAAATGCTGCGGAACGATTTCAGCTGTGCAGGGATACTGATGGGCGTCACGTCGAATCCTACTCTTAATTATTTAATAAATGTTACCCCTTTATCATTTTATGATTGAATTCCATATAATTTCCAAGTGCTTCACAAAAATAGATCCTGACTTTATGTACACCCTGTATATATATTTTTTTTTTGTTTCAAAGTATGACCGTTCATGGCCACCAAAGGAAAGGTGGATAGCAGAGCGAACACAGGACGAAGACTATGGAACTACTAACGGAAATGAACAATAGACGGGGGGGGGGGGGGGGGGGGGGGAAACATACGGAAAAATTATAGCGGAGTCACAGCCGGGAAAGAAGTCAGGAACGAAGGAGAACAACCCGGTTACCGAAAAGTAGGGACCTTCAGATAGAATAGCGACAAGCCTATCACAAGGCCCGACGCTCACCAAAAAGGAAAAATATTCAGCGCGCAGCACAGAGTAAAGCGGACACTGCACCATGAGGTGGGCAACTGCAATTAGAACGTTACAATTGGGACATCGGGGCACCCGATCCCCGGCCATCAAATAGCCATGGGTCAGGTGGGTGTGGCCAATATGGAGGCGGGCGAGAGCCACTTCCTTATGGCGCGACCGATGGAAGGAAGAGGCCCAACATCCCAATTTGAATTTAATCTTGCAGAGTTTGTTATTTGTAGCGCCATCCCAGCGACTCTGCCACCGGGAGCGCAAAAACCTACGAAAACCAGGGATGTAACCCGAAAAGGGGAGGGACACGGGTGAAACCTGTAGTCGGCACGCGAAATGGGCAGCTTGATCGGCAGCCTCATTTCCAGGTGCAGGGACCCAGCAAAATACCACCTCCTTGCCACCAGAAGTGACAAGGATATGGCACAGTAACTGGATACGTCGGACCAGTGGGTGGACGGGGTCGAAACACTCCAAGCCATCCAGGGCACTGCGGAAATCCGAATAGATGACAAACGACCCATCCGGATGCTCCCGCACCACCTCCAGAGCGCTCAGAATGGCATAGAGCTCCGCCGTGAAAACGGAAGCCTCATCAGGGAGGCGGATACATCGGGGCGCAAGGGCAGACGACTGGGGAACAGCCGCAGCCCCAACGCCCCTCGATGACCTCGAGCCATCTGTGAAGACCGCAACACATGCAGAGTGACACGCTGCATGCTGAAGGAACAGAGACCGAAGCAAGGCAGAGTCAGAATCGGCCCGGGCGCAACGCCCTACAGCATGCAACAGGGGTACTCTCCCAAGGTGCAACACCCTCGAAAGAGACCGGTATGACGGATGGAGGAGGAGTCCCCATACCATCGAGGAGGGAGGTCACCGTGTCGGTGAAATACAAACCCCCATCCCGGCAGAACGCCCTTTCAACCACCTGGAACAGAGGAGAGTTGGGAAGACGGAGAATCCGGAGACAGTGCTTGGCAATGAGGAACGACCTCCGATTCTCCAAGGGAGGGATGTCGCACTCAACCTGCAGACTATCAACCGGAGAGGAGCAGAAGGAGCCAGATGACATGCGCAGTCCTCTAGAGAGGACCGGTCCAGTATCCGAAGGGCCGTACGGGAGGCGGAGCCATACACCACACTCCCATAGTCTAATTGTGATTGTACCAGGGACACGTACAAACGGAGGAGTGTCCGCCTATCCGCGCCCCATGTAGTATGAGACAGATGTCCCAGCAAATCCAGGGTACGTCTTGTAGTCTCGCGCAGCCTGCGAAGGTGGGGAACCCAGCTCAAACGGCTATCGAAAACCATACCCAGGAAACTACTGATGAACGAGGGCCAGAGGCTGACCCCCGAGTGTAAGATTAAAGGCCGGGACGGCGCCGGATCCCCGTCTCCTCGACGGAAGGAAGGCCACACACGAAGTCTTCGGGGAAGACAGCGTAAGGCCCACCGACGACGCCAACGTTCAACCCGATTGACCGCGAGTTGGACTTGCCTCTCCACGAGGGGGGACTCGTCCCGCGGCATAGACAGCCAGATCGTCGGCGTAGATGGAACAACGCACCGAGGGCGGGAGGGCCCCGGTAGCGCAGACATGACCAGATTGAAGCAGGAGACGCTCAAGACACACCCCTGAGGCACCCCCTCCTCCTGAACATACAGGTCAGATAGGGCCGCCCCATTACGGACGCGGAAAGTGCGACGGCAGAGGAAGTTACGAATAAATGTGGGCAAAAAGCCCACAAAACCAAGAGACTTCAAACGGTCCATGACAACTCCCCGACGGGTCGTGTCATAGGCCTTTTACATCAAAAAGACGGCCAGAACAAGATTCCGGCGGGAAAAGGCCTCCTGTACATCATGACCAAGGAGGAGAAGGGGGTCCAGAGTACCCCGAAATCGACGAAAGCCATACTGGGTCGGGGGGTATAACCCAAGCGACTCCAGTGTAAAGGAAAGTCGGACGGCCACCATCTTTTCAAGGAGCTTGCATAAGCAGCTCGTCAAGGCAATAGGCCGATAGCCCGCCACCTCCGCCGGATCCTTCCCCGGCTTAGGTATCGGGACCACAATCGCCTCCCTCCAACGGGAAGGGAACGACCCCTCAACCCACATCCGGTTGAAAAGATCCAGCAAGAAGTGTAGGGCCATCGGGTGCAGATTCCAAATAAAGTCATACGGAATGTCATCAGGGCCAGGGGCGGAAGAACGACGGGTTGCCAAGGCAGCCCGAAGTTCCCGCATCGTAAAGAGACGGTTATAGGGCTCGTTCCCAGGCGGCAGGAACGTAACATCCGACAAAGGACGATCCACAGCTGAGGGCGAACGGGAAACCACAGCAAAAGCCCCGGCCAGCCGATCGGCCACAGCAGTAGGATCCGAAAGGAAGCCGTCCCCGTCCCGAAGGACAGGGCGACGAGCAAGGACCGGCTTCCCCTCGATACTACGTACCTTCCGCCACACAGCAGCAGAAGGGGTAGACGAGGAAATGCCGGACACAAAAGCACGCCAAGAGGCCCGACAGGCCAACTTGAGAGTCCGGCGGGCGAAAGCCTTCGCCCGCCGCATCTCAATCAAGTGGTCCGTACGCTGGGTGCGGTGGAAGCGGCGCGTTGCCCTCTTCCTCTCACACACCGCCTGGTGACATGCTGGAGTCCACCACGGGACGCTACGCGTCCGCGGGTTACCGGAAGATCGAGGAATACAGTCCTCCGCGACGCCCATCACCACCGCTCGAAGAACTCCAAGCTCTCATCCACGAGCCAAAGTCCAACACCGAACGGGCAATGACGGAACGAGCTCTGAAGGATGGCCAGTCAGCCCGCGCAGGCACCACCTCGGTCGAGACGAGACACCCGGCTGCGGTCCGACCGGCTCAAGACAGACTGGGTAATGATCACTGCCATAAGAGTCCCCCAACACCCTCCACGAAAAATCGAGTAAGGCATCGAGGGACACCAAGGAGAGATCAATACAGGTAGATGAACCCGTGGGTTCGTGGAAATAGGTAAGGTTCGCCGGAATTGAGGCACGCGAAGGAAAGTTCCTCCATTAAGGAGAGCAACATACCAGCAACATTAGTCGACCGGACATCTCCCCAAGCCGGGTCGCGACTGTTAAAGTCCCGAGGAGGAGAAAACGGTTGAGGCAGTGCAACACCAACTCCGCGAACCGCGTCGCGAGGAGGATCATTGGGAGGAATATAAACGAGCAGGCAGTGTACTGTGGATCTAAAAAGAGCCGCACAGCCACAGCCTGCAATGAAGTACAAGAGGCACACCTCGCGAGGGTAACGAATGATGGACGTAAATCGCCGCACCCCGCCGGCGTGTGTGCTCATCCGGGTGCAAGGAAACCAACATAGCCAGAGAGACGAGGGAGCACCCGCGCAGCCAGGATAGTCTCCTGGAGAGAGACGCAGGAAGGCCGCTCGCTCTCCAGCAGGGAGGCAAGGTTTCTCCCAGTTAGCTAAAAGCTCCCTACAGTTCCAATGCAAAATGGAACTGTAAGGGGAAGGGGCATTATAAGAAGCAGAGAAAGCAGAGAATACCACGGACCAAGCTGAGCACAAACTCAACGGTCCGTAACCAGGACGGAATCGGCTTCCCCGACTCACCCTGAGGGGGGGAGAGGAGACGACGAGACGGGCCCAGCCGAAACCCCCGACTCCCCACCAAAGGTGGGGCAGAGAGAACCAGATGTTCGAGGGCTCGTCACATCAGACAAGTGCTGACGGGGGGAGGGAGGAAAGATCCACCACAAGGTGGGAAAGGTAGATCCAGGAGAGAGACCCGACCACTCTCAGCAGGAGCCGAAGGGAAAGAGACTCCATGAAGAAGGGCCAGAGCCCCTCTCGACCGGGTCCACTGTGGGAACCGAGTCAGTAATCGAGGGTGTCATAGGGCGGTGTATCTCAACCGACACCGGGACACTAGTTTTGGGGCACCGGGAGGTGACGCCCCACCAGCCCTCCGTATAGGGAGGGGGAGTCCCGAGCGGATTAGGAGCGGCGCGCCGCTTCCCCTCCGGTGAAGAAAGGGAAGCAGGGCGAGCAGTGGTCATGAACTGGTCTGGAGGACTCCGACCACGGTGACGCTTCCTCCTCCCCTTCGGGGCATCACCTTCCCCACCCGAGAGACGGGTAGGCAAGGATCCAGACCGCAAGGCCGAAGAGGGAGAAGGGGCACTTGTAGGCAGGGAATCAGACGGGATGACAAAGTGAGGCAGGGGGACATAAAGGTCCCGCGGCGTCAGGACCACCACCAACCCCCGGAACTTCCAGGGGGGGGGAGCACCACTCCGGTAGGCGCCGGGGTAGCAAGGGAGGGCCCCGAGGATCCGCAGCATAGGACAATCCCCGCCGCGGGGCAGTCCGGAGAGGAAAAAAGGTGGGCCCCCGAGCAGTTCGAGCACCGCGGGGGCTTCGTGCATGGGGGAGGGTGCGCAGGCCCACCGCAGCGGACACATAGCTTACCCTCACGGCGGCACGCAGAGTTAACATGGCCGAACCGGGTCAGGCACATACGGCCACACCGAAAACTCGCACGACCGGCGATCACCCACGCCCCAGAACACCTGGGCGGGAGGCACAAGTGAGTCAAAGGTCAGGAGCAGACGAGCAGACGGGGTAAGAGCACCATCCCGGCGCGACGAAAAGCGGAAGACCTTCGTTACCCCCCCTGGGGGGGGAAGATCCTCCTGCAACTCGCCAACCGGGATTGACAGCAGACGGGAAGCGAAAATGGTGCCCTGACGGCTATTCAGTTGCGGATGGGGAGTCACAGAAACTCTGCAACCCAAAACATCCTGCAACTGTAGAAGGGACTCAGTCACCCCCGAAGAACGGGACTTCAAAAAGAGACCCATCCTTCAGAGGGGGGATATCGTAACGGCAGGGAACCCCCACCGTCTTAAGACGCTGAAACACCCGTTCCGAGTTGCCCGGAAGGGAGCCAGCGGAAGGGCGGAGAACAAGGAACCTGTCCACCGGACAGAAATTGACAGCAGAGACAGGTCCATGTGTGACGGTAACCGAGAGTGGGCGAGAGAACGAGGGCCCCGAAGACCCCGTCCTACGGCCACCACGAGTCCGGCCACGAGAGCCAGACGCCGCAGAGGACGAGAGGGGGCCATACGGCTTTAAGGTCAATCCAGCGGAGGCAGAGGCCGCTGAACGACCAAAAGTAGAAGTCTTATCCAAATCCAAGGACGGGCCAGAGTCATCAACATGAGGGGATTGAAGTTTTGAAATTGTACCCATAAACAATAGAATTACAAGAAAGACAGCCTCGGACCCAAGGCAATGCACCAGTCCGCCGCTGCATCCTTCAAGGCGCAGGCCCAACGTCCCGGGTAGCCCGACCCCCAACCTGACTGTCGTTTTAAAAACAGTAGATTGGCTCTCCGGAGATTTGTCCGTTAAGGGCCTAGCAAAGACCCAATCCAGACGCAGCAGCGGTCCGGGCGCCCAACCCGTCCCGAGAGCACGGCTCAGCCACGGAGCGATGCCCCCCAGCGGGTGCACCCGATGACCCCAAGACTGCAAAATACAAACAGAGGGGGGAGGAGAGATACTACAATTGACAGAGGCCCAAGACCGAGTCAAGACAAGATAAATTCCGAGATATACGGGAAAAAAAGAGGAAAAAAAAAAACCCCGCAACTTGCTAACTCTTCGCCCACACCCAGCGAGGAGTTGAGGAAACCCCAACAACCCACGAGGTGTTCAAGCCCCCTCGGCCCAGCAAGCCGGAGTACCTAATCGAGGGAGGGTGTGTATTTATATATATATATATTATTTATTTTTTTTGTTTCAAAGTATGACCGCTCATGGCCACCAAAAGAAAGGTGGATAGCAGAGCGAACACAGGACGAAAATTAAGGAACAGCTAATGGAAATGAACAATAGACGGGGGAGGAGGAGGGGAAGCAGAAAGATCATAGCGGAGTCACAGCCGGTAAAGAAGTCGGGAGCGAAAGAGGAAGGAGAACAACCCGGTTATCGAAAAGTAGGGACCTTCAGATAGAATAGCGCCAAGCCTATCAGAAGGCCCGACGCTCTCCAAAAAGGGAAAATACTCTGCGCACAGCGCAGAGTAAAGCGGACACTCCACCAGGAGGTGGGCAACTGTAAGGAAAACGTTACAATTGGGACATCGGGGCACCCGATCCCCGGCCATCAAATAGCCATGGGTCAGGTGGGTGTGGCCAATACGGAGGCGGGCCAGAGCCACCTCCTTATGGCGCGACCGATGGAAGGAAGAGGCCCAACATCCCAATTTGGGTTTAATCTTGCAAAGTTTGTTATCTGTAGCGCCATCCCAGCGACTCTGCCACCGGGAGCGCAAAAACCTACGGAAGCCAGGGATATAATCGGAAAAGGGGAGGGACATGGGTGAAACCTGTAGTCGGCACACGGAACGGGCAGCTCGATCGGCAGCCTCATTACCAGCCACGTTAACATGTGCTGGGACCCAGCAAAATACCACCACCTTGCCACCGAAAGCGACAAGGGTATGGCACAGTAGCTGGATTCGTCGGACCAGTGGGTGCACAGGGTCAAAACACTCCAGGCCATCCAGGGCACTGGGGGAATCCGAATAGATGACAAACGACCCATCCGGATGCTCCCGCACCACCTCCAGAGCGCTCAGAATGGCATAGAGCTCCGCCGTGAAAACGGAAGCCTCATCAGGGAGACGGGTACATCGGGGAGCAAGGGCAGACGACTGGGGAACAGCCGCGGCCCCAACGCCCCCCCGACGACCTCGAGCCATCCGTGAAGACCGCAACACATGCAGAGTGACACGCCGCATGCTGAAGGAACAGAGACCGAAGCAAAGCAGAGTCAGAATCGGCCCTGCGAACGGGGCACAACGCCCTACAGTACGCAACAGGGGTGCTCTCCCAAGGTGCAACACCCTTGAAAGAGACCTGTATAACGGATGGAGGAGTGCCCATACCATCGAGGAGGGAGGTCACCGTGTCGGTGAAATACCAACCCTCATCCCGGCAGAACGCCCTCTCAACCACCTGGAACAGAGGAGAGTTGGGAAGACGGAGAATCTGGAGATAGTGTTTGGCAATGAGGAACGACCTCCGATCCTCCAAGGGAGGGATGTCGCACTCAACCTGCAGACTATCAACCGGAGAGGAGCGGAAGGCGCCAGATGACATGCGCAGTCCTCTAGAGAGGACCGGATCCAGTATCTGAAGGGCCGTACGGGAGGCGGAGCCATACACCACACTCCCATAATCTAATTTTGACTGCACCAGGGACACGTACAAACAGAGGAGTGTCCGCCTATCCGCGCCCCATGTAGTATGCGACAGATGTCCCAGCAAATCCAGGGTACGTCTTGCAGACTCGCGCAGCCGGCGAAGGTGGGGAACCCAGCTCAAACGGCTGTCGAAAACCATACCCAGGAAACGCACTGACTGAACGAGGGCCAGAGGCTGACCCCCGAGTGTAAGATCAAAGGTCGGGACGGCGCCGGATCCCCGTCTCCTCGGCGGAAAGGCCACACACGAAGTCTTCGGGGAAGACAGCGTAAGGCCCACCGACGACGCACAGCGTTCAACCCGATTGACCGCGAGTTGGACTTGCCTCTCCACGAGGGGGGGACTCCTCCCCGCGGCATAGACAGCCAGATCGTCGGCATAGATGGAACATCGCACCGAGGGCGGAAGGGCTCCCGGTAGCGCAGACATGACCAGGTTGAAGCAGGAGACGCTTAAGACACACCCCTGGGGCACCCCCTCCTCCTGAACATACAGGTCAGATAGGGCCGCCCCATTACGGACGCGGAAAGTGCGACGGCAGAGGAAGTTACGAAGAAATGTGGGCAAAAAGCCCACAAAACCAAGAGACTTCAAACGGTCCATGACAACTCCCGACGGGTCGTGTCATAGGCCTTTTGGACATCAAAAAAGACGGCCAGAACAAGATTCCGGCGGGAAAAGGCCTCCCGTACATCATATATATATATATATATATATATATATATATATATATATATATATATATATATATATATATATTCCTGTGGCTGTTGGGCCACGTTAAGATCCATTACCGCTTTTGAAAGGTCTCTCCGATTTATATATATACATACAGAGAGTCAAAAGTCTCCATACATAGGCAAAATGGTCATGATAAATAAATGATTATTTTTTTTTATTTTTTGCAGGTGATGTGCTGAGATGCCTTTGTCCCAAGAAGAGCGTATAGAGATCATTCTTCTGGCAGGATCAGGAAGCTGTCGCGAGGTTGCCGAGGATTTTAACAGGAGACACGCCCCCGGCACGCACATCACACACGACACCGTTGCCAAACTCATTGAGAAGTTCAAGACGAAGAAGTGTTGCAGACCAACCGAGAAGTAGCCGTCCACGAACAGCCACCGATGAAGGCACAGCGACCATGGTGCTGGCAGCGTTCGCAGAGAGTCCCCAAAAAAGCACTCGACGGATGTCTGCAGAATGCGGTGTCAGCCAAAGGAGTATCGTCCGCATTATGAAAGAGCACAGATGGCATCCATACAAAATGCAAATGTTGCAGTATCTTAGCAAAGACGACCCGGACAGGCGGTTGGAATTCTGTGAATGGGCAAGAACAAAAGTGGACGAAGACACGGAGTTCTCGGCTGGCATCCTGTTTTCAGATGAAGCCAATTTTTCTGTTCATGGAGAGGTTAATCGTCAAAACGTACGTTATTGGAGTGATGACAACACGCACTGGATGAGTCCCTCAAAGACGCAAGGCGCTGGAAAAGTGATGGTGTGGTGCGGGATATGGGGCAACACAATTGTTGGCCCTTTTTTCATTGACACCAATCTGAATGCCGAAATGTATCTAAACATGCTGCAAGACACAGTCATGCCGTCCCTGCTGAACGAGGACGGGGGATTTCCAGCGTACCCCATTACGGTATCTGCGTGCGCCAGTGGCTGGATCAGCAGTTTCCGGGTCACTGGATTGGCCGTCGTGGTCCCGTGGAGTGGCCTCCGAGGTCCCCAGACCTCATCCCCCTTGATTTTTACTTGTGGGGGCACTTGAAGGCCATGGTGTACCAGGTGAAAATACAAAACACGGACCACCTAAAGGAACGCATTCGTGATGCGTGTGCACGCATAACACCAGACGTGTTAACGCGCGTTTGCCATGACTGGGAGGAACGCATCCGATGTGCATTCAGTGTAATGGTGCCCACATAGAGCATATTTTGTGACTTACAAGTGATTGCATAATAAAGTGACCATTTTGCCTATGTATGGAGACTTTTGACTCACCCTGTATATATATATATATGATGAATAAAACCACGAAGGAGAGGAAACACAAAATGGTGCTCAAGCGCTTTCGTCTAATGACATCCTCAGGAACAGTGAAGTACATAAAGGGTTACGGCCTATATATAGGTTACAGAAAAAAAATAAATAAATAAATAACATACATACATACATATATATACATATCTACACACACACACACATATATATATATATATGCAATAAACGGAGAAGTAAAAATAAAAATTAAAAAATTAAAAAATTAAAGGATTAACAGAGGCATACAGATTTGTAAGGAAAAATATCGATTTTTAGCACAAGATCAAATGAATTATAAAAATACAAATTTATACTGGAAATCTGCCCGGGTTTTAACACTTTGCCTTTTATAGTCAAGTTTCGATATATATAAAAATAAAATGAAAATTAAAAGTTAATAAAGTAGCATACAAGTTTACCAAAGATTTAGCGTCCTACCCTTTTTATCTAAATCTGCTTTGAAGGAATTCAAAACAACAGGATCGAGTTGAAAAAGACCTTTGCTTATGTTGAAGTTATTTGAAAGTTGGATAATGGCAGATTCAAGAATATTTCTATTAACAATGTTGCTAGAGTGGAATAAAACTGAAGCATTATTCCAATCAATACAGTGGGATAACTCTGACAAATGGACAAAAAGAGCAATGGACAACTGTCCTGTTCTAACGGAATATTGATGCTGTTTTATACGTGTGTGCAAATCCTTTCCCGTCTGACCTATGTAAAAGGAATCACATTGTTTACACCCAATTTTATAGATAATGCTTGAATTATTGGTAGGGCTATTTTTTACTATGATATTTTTCACAATATTGTTATATGAAAATACTACATTAATATCCAAAAGTTTAAGTACATTAGCAATGCCTAAAAAGCCCGGGAAAAATGGAAGTACTAAAATATTTTTTGACAAAGTACGAGTGTTATTATTGACACGATAGAAAGTTCGTTTTGCCTTGTTGAGACAAGATTCCATAAACGCAGATGGATAACACAGATCACTTCCAATACCGTGATTTTTTCCAATTCGGCATCGATGTATTCCGGACTGGCGATCCTAAGGGCGCGGAGAAACATTGATGAAAAAATGCCCTTCTTAGTCGGGGTGTCATGTCCCGAGTAAAAGTGTACGTAGGACAAATTGTTTGTTGTTTTCCGATAGATACTAAACTTAAAACCTGGGCTTTCCCTATGTACACGCACATCCAAAAATGGGATTGAATTGTCTTGTTCCACTTCTAAAGTAAACTTAATGGAGGGGACTTGATCATTTAACTGAAGGAGGAAGTTATCCAGGTCACGATTCATGGGCAGATATTTTGTGTATCTGGCCCATGAATCGTGACCTGAATAACTTCCTCCTTCAGTTAAATGATCAAGTCCCCTCCATTAAGTTTACTTTAGAAGTGGAACAAGACAATTCAATCCCATTTTTGGATGTGCGTGTACATAGGGAAAGCCCAGGTTTTAAGTTTAGTATCTATCGGAAAACAACAAACAATTTGTCCTACGTACACTTTTACTCGGGACATGACACCCCCACTAAGAAGGCCATTTTTTCATCAATGTTCCTCCGCGCCCTTAGGATCGCCAGTCCGGAATACATCGATGCCGAATTGGAAAAAATCAACGGTATTGGAAGTGATCTGTGTTATCCATCTGCGTTTATGGAATCTTGTCTCAACAAGGCAAAACGAACTTTCTATCGTGTCAATAATAACACTCGTACTTTGTGAAAAAATATTTTAGTACTTCCATTTTTCCAGGGCTTTTTAGGCATTGCTAATGTACTTAAACTTTTGGATATTAATGTAGTATTTTCATATAACAATATTGTGAAAAATATCATAGTAAAAAATAGCCCTACCGATAATTCAAGCATTATCTATAAAATTGGGTGTAAACAATGTGATTCCTTTTACATAGGTCAGACGGGAAAGGATTTGCACACACGTATAAAACAGCATCAATATTCCGTTAGAACAGGACAGTTGTCCAGTGCTCTTTTTGTCCATTTGTCAGAGTTATCCCACTGTATTGATTGGAATAATGCTTCAGTTTTATTCCACTCTAGCAACATTGTTAATAGAAATATTCTTGAGTCTGCCATTATCCAACTTTCAAATAACTTCAACATAAGCAAAGGTCTTTTTCAACTCGATCCTGTTGTTTTGAATTCCTTCAAAACAGATTTAGATAAAAAGGGTAGGACGCTAAATCTTTGGTAAACTTGTATGCTACTTTATTAACTTTTAATTTTCATTTTATTTTTATATATATCGAAACTTGACTATAAAAGGCAGTGTTAAAACCCGGGCAGATTTCCAGTATAAATTTGTATTTTTATAATTCATTTGATCTTGTGCTAAAAATCGATATTTTTCCTTACAAATCTGTATGCCTCTATGTTAATCCTTTAATTTTTATTTTTACTTCTCCGTTTATTGCATATATATATATATATATATATATATATATATATATATATATATATATATATATATATATATGTGTATATATATATATATGTATGTATTTTTTTTTCTTTCTGTAACCTATACATAGGCCGTAACCCTTTATGTACTTCAGTGTTCCTGAGGATGTCATTAGACGAAAGCGCTTGAGCACCATTTTGTGTTTCCTGTCCTTCGTGGTTTTATTCATCATAAATATTTTTCACGTGTTACTTTCGTGAAATAATTTTCATATATATATATATATATATATATAGTACCGTACATTATTTTTTAATTGTGATGAAGACAATAAATGTTTAAATTGGATACTATTCAGGTGTTGACACATTAATTCGATCACATACGACGCCACAATGAACGTTACGTCGGACAACTTCACTGATGTTACATTGTTGTTGTATGTTGTTTTTTAACTGTTGAATACTTCGTGGTCTTCTTTGATAGCAAACAGCAGACTTTAAATGTTCTGCGTAACGTTCAACGTAACTATCTTAAACGAATTAACGTATCAACACCTGAATGGCATCCGATTTAAACATTTATCGTCTTCCTTACAAAAAAATAGCTTCCTATCGTAACGGACTTCTGTTACACCATATATATATAAAATTCGGTACAAGCACAAACAAATGTTTGATTAAGTAAAATCTTCATAAAAGAACAAATTAATGATACCCAAGAAACAAAAAGTAGCAGCACGGACGACCTCTGACCTTTCGCATATAAGCAACCACCCCATATTGTCTACAACAACTGGTTCCAACAAAAAAAAAACATTTGGATTATGTAATAAAATCAATGTTAACCTAAAAACGACAATCATACTAACATTAATATTATTATTATTAATAATAATAATAATAATAATAATAATATCTGTATTTCAAGCTTGTGCCATAAATATCTATTTGGGCGTGATCGAAGTATGCCAGAACGCACTTTATGCCTCATAAGTATTCCATCTTCGGGAGGGAGAAAAAATATAAACATTTATTTGCACATTCTTCCTCAATTCCAACACCTGTCCCCCCCTCCCTCAATCGCTAAATGAAAGAAGGGGGGGGGGGGGGGGTTGTCACGCCCCAACTGAAATTTCCCTTTTCGTGCCACGAGTCGGAAAGCGATCTAATTTTGAGGCATTAATTAGTTTTATGGCACTCTCGAAACGGGATGAGGGTGGGAGGGGGATCACGAATGTGAAAATGATCGGAACAGGAATCAAAATCAAATCGGAAGGAGGATCGAAAAAACATTCTGGTCATGAAATTCAATTTACATTTTCCGATTAAAAAAGCTACAATTTGAATTCACGGAGAGGCGTTATTAAGAGTGAAAATTCTCTTGAAATTGAAGCGATGTCCTTATGATAGACGAGTGATTGCGCGGAAGACCTTCAATCGCCTATTTATTTTAAGCCTATTCTTGCATTTGTGTTACATTAACCCCTTCAGGCCTATTGGGACTAATATGTCCCAGCAAAATTTGAAAGGCCTTTTGGCTTTTGTTCAAATAAAGTCGCTAAAGGGTTAAAGCATTCAATCAGGAGCATCAGAGAACTGGACCAAGCCTCGAAGTCTCGCATAGGGGCAATTTTCATACCATACCCACACCCAAGATGTTACAGTCCAACAAGGACCCAAGACCCGCTCTTGGTTAGCATGAGCAGGGGAGGAAGCTAGAACAAGAAAACTGGAAGCCGAACGAATATCACCAGTTTGTTTCTCCACTAATTAATCAATCAGGAATTAGAAAAACACACACACACACACACACACACACACACACACACACACACACACACACACACACACACACACACACACACACACACGTACGTTTAAATTATTTAAAATTATTTGCACAGTATCTACGCATTGAGAAATTCTCCCGAAAATGCAAAAACTAGAATGGTAGATTAAATGCAATACAATTTACCTCAAAAGCTTACGACGACGAGGTAAAACAAACAGATAGTTCACCTAGTCCTTCGATCGGCTCACAAAAAGGGAGTGACAGAATAACTTTGATCAATACGCGAAGCTACATTCCAAAAGTCGCTTTTTATTTTTGTTTACATTAAAAAATGGTAATAAAATAATTAAAAACTTCTTTTTTTATCATTTCAAAAAGTGAAATTTGTTTCATTGAAAGTGAAACTTTTTTGAAATAGCTACGTCCAAAACAAAATCTGGATTTGAGTTACAATTCTGAACAGAAATGGATTACACACACACTAACTGTGTGGTGTGTGGTGTGGTGTGGTGTGTGTATGTATGTATGTATGTATATATATAGTTAAAGGTACAGGCTTTAGTAAAAATCCTCTCTCTCTGTGTTGTGGCAAGGAAATAAATCAGAGTAAAATTTTGCATTGAGGACAAGAAACGAAACCGAAACATTAATTAAACAAAAACATCGTCACTTTTTTTCTCATTCATTTTAACTTTCCAATTACAGTATATCGCCCAGATAGTCCCCCTTCAAAACAAGAACAGAAAACATGAAGCGATTTATTTACAAAGACCCACGCCCTAATCTCAAACTATAATGTCCAGTACTATACTGCATACGAATAAAAATTATACTTATACTTATACTTAATGTTTAAAAAGAGAGTAATAAGTTCAACTGCTTCCTCATCATATTTTTCACACTAATGAAAAATAATACAATGCGTCAGAGACAATACAATTTTATCCCTGTGACGTCATAATAAGAGATGCGTCATTTCTCTAAAGATCTGCGCAGCAATTTCCTATCCATGGAATATAGGCTGGAATTTTCCAAGGATGTGATATTTAATAATTAAACTTAAACAAATTTTATATATATAATAATAAATAATATATATACACACATTACACAATTTAAACACGGCCCCATTTATATTTTAAATCAAATAATTAAAATGAATAACTTTTCCATTTTACAAATAGCCAATTTTTCAGTTTTTTCGCAAAAGTTTTAATTACTGTCCATTATTACAAACTCGGCATAAAATACTACTTACTAAATACGACAAAGTTTCTGCATCGAGTATTTTTAGATTTATGGAAAGAAAGAAAAAAAAAAACCTGCCGCATTCCTCTGCATGCTTTTATAAACCGGGCTAGCTTTGCTTTAAGTATAAATTATTATTCTCATTTATTCTTCTATTTATGAATGTAGAAGAAACGTACAATAGATGAAGGAACGAATGTATAATAAATGAATCAGTAAAAACAATTTTACACACACACACACACACTACCGTATATATATATATATATAGTGTATATAGTGTAGAAATGCCATTTGTAAGTAAATTTTGTTCTATTGGCAAAAGAGTTTATTAGTATTATTAATAATAATAATATAGAACGTGCTACATCATGTTTCAATCTTATCGATCGCGCCCAAGTTTAGACTAATCTAGGGTTACCATATTTGAACTTTCAAAAAAGAGGACACTCGGGAGAGTGGGGGTGTATCTGTATCAGTATCTACCAACTCACGTTGTATTAATGTGTTATATATACTGTGTATTACATGTCTATAATGAGTATCTATAAATAAGAACAAGTTTTATGGCTTAAAAAATCAATGTTATAAATATTCAAATTTCCCGGACATGTCCGGGAAAAACCGGACGTATGGTAACCCTAGACTAATCTCTGCCCACCCTTAAACCTCTCCCTAAATGCCCCCCTTTGAATCTTATTTGTGGTTTACTTAGAGAGAGAAATAACTAATTATCAGAGGATTCCTTATCTCGCCTGATAAATCCGACAAATGTCGTGACAAGCGAATCATCGGCTCTGCAACCAAGCATGCGCTTTTATATATATATATATATATATATAGATATATATATATATATATATATATATATTATATATATATATATATAATATATATATTTATTACACAAGTATTATAAATAAATGAAACGAATAGTTTCGAAAAGCGAGTGTTGACACCATTTCAGAGATGATGAGGAACGCGTCATGCGAGTGAAATTGTCAAATTCAAAGTAACAATTGGTGGGAAAATGCGAGAATAATCCCACGACATGCGTCAAACACTGCCTCAAAAGTTACGAAAGAGAAAAAAAAAACAAGAAAAAAGTAACGCATCATAAATGAGGTTTTTAATTCGTTCTTGTAACAAAACACACATCCACGTTGCGCGTGTTTTTTCTTTGTTTACCAATTTTTTTCTTGAAGCTCCACCGCATTTCAAGCACGAGACATCAAACGCTTTCCACCCACGAAATGCATTTTATTATTAAGCGATGCACCCATCCATTAATAAGGCTTTTATATACATATATATATATATCCTTGGTTAACCTTGGTTTTCCTTCCACTTCCGCCAGAATTGTTCACTCTGACGAAGGTCAAGCTTGTCACTCCACCTTAGACCTACAGTTTAACGTGGAATCCGAACCACGACCTACCAGCAGCCCAGCACCTTAACCACTAGGCTACCCATTTATCTACTAAACAATTTCTTTATTGTGTGGAAGGATGAACAAGCTGGGTTTTGCTGTGCGCCGCCTGTCGTCACCGGGTCTCGATCCCGGGGCAGATGGATTCGTAGTCAGCGACACTAACCACTACACCACCTACATATTTATATATATATATATATATAATATATATATATACATACGCGCCTTACTGTCAGTAAATAATTATTTTCGCAGGAAAGCGGTGAACAAATGCGCCAGTTAAAAATAACTGATAATTACGCAATATCTCAAAAGTGAGCACAGAACAAAAAATGGGGCATTCATTGAGAGGTGGAGCGGGACTCAATTTGTATTGAACCAAGCCGTTCGCCGATGCAGATCCAAACAAAAAAAATGGCCCCTACCTTCTACTATAAACTGGTTCCAATCAATAAATTAATAAGAAATTTGGCCTCGTACACTTCGATTCAATCGCCAAGAACGTCATTTAATATATTATATATATATATATATATATATATATATATATATATATATATATATATATTATATTATATATATATATATATATATATATATATATATTATATATATATATATATATATATATATATATATATATATATATATATATATTTTGGAGCTCTGCACATTTTGAAGACTGACATACAATAACAGATTTATTTATTCGGATTTTAATAAGTGCAAATATCACATACGACAATGGTAAAAACCAAGAGGTTTTCAGAACCGCCCGAAACCCATACAGTAAAGATTCACTCCGGTACAAGAATTGATACCCTGCAGTTCTCAAGCAAGAACAGTCTCGTCGTATTCTTTCATAACGTATCAAATGTTGTTAAAAATAAGAAAGGGGCCGCTAAAAACTTAAATTCAACTACTTTAGCTAAATTTATACCCATCTCTCAAAGCAATAAAAGAATTCTAGCGAACAATTTCCCAGAAAGACCTATCCCACCTCACAATAAGTTCAGACCAACGACTCAATAGGTACAGGGTGTCCACAATGTCTTGTCACCCCATTAAAATACTAACTGATTTTTTTCTTTCAGACCCATTTGAAATGCATGATAGCGGCAACTACACGGTTGAACGACGACGACTTCAAGGACCGATTGAATCGTGCAGCTCGTTTTGGAGGAGCTGCACGATTCAATCGGTCCTGGAAGTCTGCACGAATATTTTCAATGATTTTGCCATTACGTGGTCGCTCATGGACCCAGGTACTAGCCAATCGTTGTTCAACCGTGTAGTTTGCTGCTGCTATCACGCATTTCAAATGGGTCTGAAAGAAAAACGAAAATCAGTTAGTATTTTAACGGGGTGAGGGAGACACTGTGGATAGCCTGTTGGAGAAAATATGTTCCCAAACATTAATGTATTCAAAGCTTAAGGCTTAAATGAGATAGATATCAATCCATCAAGAGGAAAAGAGAACGAAGGATTGAGTTAGAGAGATCCAATCTTCGTTAAGCAATTTTAGTTATAAACTCTTTTCCACACGGCGGACTTTAGACTCACCATTTGGAGAATAAACGCGGAGGTTGATTGGGAGAGGAGAAATGCCTTTGTTTTGTCCGGTGATTCGGTCTGTGTCCACCTCAATCTCCTTCCGAATATCTTCAAAATTCGTGAACTTTTCTCCCTTCTTGTGGAGGAACTCTCCATATTCTGCAATGAGACATTGTTCCAATTAGAACTAACGGGCTGACAATAGGAAATGTGTATAATTAATGGGTGGACCTTTAAACACTGTCCATAAACGGAAAACAAACATAAGCTGGTTACAACCCATTTTCGGCTTATCAATGAGGACGCTAACATAACTAGCAAACTTAATCCAGTAGGCTCAAGACTAAATTTTAGGTCCTTAAAGGGCTCAACTGAACGCGTGTTCAGACCAAGGTCAAGCTTGTTGCCCCACCTTAGAGGATCTACAGTTTAGTGTGAAACAGTGTTGCCAGGTGTGCGATTTTGTCGCACAATTGGGCGACTTTTGAAGACTCTGTGCGACTTGCGATTTTTAAAGTTAAAGTTGAACTTTCAATTTTATTATATGTATAGATTACAATAGGTTGTATCTGTTACATGGTGGCTTCTACCTGCTTGGTAACTTGGTTTGTTTTCTATGCTGTCTTCTGTATTGTGTGTTTCATTTTGATTTGTTTTTCTAATGAATATAATGATTTTGATTTGTTTTTCCGTTTCATGCTTATTGTATTTACATAATCTTTTGTACATATCTTTTTTATCTTAACCTATATTGTATATATATATATATATATATATATAATCTTTTATTTCAAGTTAATTTTATCTTTTACATTTCAGCTACTTTTGTTTTGGATTTACTCTTTACGGTTTTTTTTAGAAATATAAGTAAATATGAGTAACAATAGGTTGTATCTGTTACATGGTGGCTTCTACGTGCTTGGTAACTTGGTTTGTTTTCTATGCTGTATTCTGTATTGTGTGTTTCATTTTGATTTGTTTTTCTAATGACTATAATGAGTAAAGGTGCTGTGTATATTAAACGATATTGTAAAGAATGGGAGAAAGATCAAGATTTGAAAACCTGGATTCGAAATGTACCAGGCGATGATACAAAAGCAACCTGCAAATATTGTAAAGTTATACTTAGAGCACATCATAATGACCTAATTAAGCATTCGCGAACAGAAAAACAGAAAAAAAATGCTGCCCCATTTTCAAATGCTAGGACTCTATTCGAAACTGGAATATCAAGAAAAGAAACGGATCAATCAGTGAAAGTTGCGGAGATCAAAATAGCAGCACACATAGCATGTCACTCCAGTATCCGAACAGTTGACCATTTAGGCGAATTAATTAGCAATATTTCTGGAAAAGAAACCTCAATTCACAGAACAAAATGCGCTGCAATCATAAACTGTGTTCTTGGGCCATCCATGTTGGAAGACCTTCGCAATGACATTGGTGAGAGTAGCTAAATTCTCTTATTATAGATGAAAGCGCTGATATTACGACAGATAAACAGCTTTGCATTGTTGTACGCTATCCTAGCTATATCAAAAAGAAGATTATCACCTCATTTTTCGGTCTGGTAAATCTACAATCTTTGCACTGCAGAAACTATAACTACAGATCTTCCGAACTTTTTACAGGAAATAAATCTTGACGTAAAAAAATTGCATAGGTTTGGCCACAGATGGCTGCAACACAATGCGTGGAGCACATAACTACATGGCTAGAAATGACGTATGTTGCAATAACTTTACGCCCACTCATAAAATGCTGGCTTCAATGAATAAAGATATATACAAGGGCAAAAACGATGAAGAAGTAATTGACACGTGATTTTAAATTGAATTTTTAAATTGAATTTTTATATCTAAATGAATAAAACAAATTTGTTGTATGGAATTTATCCCAAAATATATAAATTGTTTATTTAAAACTCACTTAAGTACAATATGAGGCGATTTGGGGTGATACCAACTGTGCGACTTTTGTGCGAGTTTTTAAATGTAATTGCGCGACTATGTGCGACTTTTCAGAGGCAGTTGTGCGACCTTTGTGAATCTGACGTGGCAACACTGGTGTAAAATCCAAACGAAGGAAGACGCACGAGGAAACAGCTCAACCGCTAAAATCTAAAGTCACGAAGTACGAGTCAGAAATCGAGCCCGCGTAATTCAGATTTGCGGCCAGGTGTCGAAACCACGCGCTTTTATATAGTGAAACACCGCTAAGACCACAGAGTTTGAACAGATTCTTTTTAGATTCTGGGATGGCTCATTGAATAAAGACTAATTACGCAACCCGATATCCTTGGACCGGTCCGTATCATCTCTCTTATGAAGCCCGGTCCCGAACGGTCCAGTCGCACCATCAGTCAAGAGTGTGGTTTATAATACTGGCGACTGTTTACCATTAAATCAATAAACCGCATTTTCAAATTTTCCAGTCAGTCTGTATTGCAGATACTTATGGTTTTAAAGCAGGGTTGGAAAAACCCAGCAAAAAACCAGTTGGTTTTTTTGCTGGTTTTTGCCAACCCTGTTTTAAAGGTGCAGGATTTATCAGGAGCAAAGCGCACTGCAAGTTTGCGTTTCCTCCCAGAGTAGGCGTATATAGATAGTGGCCCACAAGTCCCAATCGGTTATAATTAAAGCGAAAATCCATCTTAAGATGGTTTGAATAATGAATTGAGTAATTAATAAATATTTCTAAACTTATTACAACCATTTTACTTTCGTTTATGTATTTTCGCTTTAATTATGACCTATTGGGGGTTTATGGCCACCATATATATATATATATATATATATATATATATATATATATATATATACGCCTCGGTGGTGTAGTGGTAACATCACCGGCCCCGGACTCGATTCTCAGCGATGGCAGGCGGCGCTCAGCTCACCCAGCTGTTCATCCTTCCATACAAAAATTGGTTGGTAGATAAATGGGTACCCCAGTGGTTAAGATACTGGGCTGCTGATTGGGAGGTCGTGAGATAGAGTCCAGATTTTCTAAGTTCTAACCGTTGTGGGTCGTGGTTCTGATTTCACTCACGTTAAGCTGTCGGTCTCAGGTGAGGCAACAAGCTTTACCTTTATGAGAATGAACAATTCGGGCAGAAATCAAAACAAGGTTACCACCAAGTAGTGTGTGTGTGTGTGTTCATTGGCAGAGACACGCGATAAAAAAGATGCAGCATCCATCAACGCAATCAACTAATATTATTAAACAATTTAAAAAGCAAAGGTGACTACGGTAATAAAGAAATAACATTAATACACGTAATGAAACGAGAATATATATATATATATATATATATATATTGCTGTGGATGGTCTGACTCTTACACAGTAATACGTTTATATTTCTGTTACTGTGTATAAGAGTCAGACCACCCACAGCACTATCATACAAATTGTGATATGGATTGAGTAAAGAATGTTGTGGATTGGAATTCAGTGTTGGTGGAAATAAACTGTAGATGTCCTTGAAAGAACGTGTCTACAAACAGAATGTAATTGTGCCTTAACTATCTCAGTCAAATTTTCGGCAAGTGTACTCGAGCTTTTCATTTTTTTGTTGTTGTTGTTGTTGTTGTTGTTCTTCTTCTTCTTGAATGCGGGTGTATTTAAAGTGTATTTTATATACATTCATCAATAACCTTTGGAAAAGTAGTGAAACAAACCTTTAAATATCGGTAAAATCCAATATTTTACTCTAGAACATTCAGTAGTGCAGTGGGAGAAGGGGATAAGCGACAAAATTGGCAAAATGCATTTTCTGTTTGAAAAAATAGCTTATTCTTCCCTCTATCACCTTCAATTGACAGATATCCCACTTTGTGAGTGGAAACACCGAAACAGTGACACCACTCACAAAATGGGATATCTGCCAATTGAAGGTGATAGAGGGAAGAATAAACTGTCTTTTCAAACAAAAAATGCATTTTGGCGATTTTTTCGTTTATCCCCTTCTCCTGCTGTACTACTCATACGACTCTAAAGCGTAAAGTCAATGGAAATTGGTAAAAAAATAACCTCATCGAGACATACAAACAATGAAATTGGTACAATCGATGATATGAGTAGGTGTGAAAGACCATCAAATCTATCACAATCTCGTCCTCAGTACCTAAAGATGAAGTTCACTTAGAGGCAGACGTAAATCTAGCCGATCGACAAGACTGCAACACTAAAATAACTAACAACCAAACCTAATCTAGCCCACAATATACGAATCGATCAGGTGTCGTAATCTCGAAACCAGCAGCTACCTTCCGACAAAACTGCGGGAAACTACCGAGATTAAAATTGATTCTTACATAATCAGATACAAACCGCGTCAGGAAGGAGTTAAATCCACTACAATGCTCCCTTTTAAACAACAACTGTTACTCTTCTCTTCGTTTCCTTTACGGGTAAACGTTGTTTCTATGGCAACGCACCCTTTTAACCCTTCCTCGCGCATTTTTTGTCGGACTGTGGATGAGTAAATTCTGACCCCAGGGCCCCAGTAGTTTCCCGTAGTTCTTCCACGAGGTAACTGCCGCATTTGCGTCTGCCACTTAGCGATCTAATTCTCGGGTGGTAGCATAGCCCGTGTCTCCTTCCTCCCCGAGCAACTACTGACAGAGGAATGATGAAAAAATGTGTAGGAAAATGAGAAAAACGGCCGTTAGTTATTTCACACGCGTACACTTATCTCGTGTACCCAATTCAATTACTCGTGAGGAAAGCATAAAATGAAGGATGTTTTTTATTTATTGAACAGAAATAGTCCTCAATTCATCGCTGCTTCATTTCTTCATACAATGCTAAAGACCACCATACAATTAAACTGAATTGTATACAACGCACTCTCACTCGAGTTAATTTAACCCTTTGACGACGACTGGTACAAATTGATAAAGTTTCAAATACACGCATTCATAACTTAACCCCGCAAAAAATTCCCACGTTAAATGGTTAATTAAAGGATGCACTGACTAAAAGTACGTACCACGTGTAAAGGAGGTGTGTAGTATGAGAGCACGGTGTAGCAACTTCACAAAACGGTGAATAGTGTGTGTGTGTGTGTGTGTGTGTGTGTGTGTAAGAGAAAGTATAACTTCACAGAAACGGTGAATTCTCATGAACCCATACATAAATCACCCTACGATAAGATACCGCGCGTGTAAAAGAAAGAGCGTTTTAGTTTTATTCCGCATTGTAAAACAATGATATTTTCTAAAACCAATTCTACACTATACTCAAGGCGTATCTAAAACTGAATACGTTTATTTGGAAATTTTGACTTCCGAAAGTTCCCGTCAAGCTGCCGATCTCTACCAATGGGATATTATCCGAGAACTCCTACTCTAACCAGACCGGCCAGCGCCTCCTACTACATTTACTGGTAAAAAAGGAGATTACTACTGACTAATCCACCCTGTAAGCGACTCCCTTTACAGTGGAAAAAATAACGGGAAGCAAAAGAAAGGGGCGGGGAGAGTGGTTTCCTAACTAAAATTTAACATAGCTAGTCGGAGGTTTTGACTCCCAAAAAATCCCATCAGTGAGAAATATTTCTGAAAAAGTTGTCAGTTGAAAACTCCGTACTCTGAATCCAGACCGGACCAGAGCCTCCTACTACATTTACTACAAAAGGAAAATCGGGATACTAATATTAAAACTAAATAACACCCCTAATAACTCTGCTAATTTTATGCTACAAACACCTAACCTATTCTTAAACATACCGAAAGGTTCGTAACGAGTCCCAAGAGGTTATTCCATTTTTCAGTTACTTTATATGCGAAAAACAGTGTCTCAATTTTGTCTCAAACCTTTTATCCTTAATTTTGAAGTCATTGTTTCTTACAAAGTTCGTAACGTCTTCATCAAATAAATATTCACAATTTACGTCATAAAAACGAATGCAAATTTTAAACACACAAATTATCTGGCTCCACAAAAGCCTGATTTCAAGGTTAGCCTATAAAAGTTCAGCTCCGAGTTCTGTTCTGTTCTATTCTATTCTGGTTGGCTTTTGTCTGAAGTTATGGCCAAATTCTAGAATATGCTCTCTAGTGGGGGGTTTTGAGGTTGTTACGCGTAATAAATGAAGTATGGATGAGTTTTTCTTGCCAACAAAAATAAGACTTCATCGAATGATTACTAATAAATACGAGTTTCATGGTTAATTATGGGTATAACCGAGTGGCGAGTTACGCGCCTCAGGAAAAGGCGGAGGTCTTTTCCTCAGGAGTGTAACTCGCTTCCATATTAGCCATTGCGTGTTATTCTACCCGCAACAAAAACAAAGGTCCCAAAACAAGACATCAGTTTGAACATTTGCTTTAGTTCAAATATATTACTTTGGAAATTTAATTTAAAATAAATTTTTCAGAGACAGGACTTATGGGACACCCTGTATACCCAGGCACACCCAACTCACCCTCGTCCGTTCTGAGTTAGGCGTCTAGACAACTTTTGAAGACTCTTACTCTGACATCAGTGGTGTTTCTTATTTTTTAGGGTAATTAGTTAAATCGTCTTGGCCCTATGACAGTAAAACCATTTTCCAGCGCTATTTGGATAGTTACAGGGTTCAGTTTGAGGCGAGGGATTAGTTTTTCTATTATTTTCCATACGTGTGCAGACTATGGGGTATTTCTCTCCTTCTTAGCGAATATACAGCTTTAATGTACGTAGTCTTTCCCAGTAATTGAGTTCCTTGCAGCCATCAACGTTGGCTGTGAAATTTCTTTGAACTACTACTAGTTTATTAATATCCTTTTTTTATATGGACTGAGCAGTTATTCAAGTTTCGGTACGATCATTACTTCTCTCGTCCCTTCTTTTAAAGGTTCTCAATAACTATTCCCCAATTCTTTTTGCTTTGTTTATCGGTATCTTATTTTCTCTCTCAAACTTCGCACCATCGGGCATTATACCTCGTAAATCTTGCGCTTTCGTGCGTCTCAGAATTTCCCGTCTATCCAAAGAATGATGTTCTGTTTAAGTTCCTCTTTTCTTCCATATCTCAAGAAATGAAATTTTTCCGACATTAAATTTTCCAATATTGTCTTCCGATCATTTGTACATTCTGTTTGTGTCTGTTTGTAGAGTTTCCACCTCTTCTTCTTCTTCTTCTTCTTTAATTTTTCTGATGATTTTTATATCGTCAGCAAAGGATGTTATTGTATTACTGACTGTTATTACGCATCGTAGTTTTCAAGTACATCTGTGATACGGTACTGTCATAATGCTATTAGTTGTAAAAGACACCATCTTTCTGATCATGTCTATCACAAAACACACACTATCTTTTATTTATTTATTTATTTATATATATATATATATATATATATATATATATATAACCTCGTTGCTGTTCCGTGCGTTGGCCTCTCTTCACACGAAGGTCAAGCTGGTGGCCCCGCCTCTAGGTCTGGCTTGGTGGAGGAGCGAGTTGCTCTCTTGAGCTCTCCACCGCACATAACCAAGTACACCTGGCTCATCTGGTACCGTTCTGAGCCAGGCATCGTCTTCTCTTGAAGACTTCAATTTTGACCCCTGTAACGTTTCTGAGGTCCTTTGGAAGCTGGTTACAAAGTCTTGGCCCCCTGACAACCAAGCTATTTTCCTTCAGTGTTGAGGAGGTCCCTTGTTGGGCCTTTAATTTGGGAACACTGCACATCGTGTCTTTCCTATTTTCCAGTGTTGTTTGAATGGTAATTGGGTTTAGTACCAGTTTTTCGATCATTTTCCACATGTAGATTATGGTGTACCTCTCTTCTTTCCAGTGAGTACAGATTTAGTTTATGTAGTCTTTCCCATTAGTTGAGCTCTTTGCAGCCATCAACCTTTGCTGTGAAATGTGTCTGAGTTTCTTCTAGTTTATTAGTTTCTTCCTTTTTATATGGGGACGTCAAAACTGAGTAGTATTCAAGTTTTGGTATAATCAGTGTTTTTTAGCATGGGAATCATTACTGTCCTGTGCCTTTTTTTGAACGTTCTTAGTACCTGTCCCGCGACTCTTTTTGCTTTATTTATCGCGATATGATTTTGTGTTTCAAATTTCGCATCATCGCTCATTATTATCCCCAGATCGATCGCTTTCGTGCTTCTCTGAATTTCCTGTCTATCTGGAGCATAATATGCAGTCTGTTTAAGTTCCTCTTTTCTACCATATCTCAAGAGCTGAAATTTCTCGGTGTTGTGTGTCATGTTGGGTAGCAAACATTCGCGAAGCTGAGCATCTCGGGGATAATTTATGTAAAAATCTAAAAGACCGTTGTACAGCAAATTTAGGGTTCTGCCAGAACATTTTTTATAATTCACCTAGAGTTGCTGTCCGTACATATTACTGCAGAAAGTACGGAAGTGTGTGTCTTTAGCTTCACTTGTACAGAACCGAAAGTTCCTTATACTGTAGTCATATTCATTTTAGCACAAAGGCTTCGAGATTGTTTTCTTATATCCGAGTCATCACTCAAGGAGCTGGTAATAGTTTGACCCAAATACTTAAGCTTTTGTACTTCCCTCAATTACTTCACCTTTCATTTTAAACCTAATGTCAGCTGACTGATTACAGCTCTTGGGATGAAATTGCATAACCTTAGTTTTTGTAACATTAAAAAGAATATCATGTTTCTGCGAATACACTTCGCAGACTTTTAGTAGCCGATCCAGACCTTTAACAGAGGGACTCATTAACACCATATCGGCATAAACTAAGTTATTTATCCTTGTGTTATCTATACATCCCACTGTTGCCTCATTAAGTGAAGCCACTAATCCGTCAATATACACATTAAACAGCATAGGGGAGAACAAGGAGCCTTGTCCCACCCCGCAAGAGGAGCCAAAACATTCGGATAGTACATTGCCCCACCAAACGGTAAAAGATTGGTGGGGATACAAAAATTTCAATATTTTATATATATATATATATGATGAAAATAACCACGCACGAAGGGAAAAGGAAACAGAATAATACTCAAGCGCTTTCGTCTAATGACATCCTCAGGAACACTTTCATTAGACGAAAGCGCTTGAGCACCATTCTGTGTTTTCCTTTTCCCTTCGTGGTTATTTTCATCATAATTATTCACGTGTTACTTTCGTGTATATATACAGGGCGTCCCAAAAAAATGTATACACACTTTAAATAATTATAAAGGCAGTGTTTATTAAAATACATTTCATTTTCAAAATGTAATAGAATCTACAGACATTATTTAATTGTTTTGTCAACGCCTGTTTTCAAACTGACGTCCGTTCTGGTCCAGGCACTGCTGATAACGCGAAGCAATGGAATCGCAAACATCACGAAACATTTCGTTTGGTATTTGTGTGCATTCTCGTTCAATGGCTGCTCTCAATTCAGCGACTGTTGCAGGTTTTATAGCGTAGACTTTGTCTTTTAAGTATCCCCATAAAAAAAGGTCTAGTGGTGTGAGGTCTGGTGAACGCGGAGGGTATTCTACGAAACCCCTTCGTCCAATCCACATCCACATCGTGCCAAGTACCACTCGCAATACTCCACTCTTCGGTCCGGATCATCTTCATTAATAGCATGGACTAATCTTGAAATGTAACTTTTCCATTGACAGCGCTTCAAAATGCGTTGGACAGACGATTCTGAGATTCCTACCTCACGACTCGCTTACCTCACGACTCGCTTGCCGCACAGATTTTCTTGGACTTTGGTGATACGTTTCCAGTACTCTTTCTTGCTTTGTGGGGCTTGTCGATGTCCGTGGTCTTCCGGAACGCTTCTTGTGGACATTCTGAACAGTTCCATCGGCTTCAAACTTATCTCTAATTCGAGTGATGGTAAGTCGCGTTGGTGGATCTGTTTGAAACTCCCTCCTAAACTGTCTTTGCACTTCAACTGCGTTTTCACACTTCCAGTAGCATTTTAGAATGAATTTCCTTTGTTCAAAGCTTAGTCTGACTGCCATTATTAATTCTAATGGGTTTAACTTGGAAAGAAAGAAACATCAATTGAGCTATCAGCTGTTAAAGTGTGTATACATTTTTTTGGGACGCCCTGTATATATATATATATATATATATATATATGTGTGTGGCGTACGGTGGTTAACAAAACAGGGTGTGCTGAACATTATAACAAGGTACCTAAAGCCTAAAATTTGTTATATATAATATATGGCATGCTTCCAATGGCAGTATATATATATATATATATATATATATATATACACACACACACGAGAAAAACTAGTGTAGAAATGCATTAAGAATTGGAAAGTTAAACATACAAAGAATAGTGATTCGTTAAAAATGAACGAATCACGCAAATCCGATTCTGCAGTGGATAAGTAACAAAAGTAGGCTATATTATCGAACGACACTGCAAGACACAATCAGACCAAACTGCAAGCTGTGTGCTACTGTCGCTCCGCTCGACTTCAGCCAGTAATACCCCCACTATTCCCTAACACTCCCTTTCATCTCCCGCCTGTCCTCACTTCTATCCCTCCTCCCTAAAGTGTGCGATAAAGGTTCAGCTCGACGCAGATATGAGCAAGGAACAAAGTACTAGAAGCAACAACGAAAGTTAATACTATACAGGGTGGGCCGTAAGTTTCCATACATAGGAAAAATTAAACGTTTGTTTTTATGTTTCAGATACCCTAAGAATATGCGTTTGACGAAAGAGCAACGAATTGAAATCATACTGATGGCTGGGTCGGGAAGCAGTCGCATGGTTGCAATGAACTTTAACAGACAAAATGGAACGAACATCACACACGACACTGTGGCAAAACTTATTAACAAGTTTCAGAAAACTGGAAATGTTGCAGATCAACCGCGAAGTGGTCCAAGACACAGCCACCGATGAAGACACAACAGCTACGATACTTACAGCGCTTACACGGAGTCCCAGAAAAAGTACACGACGGTTGTCTGCAGAAAGTGGTGTCAGCAGATCGAGTATCAGGCGCATTTTGAAAGCAAACAAATGGCATCCATACAAATTGCATATGGCACAGCATTTGAGTGAAGACGACCCGGATAGACGGATGGAATTCTGTGAATGGGCATTAACCAAAGTGAACGAGGATGCAAACTTTTCAACTAAGATCTTCTTTACTGATGAAGCAAATTTTTACGTCAATGGAGAGGTTAATCGGCAAAACATACGTTATTGGAGTAATGCTAACCCTAACTGGCTGAGTCCGACGAAGATGCAAGGTGCCGGTAAAGTGATGGTGTGGGATATGGGGTGACAGAATTATTGGACCAATTTTTGTCAGTGGAAATCTTAATGCCGAAAGGTATCTTAACATGTTGCAAGAAGAGATTTTCCCATCCCTGCTAAACGAGGAAGGTAACTTCCCAGTTTACTTCCAGCAAGATGGAGCTCCACCTCATTATGGTCTTCACGTGCGTCGGTATTTGGATCAGCAGCAGTTTCCGGATGCTTGGATTGGTCGGCGTGGTCCTGTGGAGTGGCCTCCCAGATCCCCAGATCTCACCCCCCTTGATTTCTATCTTTGGGGGCACTTGAAGGCCATGGTGTATCAGGAAAAGATACGAGACATAAATCATCTAAAGGAACGTAGATCACCAACGCCATTACAAGCATAACGTCAACTGTGCTAATGCGTGTTCATCAACAGTGGGGAACACGTATTGAAATGTGTTTTCAAAACAATGGCAACCATGTAGAGCATATTATATAAATAAAAATGGTTGTCCATAAAAAAATGTTTATTTTTCATATGTATGGAAACTTACGGCCCACCCTGTATATTAAAAGCATGCAAAATTATCATCTTTTATTTTTATTAAATATTATTTAGTATGAAAGTTTTAATAATGTATTTATTAATTTTTTAAAATAATTATTTTACAGCTTTTGTGGGTGTGCGCCACACACCTAGCACACCCTGAATATACGCCCCCGATTTATATATATGAAGTATAGATTTCCATTTCGCTTAGATTTCACGCGATGTGCAACCAATACCTCAAGAGAGAATTAATATCCTGTATTTTCTTGACGCAAGGTTGTTAACCCTTTCGTTCAAGAATTATGACATAGGGTAAAAAACAAATTTGCCTTTGTGTGTGGTTATACAAGAATCAATATGGTTCATTTTTCAGCAACACAATTGTCTACCCAGTGAGTGAAAGGGTTAAGTTAGGTTAACTCAGGTTAACCTAACCTAAAACAAATAACTGTGAAAAACGTGGGTACAATATCATCCGAGTTATTTGAACTTGGACATTTTGGATGAAAACCCAAACGTGGGTGAAATTCAAAAAACAATTATATAGTCTAAAAAAAACCTGAAATTTTGTTAATGCCCCCGCCCCACACTACTCTAACGGAAGCACAATTGATTAAATATTTTTTTAAAAATATACATTCTCCAAGCGACTGACAGATTATCACGGACTAAAAATTTAAAAATTTCGAGCAAAAAGCGCGCGCACATATGTAAAATACTGATTATACAGAAGTGGCATGAAAACTGAGAGATGCGTGACTGATTTGATTGTGTCAAGTGGGCACGTAACTTAAAAATGTGCAGTCTTGCCTATACTGGTACCGTACATTAACTCGCTCAAATAACACTATACGTGATCATCCCTCCTCCTCCTCCTCCTCCTCCTCCTCCCCTCCTCCTCCTCCTCCTCAGCGATCTAAATCAACAAAATTATACAGACTTACGCGCGTCTCCTGCGCTATCAATTTATTTCGGGTATCGGTATAATAGTTTTGAAGAGGGCATTTGGTTCAGCACTTTAAATCTCGCCTACAATTCGGTATACATGGAAGTACGGAAGGATTTTTTATTTTCAAATGACGAAATGTTAAGCCTATATTCGCATACTGGTTCAAAACCCTCCTCCAGAATGTATAGAAGAGAAAACGAGTAATCAATATTCGAGCCTCTGTTTCGTATTAATGCAATTCTGGGAATAATCCTGCGAGTCAAAGTGAATTAATTTAGGCAAAGTGTGGCAATGAGAGGCCACTCGAAATAAAGTGTCATATACACATTAAATGCTACATTCAGGATGGATGGGCCTCTTAGAACATCGCATTCGCGAACGTCGTCGTACCTTCAACATTAAAACGGTTAAAAAGTGGGTCCTCTTTACGACTTAGTATGAAAGACTGCCCTGACCTAATTTTGGGAAGATTGTTTACGAAGTAATTCAGAGAGGGGAAACAAAATTTTAATTAAATGAAAATTATTCCCCTCAAACTGACAAGAAACGGGGAGAAGATTGGAAGAACGAAGAGATGAGAGGAACGTGTTACGAGGATAAGAGAATCCTCCGGGCATAACGACCCCTACTGAGGTAACTTTCCTCCGCCTACGTAATAACAAAGCCAGGATCGAAGGGAGAAACGTGCGCAATGAACACATTGAGGAAAAATTCTACAAAGTGAGAGAGACGCCCTCTTACGGAGAGCTCGCACGGAAAACGTGTTGCGAATCGAGAACACGAGTTTTGATGATCTATAATAATTCTAAACGATATAATTGCCTCAAGGAGTTTGCTGCGACCCATGTTAATATAAAAAACTATAATTTGTTGGCGCCTCTTCGTTCCTCCTTTAATAATGGAATATCATAAGTGAATTTTCAGACCTTTGGAGCTCTAGTGTAGTGTAGTTATTTATTAAAGATATTAATTAAGAAAACGATTACGGCTTACGCTATCTCTCACTTCTTTAAAACCTCTAGGCCTGAACCCGTTAGGGATGGTTGATTTAAAGGTTTGCATTTCGTTAAATTCTTCTAACATTTTCTCCTGTAAGAGAACAATTCGGCCCAAAAAACATTTCGAGCTCCTTCGAAGAAAATAAAGATCCTTCGAACAAATATGTTCGCATGAGCAATGTATTATTCATTTCGGATTAATTTTACTGCGAGACTCTACCCTAACTTATCTACGCTGTGCTTCCCTAATTAACCTTTTCACACGCCTACGTAAGTAAGCTCAAGGAGTTATTTAGATGCTCGCCTGTCCTCTCTGCATTCATCTGCAAGCCTTATCAGCAGTGCTAGTTTCTTTGTTAAACCAGTTAGGCTCGACATTTCAAAGATTGGTTCTAATCCTTTAAGAGATGAAACTATTCTATGTTTCTAACCCTGAAATGACCTTGGAAAGAATCCCAAATCTTACACACAATATTACATTCAGGGAACTGCATAGGAATGAATCACGCACGCGGGAGAGAGAGAGAGAGAGAGAGAGAGAGAGAGAGAGAGAGAGAGAGAGAGAGAGAGAGAGAGAGAGAGAGAATCCTTCTTAAAGTTATCAGGGTAGGGCTCTGTATCTTCGGTGCTGTTTAAATGATAAAATAAGCCGAAGATAAGCCTAATTCCCACGAAATCGTATTCCTGCATCAGATCAGTAACGTACGAAACAAAAATATATTGAAATGTTCACTCAATTCGTGTATTTATTTTCACTGCTTACGTCACATTATATTTAATGCGCTTCCGTTTTCTTTCTCAATTAAACGAAATGAGTTTTGCCCATTTTTTTTTGTCTTATCAATTAGGCAACTCTTCGACACTGGCGGGTCTTCGTTCTATTTATCGAGGGAGAACTTTGGTTCAATTATGATTTTATTGCCTAATTAAATGTCACATTCTGAAGCGAAACTTTAAAATTTAGAAAACGTTAATCGGTTGAAACCTATAAACTTGTATACACACTAATTATCTGGTAGTCATTTTATCGTACGGTACGTTAATTATAACATTATTTAATTAACGTAAAAAGAAAAAAGAAAAAAACAATCATCAGTGACATCCAAGTCCAATATTGCATTACGTGAAATCACCTCAATTTTGCAAAAAAGCAACCAAATTTGGCTTCTTGCGCTCACGCGTATCACACGAAATTTTGCTCTTCCTTTCCAAAGGACAGTCGATGAAAGTAGCAATTTTTACACAAAGGACGCCAAACAGCAAGGAAGGAGGGTTGAAAAAGAGGACAATTTAAAGACAAGCGAAAATTTTAAAGCAAAGAAGAGAGAATTCGAATGAAAATTCTACAAAACTTACGCGCTAACAAATGGTTCTAACTTGGGGTTTAACCGTTTAAAGCAAGATAAGCATCTAGCGTCTTTTTAAAAGACTCGACAGAATTACTTTGAACGACGATGGCTGGCAATCCATTCCACAAATTAACTATACGATTGAAGAAAAAAATTCTCAGCTTCACCAGAATTAAAATGTTTATCCACTAATTTCGGACCATTACCACGAGTTCTATCCGCATTTCTGAAGGCGAAATATTTTTCGGCGTTGACATTATTAAAACCTTTAATCATTTTAAATACCTGCATTAAATCTCTTTGAATCCGCCTTTTTAGCGAGTTAGAATAAATTTAAAGTTTCTAAACGGGCAGCGTACGTACGATCCGTTTTTAAGTCTGGGAATCTTCTTAGTAGCCCGTTGCTGCGCTCTCTCCATTCTGTCACTTCTGTGTATGTTCTGCCATAAATAAATATGGGGACCAGAACTGAACGCAGTATTCCAGGCGGGGGAGTACTAAGGAATTATACGTTAGCGTCTTTTCCGACTTATATTCAAATGATCTACCAATAAATCCCAAGATTCTATTTGCTTTTCTGACAGCTTCGATACATTGCTTACTCGGTTTAAGAGTGTTGCAATATTAATTCTTAAATCTTTCTCTTCCGTAACATTCGTTAGTGTCTTGTCGCGCGTAGAATACTTTTCTTTAACGTCGTTTCTACCGATATGCAACGCTTCACATTTATCTACAGTATATCAAAATTCATTTGCTAAATTTCTGCCCACTCGACTAATTTATTAATGTCCTTTTGAATCTGCAAACGTTCTGCCGCTCATTTTGTTCGTTCCCCCAATTTGGTATCATCCAGAAATTTTTAAATTATATTTTTAATTCCCATGTGCACGTCATTGATATAAATAATAATAATAAAAAAAAATCTGTCCCAGAATTGATCCTTGAGGCACGATGCTCGCTCGACTCGTTACACTTCTTCCCTTAGACGCTTTGTCTAACCAACAAAGTGTGTTGTTTAAATCCGCTGAGCCAATTTTTAATCTACTTAAAAACATTACCATCAATTCCGTGAGAATGAAGTTCAGGAAATAATCTTGCACGTGGCACTTTATCAAAAGCCTTTTGAAAATCGAAATATATATCATCATCTACTGTTCTACTCCCGCCATATATATTTGCAATAATATTAAAAAAGTCTGAAATTACCAAGGCAAGAACGATTATGTAGAAAGCCGTGCCGAAAAACTTTAATTAAATTATTAATTTTTAAGTAATTAACTAATTCTGTCCCGAACGATCGTCTCCATTTAAGCTTATCAATTACTGAAGTAAAAATAATGGGACGATAATGTTTGGGAAGCGATGTGTCTCCTTTTTTTTAAATAGTAACGCGATGTTTGCCAGTTTCTAATCGATCGGAACTTCTCCAGAAAATTAAGCTTCATTGCTCCGTCAGGTTTACCCAATAATGGCTATATACACCAGAATGAGGCCAATGTTAGACTAATAAGAGGTTTATTATAGCTCAATAAATTACCAAAAGCAATTTGTAAATTATAAATTGCAGTTCCAGTCCAGAGTCGTTAGTTTGCGACAATTTATATCCAATATTGAAACCAATACTTAGGTTGTTCTTAAAGCAAAAATAAACTTCGCTCATAAAACTACTTCTATATAGGTTTAAATTAATTTGTAGGTCCTCGCTAAATTAATGCACCAACTACAAAATAAAAACAGAACCAATGCTGGTAACCGTCCGCACAATTTTGCGCAAAATATTAAAATACTACATTCATTTATCTTCCAACAAACCGACCTTTTTTTTTACTACTCCACGTGCCTTCGCTTTATCAAGTAAACCATACGCCTACTAATACATGACAAACCTTATTTAAAAAAAAAAAAAAAAAAATGCTTTAGCCCGAATGTAGGTTTACAGGAACTGTAACGAACGTCCTTGAATGTTCGTATGCGAAAATCTAGTTAAATTATTATTTAAAAAAAAAAAAGTCCGCGCAACGTTTTAGCAGGGTAAATAAACGCCAAGAATTACTGTTCAAAAGAAATTAAATGCCTAAGTAATAAGGTTGTTGACTTTACCCAAAGGAAAAGCTTACCAAAAACGGCGATTATGAGTCACATTTATAAAATCAAGTTCCCAATCATCATTCCAAATGTTGACCTCACGAACACAAATAAAATTCACTGTTTTCAAATACAAAAATTTTCATCGACAACAATAATAATAACAATAACAATAATAATAATAATAATAATAATAATAATAATAATAATAAAATAATAAACTTGTTTCAGTTTGTGTAAAGCGAGCAAAGGATGATATGAATGAATTTGCGATTGGAACATATATTTGTGTTGCTTTGCTTTGCTTTGGGGAGGAAACGCAAACTCGTGGTGCATCATGCTCCTGAAGAATCATGCGCCCAGGCCTATATCGTACTGACTGCAATGTAAACCATCGACACTGACATGACAATATGAACGAGACTATTCATTTGATTATAACACAGAAAGCATTATTGCTTCAAGTGGAGATGAGCAACGTACGGGAGCCTCGGTAGTACACTGACCTTCTACACAAATTTGGCAATGATATTGCGAGCTGCTTATACGTTAAATGGGTGTATGGGCGGGGCTGTGCTTTGTGTAAAATAGTGAATCTTTTCACACTAATTATATTTAAGCTACTGACGTGTGTGTATATATATATTTTTTTTTGGCATATAATATATATATATATTTTATTAATAAAATAATGTTTGATATTTCTATCCCTTTTTATAAAATAAATTATAAGTAAGTACGCCATGCCAAGTACTTTCAGCACATGTTTAATTATTGTAATATACTTATGAATGTGTTTTTACTCATTTACACGCTTTTAATAATATATATATAAATTATATATATATATATATATATATATATATATGCTGCAAACCCACAATTTTCTGACGAGGTGTATCTCTGAATATACGAAAGGCTTTGGAATAGTTTTTCTTTTTCCTTTTTTCATTTCACGTGTTTAATTGCGAAATTCATTCCATATATATATATATATATATGATGAATAAAACCACGAAGGAAAGGAAACACAAAATGGTGCTCAAGCGCTTTCGTCTAATGACATCCTCAGGAACACTGAAGTACATAAAAAGGTTAAGCCTATATATAGGTTACAGAAAGAAAAAAGAAAAATAAATTACATACATACACACACACACACATATATATATATATATATACATACATATCTATATATACAAATACATACATACATATATATATATACAATAAACAGAGAAGTAAAAATAAAAAATTAAAAATTAAAACCTTAAAGGATTACCAGTGAGGCGTACAGATTTGTAAGGAAAAATATCGATTTTTAGCACAAGATCAAATGGATTATAAAAATACAAATTTATACTGGAACTCTGCCCAGATTTTAACACTGCTGCCTATGGTCAGGTTTCGATATATATATAAAAAAAAAATAAAATGCAAATTAAAAGTTAATCGATTTTTAGCAAAAGATCAAATGGATTATAAAAATACAAATTTATACTGGAACTCTGCCCGGGTTTTAACACACTGCTGCCTATGGTCAGGTTTCGATATATATAAAAAAAATAAAATGCAAATTAAAAGTTAATAAAGTAGGAAACAAGTTTACCAAAGATTTAATGTTTTACCCTTCTTATCTAAATCTGTTTTAAAGGAATTCAAAATAACAGGATCGAGTTGAAAAAGACCTTTGCTTATGTTGAAGTTATTTGAAAGTTGGATAATGGCAGACTCAAGAATATTTCTATTAACAATGTTGCTTGAATGGAATAAAACTGAAGCATTATTCCAATCAATACATTGGGCTAACTCTGACAAATGGACAAAAAGGGCACTGGACAACTGTCCTGTTCTAACGGAATATTGATGCTGTTTTATACGTGTGTGCAAATCCTTTCCCGTCTGACCTATGTAAAAGGAATCACATTGTTTACAACCAATTTTATAGATAATGCCTGAATTATTGGTAGGGCTATTTTTTACTATGATATTTTTCACAATATTGTTATATGAAAATACTACATTAATATCCAAAAGTTTAAGTACATTAGCAATGCCTAAAAAGCCCGGGAAAAATAGAAGTACTAAAATATTTTTGACAAAGTACGAGTGTTAATATTGACACGATAGAAAGTTCGTTTTGCCTTGTTGAGACAAGATTCCATAAACGCAGATGGATAACACAAATCACTTCCAATACCGTTGATTTTTTCCAATTCGGCATCGATGTATTCCGGACTGGCGATCCAAAGGGCGCGGAGAAACATTGATGAAAATATGGCCTTCTTAGGGGGTATCATGTCCCGAGTAAAAGTGTACGTAGGACAAATTGTTTGTCGTTTTCCGATAGATACTAAACTTAAAACCTGGGCTTTCCCTATGTACACGCACATCCAAAAATGGGATTGAATTGTCTTGCTCAACTTCTAAAGTAAACTTAATGGAGGGGACTTGATCATTTAACTGAAGGAGGAAGCTATCCAGGTCACGATTCATGGGCCAGATACACAAAATATCGTCGACGTACCGCAACCAAGGGATGCCAACCCCCAGGATTCTCGGAATATAGGTAATTTCGAAAAACTCCATATAAATATTGGAGAGGAGGGGCGATAAGGGGTTGCCCATAGCCATCCCAAAAACTTGTTGATAATACTCGTTATTGAAAGTGAATTTACAGTTTGATGCAAAGCTTAATGAGTTCCAAAACAATGTGTGAAGGTAGTGGCAGGTCATACTTATGTAATTCTTGGGAGAGAAAGTCAAGCATATCGTCAATCGGCACTTTTGTAAACAATGAACAAACATCAAAACTGATCAATTTATCGTTAGTTTCAGTACGTGCATTATTCAATTTTTCCGTAAGATCCATGGAATTTTTTACATGTGAATCAGAGATAGTTCCGAGAATGGGGGACAAGACTTTGACAAGCCATTTGGAGAGTTTATAAGTAATAGAGCCCACCGAGCTAATAATAGGGCGCATAGGGTTACCAGGTTTGTGGGTTTTAATAAGACCGTAAAGGTAGGGCAGAGCAGGTGAAGTGGGCAGAGTTCCAGTATAAATTTGTATTTTTATAATCCATTTGATCTTTTGCTAAAAATCGATTAACTTTTAATTTGCATTTTTTTTTTTTTTTTATATATATCGAAACCTGACCATAGGCAGCAGTGTGTTAAAATCCGGGCAGAGTTCCAGTATAAATTTGTATTTTTATAATCCATTTGATCTTGTGCTAAAAATCGATATTTTTCCTTACAAATCTGTACGCCTCACTGGTAATCCTTTAAGGTTTTTATTTTTTATTTTTACTTCTCTGTTTATTGTATATATATGTATGTATGTATTTGTATATATAGATATGTATGTGTATATATATATATATATATATATGCATATAACTGCAATGACCGCGCAGTATATAAATGAATAGAAACGACATAAGTGTTAAGGAACGTCTCTGCACACGAGGAGGAGAGATAACGAATAATGCCGGTAGCATAATGGTAGAGCGTCCGACCGGCAATTGGAAGGCCCTGGGTTCGATTCCTGGGCGGTTCGCCTCATTTTTCATTATTCGTTATCTCTCCTCCTCGTGTGCAGAGACGTTCCTTAACACTTATGTCGTTTCTATTCATATATATATATATATATATATATGTGTGTGTGTATGTATGTAATTTATTTTTTCTTTTTTTCTTTCTGTAACCTATATATAGGCTTAACCTTTTTATGTACTTCAGTGTTCCTGAGGATGTCATTAGACGAAAGCGCTTGAGCACCATTTTGTGTTTCCTTTCCTTCGTGGTTTTATTCATCATAAATATTTTTCACGTGTTACTTTCGTGAAATAATTTTCATATATATATATATATATATATATATATATATATATATATATATATATACAGGGCGTCCCAAAAAAATGTATACACACTTTAACAGCTGATAGCTCAATTGATGTTTCTTTCTTTCCAAGTTAAACCCATTAGAATTAATAATGGCAGTCAGACTAAGCTTTGAACAAAGGAAATTCATCCTAAAATGCTACTGGAAAATGTATTTTAATAAACACTGCCTTTATAAGTATTTAAAGTGTGTATACATTTTTTGGGACGCCCTGTATATATATATATATATATTTTTTTTTTAAGTTCGGGAAGAACCGATTCGCCTCTATTTAAAAGGGCATATCTCGGCGGAAAAACAAAGAAAAAGTGAGAGGAAAGACAGGAAAAAGAAAGGGTGGAGGGAACATACATACATACATACATACATACATATATATATATATATATATATATATATATATATATATATATATATATATTTGATGCATTTGAGTAATGTTTATGACAACGACGTAAAACCCAAAAGAGTTTGCAGTAACCTTGGACCAACTCTTAACAATATTACCAATGTTCCAGTTTAAGCTCAAACTTTTTTCTTCATTAATTTATTTAACAAACTACGATTTAAATATGTAATTTCTTTTCAAATTACCAATACCATACTATATATTAAGTGTCAAATGAGTAGAATGTTTAACAGATTTATTTTACTTATTATTATTATTGATAATAATAATAATAATTAACTTAATGTTTGCTGTGTAGGCTTAATACAAATGTTACTGTTATCATAACAAAAACACAAAAAAAAAAAATGGGGTGTCTTTCATTTGTATGCATAAAAACTGGTTCCTCAATTGATAGACTGGATAATTGTTCTTTAAAACCAGCATGTGTTACTGTGGCCTACTGAGCCAAGGGTACTGCAAGTTATACGCGCTATAATAAATATGGCTTTATAGAGCTGCTGATACAGAGCGCATTTCCATGTCAAAGGGGTGAAGAGTCGAACATTTATATCATTACTAACCATGTTGATGATTAATGAGTTGCAGAATGAGGGGTCTTCTCGTGACAATTCCTGAACCACGCGGTAAGAAGTCCCTAAAAAAAGAAAGAAAAAAAAAAGAAAAAAATTGTGAATAATATTTAGCATGTGGAATCTCACATAACTTCTTTTTTGCCATTTGTTGTTACACAGTCGAGCCAGTTTCCTCTTTAAGGTGGGGGATAAAACAATGTCTTACATAATGAAGTTCCCACCCTGCAAAAGAGGGATCTAGTTTTAGTTTTCTGTAGGCCTCCTTCAAATTTAATTTTATTTAAACCATCACAAACTAAAAGCAATGACTGCTAAATTGAAACGGCAATTAAATGGGGTTTCACTAGGCTATGTTAACAAGGGTATCAAACTGGTAAGGCCTGGTAAACTTAAGCTTATAATTTTATGGGAGTGCAATTGAATCAAAATAAATTATGATCAAAGTTACCATATTTACAGCTGAGGGAGGTAGTAATGTTTGACACAAGCCAAATGAAACTTAATAATTACACATTTTAGAATCTGCTAGTTACATTACATGGGCTAATACTGTAAGATATTGTGAGGCAACCTCAAACCTAACTAATTTTTTTTTTTTTTTGTTAATTCATTCAGGAACATGCTATGCCAAAAATCTGAAAAAAAAATTAAAAAAATAAACTACATATAGGAAAAACTATTTGTCCTTAAAATTTGTTGCAGGATTTCTGTGCACTTTAAAAATAAGTTATGCTAAATTTTGCATTTTTAAAGCCAAAATTGATAGGCCCAAAGTGGCTTTTGGAAAGACACTTTACAAGGCCATTTTATAAGTCAACTAAATGCAAAAAATTAAAACCTCTAAGGATTATTTAAGAACAATATTTTCTAGTGATGGGACGATTAATCGGAATCGGAATCGAGAATCGGAAGAATCGAGCATTTTTCAGGAATCGGAATCGGAATCCGAATCGAGAGAATTGTACCATGATTTCCGATTCTTAAAACGATTCTTTAACTTTTAATTGAACCAGTTTTGCAATGTAAACTTTAAAATTTAAATGAAAGAGGATAACAAATTTTATTTTTATTGTATTGTAGCTATACATTAAAACATGTATATCCATGATGTGTAATCAAGAAGATTAAAATGAATTGCTACAACTTACAGTTGATTTTTATTTTTAAACCAATCTATTATAATTTATAATTTATATTACCATACTCATAATGTAAATAGTTAATCTTACCAGAGTAAAATATGACAATTTCCAGAAAAACAAGTATAGAATTATATTTAAAAATATTGAGAATGGAATCGGAATCGAGAATAGTATCGGAATCGAGACTTTTTAGTGGTATCGGAATCGGAATCGTTAAAAATTTTGGTATCGTCCCATCACTAATATTTTCCAACATTTTTAATGTAGTTGTACTCTACACAGTACACTAGTCAAAATCACATAAATTACCTAAAATACAGGATTATACACTGTTAATAACTTACTAGTTCCTATTTACCATACTGCCTTTCATAACTTTTTATTTTGATGAATAACCCTAAATCCTAACCATTTCTATTTTATAAACGCATTTCATGTAGTTACAGTAGCCAGGATCTATAAGGTATGTACCAAACAGGTTCAGTTAGGCTGGCAGCATTTAGCCTTGACCTGTACAAAACTCAAGAAACCAACCATCTTGGCCTAGGCCCCAGGTGACAAAATTATATCTTTGAACTGCAATTTAATTAAATTGAATTTTCAATACCTTAGTATTTATCTCAATAAGCAGGGCTGTTTCCTGGCATAAGCAGACTAAGCAGCCGCTTAGGGCCCCGCTGCTACTAGGGGGCCCCTAGACAGGCTCCCTGGTCATAGCTCAGTGGGCAAGAACAGGAATATAGCTGAAGTTATTATTATCCTTATTGTCATTATTATTATTATCCTTATTGTCATTATTATTATTATCCTTATTGTCATTATTATTATTATCCTTATTGTCATATTAAAGTTTTTGTATGAGACAAATGTGATAAAATGGAGAAAAATGAAACGTTTTGGTCGTTGTGTGTAAATAACTATTGTGAGATCTTATTTCTATATTATTTAACTTTATTCTTACTATATGCTTATACTTTCCTAAATGCTTAATTTTTCTAGTATTGTAAAACATTATTTCACTAATTTACTAATTATTAAGAGATTTTGTAACACTTTAAAACCTAGGATTATTTTCATTATGTTTTCAAGTTTATTAATTCTTTTCTCATCTTTTTCAGATAATGTGAATTTTGTTGGTTAAAACTTAAATGGTCTGATTATTTGAATGCATTTGATTAATGTTACAATTATAACAATTATTATTATTATTATCATTATTATTATTATTTAGCAGATTAGTTGTGGTTAACTAGATGTGACTGTACATCTTGAAAAATGAAATGACATTATCCATCAGGAGCTGAAAAATGGAAAAAGAAGAAAATAGAGGAGGAGAAGCTTTCCAGTAGTACAGGTGAGATGTGCCACTTGTATATTCTTATGATTACATTTCAAGCAACTAGGTTAGGTAGACCATCAAGCTAGGCAAGTGCTCAGGAATCGTGTAGAGTAAGCTAGTCTCTGTAATATTTATAATATTTCGAAATGTGAAATTTAATGGATCACATCACCTCAAATTCTGTTCATACAGATCAATTACACTGGTCAACACTCATTTTATTGCCAATCATATTAGAGTGATTTTGGGGTAACTTTGTGGTGCTGATTCCGAATATGACATCGGTTTTGCTAGATTGGGTATAATTTATGAGATAATTGGTACCCCATTGAAACACGTAAAAATGCAAAAAATTTAATGTTCAGGCGGAGCCTACTTACAAATCGCATTGAAATTGTCTCAAATCATACAAAAGTAAACACATGAAATACATAATGGCATTTTATTCGGTATAATAACAAATAAACACAGTAAGCTGATTCGCATAATTACAATTAATGTATAGTAAATCTCTGTTTGTACTAGAGTTGCACCGATGTATCGGTATCGGTATCGGCCACTTTTCACAAAGTATCGGTATCGGCCGTATCGGCCACTTTTCACAAAGTATCGGTATCGGCCGATACTGTTCTGAAAACCGATACCGATACTTTGAATTACTGTTTTTTGAAGAAATTATCTTATTTTATATATTATTAAATTTTTTATTATTATACAGTAATATCTTATTTAGTTGTTTAATATATATTTTATCAAAATTAGCAATGTTTACATTTACTAACAAAAAAAAAAAATAAAATGTAACTATAGGCCCCTATACAAGATTACAAATATTCAATACAGTAATACAGTATCATATAAATATACAATTTCAAATTACAGTAATAGTTTTCAGTAAAAATGAAAATTTTGTAAAGTTGTTCATAGTTGGCACCACGCGGCATGCATAATCATAATAAACCATTCAGTTGCTTGAATGCTTGAATCTCGTGTGTAAAGTTATTGATAATACACTACCATTATATGCATTCGTTTAGAACTTTATATATAAGATATATATATATATATATATTTTCTTTTCTTAATTTAATTTAAACAATTAAATTACAGGCTCTAGCTATATATTATAATATATTATATTATTATGAAATTAAATGCAACTAAAGTTGGGATTGGGAAAGGCATTTTAAGTTAATTGAGATATTATATCATTTACTTGAACTTTTATTAATAATCAATTTTAAAACTATTAATTAATTAAAAAGTATCGGTATCGGTATCGGCACTGGCGCTTTTTTGTAGTATCGGTATCGGCCAAAATATTGGTATCGGTGCAACTCTAGTTTGTACGATTCTCTTTTATGTGGGTTATCAGGACAATCACGTTGGAGGTTCCAGCAACAGTCTACCATCATGTGTCTGTCCCATCTGCCTTGATACCTTTCCTCCATCACCTTGATATCTTGATGAAACCTCTCCCCTTGTTCCTCGCTAAAATCACCAAGATTATCCGGAAATCTGTGTAAGTGGCTATGGAGAAAGTGTACCTTTATGCTTATATTAGTACCCAACTTTTCAAAGTTTGTGAGCATGTTTTGCACCAGTTCTTCATAATTGTCTGCTTTGTGGTTACCCAAGAAGTTCTTGACAACTGAGACATAACTGCACCAGGAAGAAGCTTCAACACCATTCATAAATTTTGTGAAATTAGAATCCTTGATAAGTGTACGGATTTGAGGGCCATCAAAGATTCCAGCTTTTAGTTTTTCCATACTTAGTCCAGGGAACGATCTACAAATGTATTTGAAGCAATTGCCATCTTTGTCCAAGGCCTTAACGCCTTAACAAATTGTTTCATTAGTCCCAGCTTGATATGAAGTGGTGGAGGATGATTTTTTCCCTGTCAACCAAAGGTCAACCAAACTACTGGTTGGGTGGCCGATGACTTATATACGGAGGGGGAATATTCTAGAATGATCGTGGAGTAAACACTAAGAATATTCGCGTGTCTCACCATCTAGAATGTTCCGGTAGTTTCCCATATGCACGCGTTATGGTTACGTTTCCTATTAATTGAGGGTATTCATTATCTTAAGAACTAGAGCCAAATCGGAAAAACTACTTGCATTTTGGAATTCAGCAACCCCAAAATACCCTAAATTCGTACGAATTTCCTTGGCAACGAAGCAAAAAATTTTTTTTGTTGAGCTGTGTCATCAAACAAGATAAGAGAGAGTATTTTAGCAAAAATTAACAGAATATGTAATGTTATGTTCTTCTCAGGAGCACTACTGAAATATTTGGAAAAGCCATCCTCAGCAAAGCCTGATGAGCATCATGAGCCAACAGCAGGGCCATCCTCTATGCAACCTCAAACACCAGTAGAAGTAGAGCCTAATGAACCAACAAGTGGCCCATCTTCTGTTCAGCTTCAAACATGCACACACAGGCATTTCTACTGAGCAACAAGAACCAAGATCTGCTCCACTGCTTGATCCGTATGACTGACCAGTTGTCCTGTCAGATGCCTTGAAGACAGATCTGGTGTCTCGAGGACCATTTAAAATCAGTCCAGATTTCACATTCCCTAAAAGAGAGGATGGTAGAAGCATTCATCACCATTACATGTACAGAACATTAATTAATGGGGAAAAAATAAAGCGAAGCTGGCTGATGTACTCTAGAAGGAATGATGCCCTTTATTGCTTCTGCTGCAAGTTGTTTTCAAGGAAGTCGTACAAACTAATTACGGATGGACTTTCAGACTGGATAAACGTTGGTTCGCTTCTGAAAGGCCATGAAAAGTTCAGAACATGCAGATAACATGGCAACATGGAAGGATCTGGAACTGCGGCTAAAAACTGGGAGGACCATTGACTAAACTGAAATGTCATTAATGGAGGTAGAGCGAAGACACTGGTGAGATGTTCTCACACGTCTTGTAAGTATAATCCAATCACTGGCAGAGAGAAATCTTGCTTTCAGGTGGTCTTCCTCTACATTGTACAATCGAGACAATGGCAACTTCTTGGAGGAGGTTGAGCTGCTTGCCAAGTTTGATCCAATGATGAAACAACACATCAGCAGAGTAGAAAGCGGCCAATATAGTCATTCAAGTTACCTAGGAAACATCATTCAAATGAACTCATTGGGTCCATTAGTGGGAAGATCTTGGATGCCATTGTTGCAGAAATAAAACAAGCTAAATATTACTCTCATTTTAGACTGCACTCCAGACATAAGCCACCAAGAACAGATGTCAATTATTATCAGAAAGTTTACCATATAGCAATGGCAAAAGCAAAACACTTATTTTCTTTACAGCTTATAGGCATACACAATATTTTTTTTTAAGTTTATTTTATTTTTTTAGTCTAAGAAAACTATCACCTTTTATACATTCAATAATATATTGTTCAACATTTCATCACAAAACCCAATTTTATATATGTATATTATTATTATTATTATTATTTTATATATGTATATATAGTAGGGTTTTGATTAACTGGGCTCGCAATCAACTGGGTTTTACAGAGAGCCAGCCCTCACTGATCATGTGAAATTCCCCCCCCCCCCACACACCAAAAAAAAAAATTATGAAATAATCAAACAAGTTATTATTTTAAGTGGCACACAGCCTAAAATCATTGAGTTCATGAGCAAAGAGGGTAGTGGGGATGGCAGTGGGAATAGGTAAAGCTCCCGCCACCCCTGCAAGACTGTATACAGTACAGTATAGTATATGTTCATGTTTAAAAAAATACTACAGTATATTGTTTGTAAATAATAAAATATAATTTTGTACTTAAATCATCATCTTTTCCTTGGGACCCCCAATCAACCATGCTTTTTGATCAATCAGGCCAGGTGGGTTGGGTTTTTACCAACCCTGCTCTAAGTACTCTTATCTCCCTTGTTAGTAGTCTCTAATTCCCATGATTAATAACACTGGTATGCATATGAAACTTTTTTGTCTGCTGTGAGGGTTTTTTAAACTCATATTATATAATTCGACCATGCTGAATTCGAAAATGACATTGGTTTTCCTCAATCAGGTCAGGTTTTTTTTCTATTGGCCACTTATTATAAGTCCAATTTTATCCCCAAATTTATTGATTTTTTAGCTTAAACACTGTAGATACGAGTAAATTATAAGAACACTCGTGAAAAATGAAAACATTGTGTGAATAAATACTTTTATTCATACAATGAATATGGAAAAAGTTTATTGAGGAAGGAATGAAGTTTTTTTGGCTTTCCGTCTGTGTTTTTCTTCGGGCATGTCTCGCTTCAAACACCAGTAATAGTCCACCAGCATATTGATATCCCAGTTTCCCTGGTACCTCTCTTCCATTATTTTGATATCTTGGTGAAATTGTTCACCCTGTTCCTCACTATAATCCCCGCAATTTTCAGGAAAATAGTCCAAATGGCACCACAAAAAGTGCATTTTTATGGACATGCGCGACCCATGAGCTTTGAAAGCTTCCATCAAGTTTTCGACAATGGACTCGTATTCTGGACTTCTACGCTTGCCAAGAAAATCAGTGACAACTGATTTGAATGCCTGCCAGGCATTCTTCTCAGTTGGAGTCATTGCGTTTTCGAACCGAGTATCCTTGATCAAAGTTCAAATTTGAGGACCATCAAAAACCCCAGCATTTAGTTTAGCATCAGATATATGAGGAAATTTACTCTCGAGATATCGGAATGCTGAACCCTCCTTATTCATTGATTTGATGAAATTTTTCATCAAGCCCAGCTTAATATGAAGTGGTGGGAGCAAAATTTTTGTTGGTGGTACAAGGGGCACTGAAACGACATTATGCGACCGAGGTTCAAAATTCTCTCTGGATGCCCATTCACGCTGTGCATAGTGCTTCTCATCCGCTCGGCTATCCCATTTGCAGAGGAAACATGGGTATTTCGTGTATCCCCCTTGCATTCCCAATACAAATGCCACAATCTGAAAAAAAATGAAAATATTTAAAGAATTTAGAGAATATGTTCTATCAGATAAAAAAATCTATGCATTGGACTGTATCACTTCTGTGGGGAAGTTAAGTGTTCTTATACGCTCTCAAATAACCTTTGGAAAAACAACATAGTCAATAGCAATAGTTTACTTATGATATTAGTATTACCTTCAAATCTCCACAGATCCTCCAGTTATGTTGGTCGTATACGAGAGCATCCAGTAAAATTTTCATGTTATCGTAGCTTTCAGTAAGTTGTACGGAATGTGCTACAGGGACTGATGCAACCCTATTCCCAATGTTGAGAAGTACTGCTTTCAAACTTCGTTTAGACGAGTCTATAAATAGCCTCCATTCTGATGCGTTATATGGCAGGCCCAAGGATTCGATTAGCCCCTCAACATTGCAGCAGTACACTAAGGAAGAGGTATTTTCGTGCACTGCAAAAAACTTGCGGAATTCTTCCTCTCGTTTCCTATACCAGCCTACCAGGAGAATGTTGTTCCTGGAGCCAGCAAGTTGTCCTCTTGAAGTCGTGAGCCCAAGATCTCGGCAGCTAATTTGGAAAGTCCTAAATCCCTGGTAAGATCATTAAGTTTGGCCTGGTTGAGAGGCCTCGGCTCATTTGAAGCGGTATTTTGAGTTATATACGACTGGGACTGGTCATTGGCATTGGTCATTGATTCATCATCAGAATCATCGAAGTCCAGGGTTTGAGGTGGGTCGGGTATTGGAATTCCAGGACCATGGGGTACAGGTCTCATAGCAGAAGGAATGTCAGGGTATACAACAATGTGTTTATTCTTCTTGTTAACTCCTGAAAATAGAAACACAGAAACATGGATATAAAACTTGCATATGAAATAGAAGAAGCATTCAGACAGTGGCGGCTCGTGAGGGAAGGCTGCAGTCTGTAAGATATGAAATAGGTCGATGGAGTCTGTATATTTTCTTTCTTTTTCATTCATATTGTCCCTTCGGGGACAATATGAATGAAAAAGAAAGAAAATATACAATCATTGTATATGTAAATGTAACTTGTATAACAATATGCATGTGTAAATGTATTTTCTATAACAATATGTATATGTAAATGTATGATTACCATTATGGTGAATATTATGCTATATATGGTGAATATTACATTATGGTGAATATTATGTCAAGTTTCATACGAGGATTTCAAAATATTTAAGAAAAATAAATTTATAAGCCCACCTTGGAGGTTTGTCATGCAGAAATAGCAATCTGTCACATGATCCTTTCCTTCTCTCCAAATCATGAGAATTCCAAAAGGCAAAGATTTCGCTCTGCCTTTGCTCCATCTTCTCAAATTTTCAATGCACGTCTTGCAGCACATATGAGGGGCGAAATTTTTGTCCTGGTCCCCTAGCTTAATTCCAAAGTATGCTCTATACATTGTCTTCACAAATTTAGTGATTTGGGACTGGTTATTTGGCATGGTAACCGTCCCACATATGTAGCAGAATCTATTGGGATCATTTTTACACGCTCTATTCATTATGAAATATTTTATCTATATGCCTGAAAAGTAAAAAAAGATATTATACAAGTGAAACAAGTGATGATAGATGTTACTGTTCCAATTCCGCTTTGACAAAATCACGAAAAATTCTATTTTACTTATGAGGCCATAGCCGGATAACCTGAGGTGATTGAGAAAAACGGATTGCAGATTCGAAATCAGCAGGAAAAACTCTATAAGAATCACTTACAAAACCCTTGACAGCAAAATTGATGCATACCAGTGTAATCAAGATGTAGTTAAGTTCAATGCTATTTAGTGCCCTACTAATTTCCATCTAGTTTTGATGCATTTTCTTTATTTACTAAAGTAGCATATTAAAGACTTATTACACTTTCTCAAGAAGAAATTGGCTGATTACTCATTCCCTGTTGTAAACTCACTGATATCTCTCTCATGTATTAAGGACAACATATTTCAGTTTAACAGTAACTTTTATGAGGAAGTGTTTGGAATGCAAATGGATGGGCCTATTTCACCAGTTTAATCCAATTTATAGCTACAAAATTTTTTGGGACAATTACCCAATATTATTATTAACTTTAATCTAAAATGACTACACTATATAGCCAACATTTTACGTATGTGGATCACTCATTTAAATGTTCATGAATTTCTTAATAGTATTAATGGCTTAGTTCGCTCTATTAAATTCACTTTAGAAAACAGATATAATTCCATTCCATTTCTCAATATGATTATTCATAGAAGTACCAATGGCTTTAAATTTAAAATTTATCAGAAGCTTACAAATAATAATTCTTATGCACATTTCTTTTCCAGCCACAATTCCATTACATAATCTATATTCATTTCTATGTTCTGAAGAGCCTTGAGAACAGTTAGCCCAGAATTTTTAGATAATGGTGCATTTCATGACATGCAGTTGTGTACACCACTAAATCACAGATTTGCTTCAAAATTTCTATATGGGCTATATTTGACCTGATCATGAAAATTTTATTTAAAATTTATTTGAACAAATACTTTGGGAGATATGGACCCCCCCCCCTAAATGGGGGGTCTGCAAAAAAACTACTAACATTCGAAGTGTCATAACTTTGCTTCTAATTGGATTAGAGTAAAAATTTAAACCATTTATGGTAGAGAATTCCATGAAAAATAAATAAGCATCAGTGAATAATCAAGATAGGGCTAATATTTTGGAAGTTATCATATTTTTATTTTTTGGGGTGGCCCATATCCCCCCAACAGTCAATCAATACAAAAAATTTTGTTGATGCAAAAACGTTCCCTTAACATCTGTGCATATACAGGGATAATAATAATACTGTCATTTTGTGTATTCATTGTATTTTTATGCTTGTAAATATTGTATTCTGGAAGAAAAATTTCTGAAATTTTTTGTTCTTCAAATGGTAGCACTAACCTATTGACTATTTTACTGATATTGTTTTGAAACAACTCAACTGCAGTGTTGTTGCAATCCTTTTTTTCTTTAGAAAATAATATTAAAAGGTTTGCACCCTCTTCCTAAACACATTCTTGAAGAAAGTGATGAACAATTTGGATTTACTAATAATTTATTGGCATGCACTGCTTGTCTAACTAAATTAATGAAGCATGGACCATTTAAAAAGGATGAAGACAGCCCTAGCAAAAGTTCCACTCCAGAAAATTCAACAGCAAGTGAGGAAGTGGATATGTATCAGTCTAATGAAAATAATGCATCAGAAGTAAATACAATTCTTGTTGAACTTGGTGTATCCCCAGTTAAATTATGCAAGTATAATTTATTAAATTAACATACCTGTATTAATCACCAAATATGAATGAAACATGTTAGCATTAAAAGTATACCTAACTCAATTTATTCATATCAAGTAAAATATACCTGGCTATATCAGTACTAGGCATGTCCATCAATATTCACATTTTACTCATGAATGACTATTTAAATTTTCAGATGGTACCCATAGTCAAAGAAAGTCAAGAAAAGTCACTGAGAAGGTCCACGAAGCATTATCATCATTGAAACAGAAATTAGAAAGTGCCTTTTCCACATCACTGGAAGAGGCTGGACCATCAAAAATCAGCAAAATGAAAAGAGAATTGAGATATAAAAAATACATTATTATTTATTATGAATAAATTTAATTTTCATAGAGAAAGATAAATGTAGTTGAGGAACTTATAGCTTATAACTATAGATTTAATCTGTTTGAAGGATGTCTATGCAGCATCCAGTAGGCTGTACTGATAATAAATAAATATATATATATATATATATATATATATATATATATATATATATATATATATATATATGTTAAACACAGACCGTGCATGGAACAAGGAACTCTTCTGGGAAAATTAAATCCACTATAGTCCGAATAAGTAATGGTAAATGACAAATACCAGTTTTTCTTTTTCATGATGCTAGCCCGATGTGGGCAATGGGTCTCTCGCAAAGAGGTCCCATAAATATAGCTTCCCTCACCAGCTATCTGCAAAGCAGACAGGATCCAGCTTTGGGACATGGATCTAGGGTTTAAAGCAAGCCTAGTCCCACTACATTCAGAACCTCTATATAAGTAAAAGACTCGTTGCATTCACGTCGGATTGAATAAATCAAAGAAAAAGGGGTAACTATTGTATTTTTAGCTAAAAAAACAAAACTTAAACCTCAACCGGGACATTGAGCATCCACTTTTCAAGGCACGTAACACGTCCGTTTAATATACACAAACTCAGAATGGTCCCCTGAGAAACTTATATGTTAAACACAGACCGTGCATGGAACATATATATATATGTTATAATTTATAATTGAAGTAAAGCCATGCCCTGATGACTTATGTTCATGTAATTTCATTCATCCAATATTTCCCAAGCTATGTATGACTCGTTTCCTTCCAAACAGAATTCACACGCAGTGACACAGACAGTTTCTTTGATTTCACAATGCTCTCAGGTGACGTCAACCGCTTGCATGATGGCGTAGCCAGGTTCCGTTCCTTTGACTATATAAGAAGGAGATCAGTGCCCTTAAGGCAGATCCCTGGAGAGGGTCTCCGGGCTGAAAGGGTTTCAGTCCATTAACTAGGGGTGCACCAGATATGAATTTTTCATATCCAGCTGGATACCAGATATGCCAGATATGGCCATATCTATCCAGCCGGATATACAGAGTGTCCCAAAACCATGTATACATTTTTAAAAAACTTATAACAGGCGAGCCCACTAACGGATTCATATAATTTTTATTTCTTTTTATAGGTAAAATATACAACATCGAAATAATAGATAGTTTAATTTGTTTTAAACACGTAAGTGTTCGAAATGTCGACCATTGACATCAATGCACAACTGCGCTCTTTGATTCACTGATTGGCAGACTTCAACAAAAATGTTTGTAAGGATATTTCTACACGCTTCTTCAACTGTGCTCTTTAGTTGTTCAAGTGATGTAGGTCTTCTACTGTATACTTCATTTTTCAAATGACCCATAAAAAAAAGTCAAGTGGGTTCAAATCGTGAACGTGGTGGATACTCGATACTACCTCATCGTTCGATCCACCGATAATGAAATGTTTCAGCAAGGTAGTTCCTGACATCTTGATGGTAATGAGGAGGTGCTCCATCTTGTTGAAAGTAAATGTCCTCATCTCCGTATAACTGATAACTGTCGAATTGCAGGAAAACCTTTTCCCCGAAGCATGTTGAGGTAGCTATGACCGGTAACTGTACCATCGAAAAAGAATGGACCAACTAAACCTTTGCAAGAAAAACCACACCAGACAGTTATACCCGGTAAATTTACGTCGTTCCACTTAAATGTGTGGATTTTTTTGTGACCAGTACGTGCAATTGTGACGATTAATTATACCATTCAACTTAAATGTAGCCTTATCAGACCACACAATTTTGTCCGCAAATTGGCCATCTTCTGTGTTGTTTACTCGAAACGATTCGCAAAACTGGATTCTGCGATCCGGATCATCCTCATTCAAGGCATGTAATAATCTCGGGATGTAAAATTTCCATTTAGCATTCTTCACAACTCTGTGGACACTTGTCTTACTTTTCCCTCTTTCACGAGCACATTGTCTCACAGATTTTCTTGGTGATCGGTTGAATACCTGTAGTACTTCATCAGAAGTGTTAGCATCTGTTGATGTCTTTGGACGCCCAGTCGCTTGCTTGTACACATCATGCACAGTACCGTATACTTCAAATTTCTCACAGATACATGAAATGGTAAGTCGAGTTGGAGGATTAGTTCCAAAATTGTCTCTCCACTTTTGTTGAACCTTTGATATCTTCTCAACTTTAAAATACGACTTTAGTATCCATTTTCGTTGCTCAAATGACAAGCACACACTTCCATTTTCCATGTTTACTGTAGGCAGGCAAGGCTATTACTAATTTTGATTTTGTATCTCCTTAGGCTAGGCAAGGCTGTTAACAATTTCGCTGTTGTATCTCCTTAGACTATAGGCTATAAAAAGAAATAAAATCATCTGAATCTGTTAGTGGGTTCGCCTGTTATAAGTTTTTTAAAAATGTATACATGGTTTTGGGACACTCGGTATATTATTAGGTACTGTATTATTTTTACACTCATATTGCTGTTTTGTTTTGCATTGGGGGCAAGCACCCCCCCCCAAATATAAGATAAATAATAATTTAAGTATATTCAGATGTTTAATTGTTTTGTTCTCTTTCAGGTTCTTGTGTTGTATTAAACTATTAAGTATTAATCATGACAAGTTTTGTGTGGTCACTGTATACAATAAATGATCCTAGCAATATCACTGCAAAGTGTAATATTTGCCAAAAGATTATCAAATGTGGGATGGAGAAAGGTGGCCAAAAGTCTTTTAGCACAACACCTCTTCATAATCATTTGAAGATTAATCACCAAAAAGAGTATGCTGAAGCCAAAAACGAAAATGACAAAAAAAGAATAGCTGCAACTGAATCAAAGGAAATAGGCATAGATAGAATATGGGCTAGACCATCAACTTCTACTGGTAGTACTCTGAAAGAAAAGAAAATGGACCAAATGAGTAAGCAGATCTCAATAGAGGAAAGCTTTTCATCTAAAAAAATATGGGACATCAATGACTCCAGGTCTGTGATGATTCACCATAAAATTGGCATGATGATGGCTTTGGACAACCAGCCATTTACTTTAGTTGAAGATGATGGTTTTATTGATCTAATGGCCTACCTCCAACCCAGATATCTCTTACCGAGCAGAAGGTACTTCTCTGATACTATAATTCCTCGTCTTTATAATGAGTTCAAGTCTAAAATTGCTCAGAAGCTGGAAGTAGTAAAGCATGTTAGCTTTTCTTCAGATATATGGACATGCACAACCTCTCAAGAAAGTTTTATATCATTATCGGGTCACTGGATAGGTAAAGATTTTGAAAAATATGATGCTGTGCTACATACCTCTCATTTCTCAGGGTCACATACTGGCAAGAATATATCTGAAAAGTTTCACTCTATGTGGGATAGTTGGGATCTTGATGCAAATAAGAGGAATTTATTGGTGAGGGATGGAGCTAGTAATATGGCTCTTGGTAGTGACCTGGCTGAAATACCTTCAATACACTGCAGCATTCATTTACTCCAACTGGTTATTATTGACTCAATTATGGTTCAGAGGAGTGTAATTGATATCCTTGCAAAAAGTCATTGCCTTGCAACTCACTTTAATCATTCTCCTTTGGCTTGTAACAATTTCAAACACATTCAAGTGCAGCAAAATCTTGAGCCTCTCCTATTGGTTCAAGATGTCCCAACACATGAAGGTGGTAATGATTCTAATGAAAATGAAAGTGAAGGTAATGAAAGTGGAAGCAAAAGAAGCTCAAATTCCAGTTCTCCTATGCAAAAGAGGAAAGATGAGAGGACATTCTTGAAGCATGTTTTATGGAGATCACAAAAGGAGAGCAATCTGTGGAAGTTACAAGAGAAGGAAGGTTGAAAAAAAGACTGCTCCTGTTCTACTGATTGCAGTGGAGTCAGACTGATATGCATCTGAACCTCTTGCAGATAGGAAACACTGTCCAGTTCAAATTTGGAAGCAGGAGGACCAATTTCCTCCTTAAAACTATTGTTTCAAAGCTTCTCTGCACACCCGCATCCTCTGTATTTTCAGAGAGAATGTTTTCTGAATATGGAAAAATCTATGAAGCAAGGCAATCCCAAATATTGCCTAAAAGAGGAGAAATGCTCTCGTTTCTGCACCACAATAGAAAAAGTTCTAAATCACTGTTGTTGAGTTTTTTTTTATTCTGAAGACCTCCAGGCTGAATTGCGGCATCTGACCTACACAATACTGCCCTCCATTCATTGATTTCATTCCAGGCATTTTATATTGTATTCAATGTATTGTTTTACATTTGTCAAGCTTGTAATATTTTGTATTGTTTTGAAAATAAAGAAAAAAAAAAGGAGAAAAAAGAATGGAAAGCAAGTGCAGGGGTCTAGCAATATTTTACTAATTTTAAAATTTTAACGCCTAGACATTTTTATAAAAAGCTCTGATTATATTAATAGAACTGTAATCATTAAGGATGGACAGATGTTTTATTTATTCTTGTCATCAGTATTGTGTTGATTTAATATAAAAAGTGTTGCTGGACTGGTTTAGGGGTAGGCCCTGGAGGGCTTTCCTTTTTTTTTTTTGTATATAAAATATTATTTGTAATGTGTTATTATCATATTATGGCAGATTTTCATACAGGTGTTAATTTTCTAATGTCTTGGCCTATATCCAGCCAGATACCAGATACCAGATATTTCGCAATATCCAGTGCACCCCTACCATTAACGGGAATTGCTTTTGGAAATTGGAAGGATTATGGGGTTTCAATTTAAGTCTGACTGTTTAGAGAAAGATCAGTAGCTTAGAATTGATTCATATAAGCTTGGGGACTCAGAACAGACAAGGGTGTCTTAGAGGGGTCTCTGGCTTATTTCATACAGTATCTTACAATGAAGAAAAAGTAACCATATTATAATTATGAAACTTTTATTATTATTATTATCATTAACTCTCTGTTCTGTATAAAAGAAACATTTGATTTACTCTAATCAATTATATTTATCTCGCCTATATTCAAATTAAAAATCGCATCAGTAGCCCATTGTTTATTTTCTATTTTTTGGACTTGGATAACTGGGAAAAAGAAAATCACAGACCCACACAGTACTCCGCAATTGTAGGAATACAAAGAATAAACTATTTCTGCATCCAGGGGTGCTAAAGTAATACCCTCTCTCGAGTAACATCCTGACCTTACCCAAACTCGGGCAATGGTTAATAATTAATTTCTTAAAATAATAGGTACCTTACCATTTTCTCAGGTATTAGAACCTGATGAGTTGTCTAAGGGATTCATTTAATTCATCTACTTCACACCAACGACATCTTCAAATATTAACATTGTCACCTTTTACAATCGAAGGGACTCAAAAATACTTTGGAGCAACAAGATATTTGGTAGACAAATCTAGAAAGTGGAAAAGAATGTTTGGTGTTCTGCCTGAAGTTCCTTCATCCTCAAAGGGAAGAAAAAACAGTTCTGAGGTTGCAACTAAAGTTAAATTATTCTATGAAAAGGATGAGATTAGTTGGATGTGTCGAGGTAAGGCAGATAGTTTAAGTGTAAAAAATCGTGGTGGTGTCAAGGAACAGGTTCAGAAGAAACTTTTACTTGGAAATATATGGGCAATACAAGGATACTGTACAATCACCAGTAGGGTTCTCATCCTTTGCATCTTTAAGGACAAAATGGTGTGATTGCAGGTGCTAAAGGCACTCATTTTATCTGTGTATGTACACATCACCAAAATCCCAAACTGATGATAGCTGCAACAGGTGTGAAAGACTTTACTTATAATGCTCTTATTGAGAGGTTAGTTTGCAGTCCAAATAATTGGAACTGTGTTACAGTACTGTAAGGATTGTCCTGGTACAGTAGCTGTTTCAAATTTCTTGTATTCTATAGATGTCGCATGATTGTGAATCAGTTGAATATTGTCAGTGGGTCAGTACTGATATGTCAACACTAGAAACTGTGAAAGGACCAGTAGCTTTCAATGACTCCTTGTCACAGAAAATAGTCTCTCTGACTCGACATCAATTTATAGCCAAGAGTCAGAGTTCATACCTGAGAAATTTGAAAGAAAATCTTGAATATGATGAAGCTGTTATTACTGAAGATTTCTCAGAGAATTATTCATTTGTTGTTCAAGATGCTATCCAAAATTTTCATTGGACCAATGAACAAGTTACTTTGCATCGTTTTGTCATGTATTACCAAAATGAATGCAAGTTAGAGCACAAAAGTTTGTTTTATCAGTGACAGTCTTGATCACTCAACATCAACAGTCTATAACTTTCAACAAAAATTAATCCAGAAATTAAAGAAACTTATCCTATGATACAAAAAGTCCATTACTTCTCAGATGGTTGTAAAGCTCAACACAAAAATAGGTTCAATTTCATTAATTTATGCCACCATGAGCATGATTTTAATATGAAGAGTGAATGGAATTTCTTTGCAACTAGTCATCATGGGAAAAGTGCTTGCAATGGAATTGGAGGGACAATTAAAAGGGCTGTTGCAAAGAAAAGCTTACAACAAACTGTGTCAGGACATATATTGACCCCCAGAATCTTTCTATACCTTTTGTAAATCTCACTTTAAGACTATACAATGTACTTTTTGTTTCTAAACTGAAATCAATGCAAATAAAGAAATGTTGCAAAGTAGATTTGACAAGGCTCTTACAAAATGGTTCCTAATGGCATTAACCAAATAAAAGCTTATCAAATGTCTGATGATGAATCATCAGCATTGTCTAACACAAGTAAGGTGCAAGATACCACTGCAGAAACATCTAAGCTTGATGATACTGACTATGGTCCAGGTCAATATATTGCTTGTACAGTGCCCGCGAAAAGTATCCGATCACTCAAGAAAATACAATATTTTCCCTTGATATTCAGAGACACGTAATTCACTTTCTATTTGTTCTAGCGACATCTGGTAACTTTGAGGTTGCTCGCTGATATGAGAGCTATCCAACGCATTCTCAAATTAGTGTTCTGGTAGCCTTCGTTGCGGGTGGCTGTGTCTCAAATTTGTCAGATTTCACTGTTTGTGTAAATTTCTTGATATTTTTTTTTTTTACAGAAAGTGGGTAAATAAAATTTATATATAATGTGTGCTAAAAAACAACTTAAGAGTGATTGTCGAGGTGCTATTGTTGCTTTGCATGCATGTGGGAAATCACAGAGACAGATAGCTAAGGAATTAAACATATCCCAAAGTACCGTTAATTTATGGGTTTCACGGGTTAAGAACAATGGTGGCCTAACCACGCCAGTCCCTAAAAAAACGATCTGGCAGACCGAGAAAAACAAATTCGCGAACAGACAAACTTATGAAACGTTTAGTATTGAAAAACCCAACAATAACTGCGAAAGAAATAAAATTTAATATGAATAATTTGTTATCTGGTGTTTCTGAACGAACTATCCAGGAGCGGCTCCAAAAAGAACTCGGATTACCATCTCGCCATGCTGCTAAGAAACCATTCATTAATGAAAAAATGCGTAAAAAACGTGTCGCATTTTGTAAAAAATACATTCATTGGACTGTTGATGACTGGAAGAAGGTTTTATTTAGCGATGAGTCGACATTTTTGACATTCAGAAGTTGTCCAAAAAGGTTCGCCGGCCTATTGGCTCAAATAGGATGGACCCTAAATACACCCTAAAGACAATGAAACACCCTCCAAGTGTGATGGTTTGGGGTTGTTTCGGTTACTATGGGCGTGGAAACTTATATTTTCTTCCGAAGAACACAACTATGAATGGTGCACGGTATTTAGCAATGCTACAGGATAAACTTCCAATGGCAATGGCAATCCAAAGGACAAAAACATACATGCATGATGGTGCACCATGTCACAGGGCCAAAATAGTGACAAAATGGATTACTGACAATAAATTTGATATTTTGGATTGGCCTGGTAATAGTCCAGATCTCAATCCGATAGAAAATCTGTGGCTAATAATAAAAAATAAGGTTGAATGCCACGACACTGGCTCAGTCGAAAAATTATAAGAGGCCATCAAAAAGGTATGGTGCAAGGAAATATCAGTGGAAGTTTTGTCAAAACTTGATTAAATCCATGCCAAAACGTCTAGAACAAGTCATCCAAACCAAAGGACAGATGACAAAATACTAATATAAGGTTAGTATACATTTAAACATTGTTTTTTATGTAAAAAATACAAATTTCAAGGGTGATCGGATACTTTTCGCGGGCACTGTATGTATTATAATGAACTGTGGGGCTTGGCATAGTTGAAGATGTATCAGACCAATTTGGTGATTACAAAATGAACTTCTTAATACCATCTAGCCCAGCTTCTCAACATCCTAACCATTACATATTTCCACAAGGTAAAGAGGTATGTTGGATATTGAAAGATGACATGCTGTGCAAGATGTCACATCCAACCATTATTCCAGGAGTTGAGATAATTTACTCATTTAACTCTGATGATGTACATAGAGCAATTTGTTTAAGTAAAGCTAAGTAGTAAATAATAACTAATTATATATAAAGATTTCTATCAACAATGTATATAGATTTAAGGTCATTTAATATGCACACCTTTTTATAATATGTTACAGGATCAGTTATTTGAGCTATCCAATTGTCATTGATTGTGATTTTCATCAAATGCTTTGGTGTTGAGGAAAATATGTTAATGTGCAAGGGGGGGGGAGGAAACTATTAATAAGCTGTGCTTCTATCCTTTTTAGAGTACAGTATGTACATATGTGGTGATCAATATCAGCCCATAAGCTATGATGATACATAATTTGTCTTGATGAAACCTGTGAGAGATCAGAAATAAACATTTACTGATACTGATACCAAGCTCTTCATTTTTAGTAGCTTTTACACATAATCTACACTTTCCAGAAGTGAAAAAAAATACAATACACAAAATTACATATTTATTATTAACCCTGCATGTATACACAAATGTTAAGGGAACATTTTTGCATCAACAAAATTTTTTGTATTGATTGGTTGTCAGAGGGGTATGGGCCCCCACAAAAATAACTTCCAAAATATTAGTCTTATCTTAATTATCAAGTGATGCTTATTTGTTCTTCATAAAATTCTCTACCATAAACAGTTTAAATTTTTACTCTAACCCAATTAGAAGCAAAGTTGACACTTGGAAGGTTAGTAGTTTTTTGCAGACCTCCATTTTGGGGGTTCTGTATGTCCCAAAGTATATGTTCAAATAAATTTTAAGCTACATTTCCATAATCAGGTCAAATTTACTTGACATAGAAATTCTGAATGAAATTGGAATCAGAGTGGTTGCAATTTCAATTTTTTTTGCATGATCTGTCCTGGAATGCATGCAATGAATTTAACAAATTGTTTTATATTGGAAGCAAATTATGTTATCCTAATTATTCCCTGGAGAACTGTCTGAATAGTTAGAAAACTTTTTACAACACTAACAAAGAGAAGAACTTAAAAAATATAGTATGGTACTTGCCATTCATTCACCTCACACACGTCCTTGGAGATGTTGGAATTAATGTTGTTTACTTACAATAATTCAGTCAAAAGTTTATTAATTTGTAATATTTCTGGATGTATCTACAAGAACTATTAAATATAAAGATTGTAATTTAGCATATATTGGTCAAACTGGCAAAACTCAGGCCATGAGAATTGAACCACCATAAATATTGTATTTGAAGAGCTAATGAAACAAGCACCATATTTGTGTTCATTGACCATCTCTCAATACCCTTTAGTAAAGAAAGTTCAATTGCTCTATAATTAACAGAAATATGATGAAAAACTTAACAAGTTGCTCCAAAACATTACAAGCAACACTATGGAATGACCCTGGAGAGAAACAGAATACCACTTTGATGTCTGCAGAGCCACAAATGGAGCTCATACTAAACTTCAATAGCCTGTAAATAAAACACTGAATTCTTCTTTATTTTATATTTTGCTTATCACTATAGCTTTGTTAGTTTTTTCATAATAAATGTTTAAAATCAGGAAGATCATTTGTAGTCCCCTGGTATTTCTCCTAACATTGCTAAATGTAGCCTCACCTGGATTTTTTGTTGTTTCAAGTAGACCTAATGACAAAGCAAAGCAACTTTTACTTGACCAAGAACAAATAGGCCCATCTCCTAACAAAGACAAAATAGGATAGTTGCTAAATTAATTTGGTTTTACATACCTATACGGTATATATAATGTGGTACAGTATGAGTTCATAGAAAAGGCTTGTACCAAGATCGTTATTGGGTGAAAATGACTGTACATCCTACCATTATTTACAACAAAAAGAAAACAACAATTAGGATAGTTCTATTTCATTCTTCATGTCATGAATGGAATCATCATCATGTGCGCAAAAGGCACAGACTGATTAGACTATATTGTTTCATTATTTTGGTTTTCACAAAATTTAAATAAAATGGTAAAGACAGATTCAGGCACACATAAAAGGAGGGGTTGACCCACCACCACTGAGGGCTGGTACACTTGACACCTTTCCTTATCCAATACTGGACTTTCATCTTTCATCAATTCTAGCTTTTTCTAGCTTTATTTCTTTATTTAGTGTAGCATGGGCTGTTTTATGTTCATTACACTTGTTTTGTTTGATTGTAATATATCAGTATTGTATGCTACATTTTATGTGTATAATAAAATACTGATTTACACAAATGAGTTTCAGTATGAACCTTAACCCACACACTGATATAATAGTAAAATCTTTTCATGTTTTTCTATAGTCATAACAACAACTTGTGTTAAAGTGTAAATAGCGTATTAACTCAATTTGCGTTCGGGACTGCTGACACATCCTCGACCCCCCACCCCCACCTTTTGAAAAATCCTGGACAAACCCCTGAGATTATTACTGGTTTATGTAAACCTAAATCTTATGTTTAAACTCCATGCATTTCCCAATTTTATAATAAAAATATTTAATAGTTAACCCATACAGTATAGACCTATACTAACAATCAATATTTAAAATCATGGAGCAGTTTTAGTACTGTAAGCTCAAAGTACAAAATAGTTAAGGGTGAAATCTTGATATCTAATTATAAGCCTAACTTACATTCTGCCATAAAACTAAATTACTTTCGCACATAAAATCACAATTATAACCTACCCCATATCTAACTTATCATAAGTCACAAACAGAAGCATCTTATAAAGCATGTCCTAATTAAAACTTAAAATAAATTACTTATCTCATTTGTATGAGCCAGTGGTTCCCAATCTTTTCAGAAGATTTCCTTCTCCCACTGTTCAACATCCAGCTCCCCCTCCCTTCATAACATCACTTAACTTTAGGGTTGCCAACTCACCAGTTTTATTTTGAAAGTAAAACTGAAGATGAAATCTCTAGCTCTCAATTTAGGAATTATATATATAAAAAAAATTGAAAACTTAATTTTAAATATTATTTAGCAAGGTCTTGAACAGACCAAAACTGCAGCTAATAAGTGCCTACTAATAATCAAATGGCACTGCTTAATTGCTACTGGTTGGGTTGACATGGCAGCTGAGCCTAAATCTCTCTCTTTTTTGTTGATTTTTAAAAGTTGGCAACCCTACACAACTACAAAATAAGCTTATACAATTTCCTTAGGGATATAATAAATCACAAATGATAAGTTTCATTTGAAATTTCTCTATCTTCACAAATCAAGTTTTCAATTAGGAGCCTACTTAATTTGTTATTTTCATGAAATTTAGTAGCACCCTGTTAGAAAATTCAGATTTGTCACTTATGTGCTGAAGTTCCTACAGCATTATTAATAAGTTTTATTACTGAGATCAATGAAGATTTTTAAAAACTTTTTAATATCTACTTGAAGTACCATGAGATACCGTACTGTGACTCCAAACAGCAAGGTTTAGTTCAGGCAGTCACAAATGCTACTTTCTTAAATACACTTAGTATAATACCATAACTTAATTACGCTTACCAATGTTGATATAGCCTAATTTAAAGTAACAAGTTTACAAAAATTTTAAAACTGTCCAAAATTGTCCATGTGTCTGTGTCTGTGTCTGTGTGTGTGTGTGTGTAGATCAGTGCTGTTGGTAACATTTTGCTGGCTTGAGCCCTGCCTTTACAAAATCCTGGCTGTGCTACTGCTTTGTACCCTACTAGTTTATGCCTATATACTGTAGTATATATATATACTACAGCTACCCTTTTGAAGTACAGTAATTAGGGTGTGCACGAGTACCGAAACTTAGGAACCGGGACCGATACCAGAAAAATTATCGGGAACTGGGAAATCCCGGGAAAAAAACGACTAAAATTTTTGTTTTAACCATTGTTCGTAAAATTAAACTTAGTCTAATTGGCATAAAAAAATCTAAGCATTGAGATCAATTATGTTTATTTATCTTGTTTTACATCATTTATGAAGTAGTATTTAAAGAAAATTTGAGCATTTAGAACCGCATCAGATAATTGAGAACAAAAAAATCTAAGCATTGAGATCAATTACACTGGCCTGCGTTTCAAATCTTTTTTTCAAAGGTCAGAGGTTTTTCAACTGATTTAGGATCAGTTTCGCACGCTGAATTCAGAAATGTAATCCATTCTTCTCAATCAGGTCAGGTTTTTTAGATATGCTGGCCAACTACTGCTGGTGCCTGAAGAGGGATGTGGTGTCTGCCCGGCACAAGCGGAAGTCCCTGAAGAGGCCATTCATCCCTGATTAGCCTATTATAGTGTGCTGTACCCTTCTTGAGATCTATAAGAACAGCCTGTAAAGCCTGTATGTATATACCAGTCGACATATGCTACTACATGTATCGCTCACCTACCAATAAAACGGGAAATGAGAATTTCTAGAAAGTGTTTATATTTCGAAAAGTTGACCTGATTGAGAAAAATGGATGCGATTTTCGGAATCAGCGTGAGAAACTGACCTAAGAACAACAAACATATCCTTGACCTTTAAAATCACACAGACCAGTGTTATGTTTATTTATCTTGTTTTACGTCCGGAGCGTGCTCATCGCGAAGCTGCCAGAGAGACAACCCCGAGGAGGATGGGCGAACTTCAGCACCAGTCGACCTTGGGGAGCCACTCTGCAAATCCGGACATCTCCCCTGCCCCCTGTTTCGGGGGGCGCGGCCTCAGGCCGTCCCCCAGTCCCTGGACCGGGTTCCATGGGTCTCAACCCAACTCTCTCTCTCTCTCCCTACACGCAACACTATCCTCTCATTTCCATTTTTCTAGCTCATGGGAATGATGTCCCGGCCATCATCTCCCTTCTCCTCCTACTAGCCAGTGACATTGAACCCAACCCCGGACCCCACACCTACACATGCCCTACCTGCCAACATCAAATCAGGCGAACTCAATGGTCAGTCCGTTGCTGTCAATGCTCGGAATGGCTACACCTCTCCTGCACATCACTACCCTCAGTACAATTCCACACACCCCAATGGGCATGCCAGCACTGTCTAGCTAACCCTCAACGCAACCAACCACACATACCTCACCCCAAACACTCACTAAACATTTTACAAATAAACATTAGTGGCATCAAAAACAAACACCAGGAACTCAACTCTCTCCTCCACACATATAATATACATATAGCACTTATCCAAGAAACTAAACTCTCACCAGACACCAGGCTCCCAGCCTTCAACAATTACTCAACATTAAGACAGGACACTATCCCCACAGAACATGGGCTTATCACACTCATCCATAAAGACATCCCATACACAAATATAACGCAGCACACACACGCCCTCCTCAATAATGACCCTACCCTAAAAATCCAGACTATCAAAATCAAAATCAAATCCTCCACTTTTCACATCTCAAACATATACATACCCCCCCTACCTCTGCTCACTGCCCCCCACGCTACGAGCCCCCCCTGCAACCACTTACACAATATGAGAACCACATCATGGGAGGCAACTTCAATGCTCATCACCCGACATGGATCTCCTCTCACATACCAGATGTTCGTGGCACGCTACTCCTAGATGATCTTCATACATACATCATCCTCAACAATAGGAACCAGCCCACACGCAGACCCTTGCAACACAACCAACAACACACCTCCCCAGACATTACCTTCTGCTCACCATCCCTACACACACGCACAACATGGCAGACATTACACCACCTCCCCTCCGATCACCTCCCAATACTAGTCACCTATCAACACACACACCCCATCCACACATCCTTCAAACAAACATACACGAACTACAAACATGCAAACTGGCCTTCTTTTATAGGATACATTGAAAACGAGCTTCAGGAATTCTCCACTACTAACTTCCCCTCTACAGACAAGGCTACCGCCCACATAAACAACACTATCACTCGCGCTAGCAAACAATTCATCCCACAAGGACACAGGAAACACTTCAACCCAAATTTCTCCCCACAAATACACAATCTAATCAAACAAAGAAACTCATTACGCCAGAAACACAGCCCCACTGCAGAAGACATTGACCTCATACACCACCTTAACACTGACATCACAAATCTAATAAGCACTAAACAGTCAGAAAACTGGGAATCCTATTTAACTACACTCAATCACAAGACCAACAGCACCCAACTTTGGAAAACCTTGAAAAAAATCCACACTTCACATACTAACCCACCCCCCACACACAAAGCTCTCCTTTCCAGCTGTAACCAAATTCCATCCCCACAAAAACACTGCAACCTACTCATGAACCACTACTCAAAAATTAGCCATAAAATCACTGTTCCCAATAATAGAAAAATCCTCAAAAACATACGGAAACTCTCGGCCGACCCACAACAACCACATCCATTTACACCCCAAGGCACAGCTGCAGCCATAAAATCCCTCAAAAGCTCTCATGCCGAAGGCCCAGACCACATTTCAAACATTCATCTCAAACACCTTGGTCCAATTGCTATTGCAGCCCTCACAAACATATTCAATTACTCCAGGCTTCACAATATCATACCCTCTACCTGGAAGCTGGCACACATCATCCCGATACTGAAACCCAATAAACCCCCCAACCTACCTGCTTCATACCGGCCAATCTCCCTTCTCTCAACCATTTCCAAAGTCCTAAAAAAACTGATATTAAGACGCATACAACCACACATTACATTTTCACAAACCCAACACGGCTTCAGGTCCGCCCACTCCACCACAACGCTTCTTACAAACCTAACCCAACACATCTTAGATGGCTTCAACCAACTATCCCCCCCTGCCCGCACAGTCCTTGTTGCCATCGACATCAACAAAGCTTTCGACACTGTCCCACGCCACATTCTTGCACAAAAGATTATTGATCTCGACATCCCCACCAATGACAAGAAATGGCTTACTAATCTCATTGCAGGCCGACTTGGCAGTCATACACAAACAACACTCATCCAAAACGTACAGACTATACAATGGCGTCCCACAGGGCTCCATACTCTCTCCAATCCTCTTCAACCTTTTCATGCACGACCTCCCACAACCTCTCTCCCCCCATGTCCACGTCTCCTCCTATGCAGATGACCTGACCATAACAGCACAACACCGCCACACGCCTGATCCAGCAGTACATTACCAATCTGGAACTCTGGCTGACTAACAATAGGATGTCAGCATCCCCTCAAAAATCCTCCATCACCCTCCTAACCTCAGACCGCCACGAATCCCAAGCACACCCGAGAGTCACCCTCATGGGACATACCCTACCTCTAAACAAAACCCCAACAATCCTTGGCCTCACCCTAGACACACACGTCCTTTTCCCCTCACATATCAAACATTTGCTCCAAAGCAACAAAAAAAACTCAACACTCTCAGAACACTCACCTCCACAACATTCGGTCAACAGAAGGAATCCCTCAGTATCCTATACAAACAGTTTGTACGTACTACCCTAACTTACGCTGCCCCCGCCTGGTCCCCGTCCATCTCCCACACAAACCAGAAAAAGATACAGACCACACAAAACAGAGGTCTCGGAAGCATTACTGGCTGCCTCCAAACCACACCCATCCCACATCTACATGCAGATACGAAAATACTCCCCATCGAACACCACATGAACATGACAGGGACTCAATTCTTCTCCAGAGCACTGGCCCCAGACCACCCCTGTCACCATCTCACATTACACAATCCCCACCCCGCAACAAAAAAACGTACTCCTGCTGCTCACTATTCACAGCTACTGAACAATATCCCCCCCCCCCTCCCCTAAACATCAACCCCATTAAACATCTCCACACAGAATTCACCCGGAAATACCTACTCGACCAACCACACAACACTGTCCTTCACGATACTCCCCCCATAGTCCATCAGAGCGAACAAACCCTCCCAAGGAAAACAAGAGTTACTCTGACCAGGCTCCGTTCAGGCCACCACCCCTCCCTCCAACAATACAGACACAGACTCCACCTAGCTGACACCTCCACCTGTCAAAAATGCTCCCTCCACCCTGAGGACACAGAACACCTACTCTTACACTGCCACACCCTCTCCCAACAAAGACACAACTCCAACATTACCTCTCTACGAGACCTATGGACCCGTCCCACGGTGGTTGCGGGATACCTGAGCACCGCCGGGTTCGCATAAGAGAACCCGGGGGCTACGAAGTAAGTAAGTAAGTATGAAGTAGTATTTTAAGAAAATTTGAGCATTTAGAACCGCATCAGATAATTGAGAACGAATCTTTGAAAGAAATAGACCAGCTGCTGAAAAAGCTCGTTCCCTTTCAACGCTGTAGGCTTAATTGTTAGAAGTGCAGCTCGCAATCGATCCAGCTTTTCTGTGCGATTCCCTGTCGCTTCAAACAATTTGAATTCTTTGCTGGCATCGAAATTTTCTTGATTTTTTACATTCTTTGGAGATTTAAGTTTATTTACTACATCATAGTATTCCTGAAGCAAAGGCTCGTTGGACTCGTTGATAGTATCGGGCATATTTTGATTTACTTCTTCAATACCAGTCCTTTCTTCTTCATTTTCTTCATTAGTCTCTGGATAGAGATGTTTGTAAATTGCTTCAGCAGACTTCTTCAGAGATACTCGTGAAGCTGCAGGAAATTCCGTCGACTCAGAGGTTGGATAACTTGGATTATGGAGATATTGAAGCAGTCCTGAAATTTCTTTCTGCCTTCGATTTATGAATCGATCAATCAAAGCTCGTCTTAGGTTCACAGTTAGGCGATCTTTGCTTCTTAATTGATTTAAAATGAAAATGAACGAAGACTCTGCTTTTAAAAGTGAAGCATCTCTGGATGATAATTCTTTAATTACAATCTCTAGTGGCTTTAAAACTTGAACAATTTCTTCGATTCTTTGCCATTCAGAATCTAATACTGAGTCTTCGTATCTTATGGCTCTCAAATCTACTTATGCAGCTCTTGCATAGTAAAAACAATGCAACTGTTTTTAGAGTGTATAGGAACCAGGAAATCTTTTCGGTTCTCGGTTTGGTTCCTGAAATCTAGGAACCAGGAATTTCCTGGGTAGCAAGAACCGGGTGCACACCCTAACAGTAATATGTCTACATTAAATACAATGAATTAAATGCTCTTTGCAAATATGTTATACTTAAAAGTTTACTGTAAATTTAGCCTACCAATGGATCAATAAGGATTACAGTAGGAACTTAGCATATTTAGACTACCTATATAAAAATACAGTACAGGTCTATAAACGTCAAGTGTGTGGTAGCTACTATATCTAATTATGGTACTATGTATCTATTTTCACATCTGTGATACCATAACCAAGTAAAATAATCCAAACTCCAGGTCTTCAATATTGTAATATATATAGTAAAAGTGGGCACTATACTGTAATTAAGGCCATTATTGATGAATTAACTGCAGAAACCTCAGGCAAGGGTAAAAATTCAGTCTCCTAAAAGTACAGTGTAGTTAACCAGGAAAAGTAATAAAGGGGTTGTTGGGATAAAAATGAACAGCCCCGCTCCTCCCCTTAAAAATAGATAATTATAAAAAAAATATTATAATAAAAGATTGATGTTCATGCATTTTGTCTTTTATTCTCCCATTTTACTATACCTATTACATATCACTTAGGCTCAGCAAAAAAGTTGGTAGAAGCTAAAGAAAAATTCTAAAATAAGGAGTGAAGCAACTCTAAATCCTATAGAAAAAAGGGAGACACACAAATACCCCATATAAATGGGTACTATTAATAGCTACCACACAGGAAACTTTGGTTTCTAAAAGACAATCCTCCATAAATGACTCATTTCACTACAAAAGAGAAGGTTTCCCATATATTCTTCCATGGTGAGGTTCAAGTTCAAGGGTCTGTCATAAATTTATGGATGAAATGCACAATGTAAACTAGCTCTTCAAAATTTCCTTCCTACTTTAGAACTCATCATAATATACTGGTATTTAGTGAGAAAACACCCAACTTATTACTCCTGAGAGCAAGAACTGTATAGCTATAAATCAATGATAATTTTTATGATTACTGTTGTGTGTTTTACCTGATCCTCTTCTACTCATCAGTGATTATGTAGCTCATATTGATCTTTAAAGGATGTCACAGTTGGTACAGTAGCTTCATCTTCAGAGAGTGTGTTCCATAAATCAACCACTCTATGGTTGAAGAATTTCTCTCTTAGCTGAGTGTGTGCTCTTGGTCTGAAGAGCTTTTTGCTGTGCCCTCTACAAACTGTATCTGAATATTTGAAGAATTTGTTCTTACCTATTTTGTACTGACCACTTAATATCTTGTACATTTCCTGCATATTTGGCCTTATCTCTTCTTGCATTTAAACTTTCAAACTTTGAGCCACACAATTTTCCACACTTTGCTTGTATAGAATCAAGTTCTTTAATGTCTTTTAATATCCACAGATTCTATATACTTGAATTATTTTCTAATATGGGGTGAATGAATGCTTTGTAGGCCTAGAGTAAACCAATTCTCTCTCTAGATCTACCCAATATACACCTCTTGACCATTCCACTTCTACTGTCTGTCTTCCTTGTTATGTCCTCCAAGATGGTAACTCCAAGATCAGATTGTTCTATGACAACAATTCAGATAATATATAAAAGGTATACTTCCTCTGATGCGTAACACTGAACACTTAGTGGTATTGAAAAACAGCAGCCACTTCCTGGACCATTCTGATAATTTATCCAAACTGTCTGTAATTTCACACAATCTTCTCTATTATTTATCTTTCTATAAACTTTACAGTCATCTGCAAATAGCTTGACTGTACTTTCAATCAGGTCTGGTAGGTCGTTAATATACAATAGAAAAAGAATAGGTCCCAAAATGATACCTTGGGGGACTCCTGAGATGACATCTGTCCGTTGCACTTTTGAGCCATTTATAACAGTTCTTTGTCTTCTATTTGTGAGGAAGCTTGTAAGCCATTTATGTCTCTCTCCTTTCAGTCCAATGTTCTGTAGCTTGTGCAGTAATTTTTCATGGGGGACAAAATCAAATGCTTTCTTAAAATCTGTATAAATAATATCTACTCATTTCCAATTCATCATAAGCTTCTGTCCAATCATTCACACATTCTAATAGTTGTGTGAAGCAAGAACATCCAGTCTGAAAGCCATACTGATGACAGGAGATCAATCCATGCATGCTACAGTATTCTAAAATGTGTTTCAAAATTAGGCATTCTAATATTTTTACTACCTGGCTAGTAAGTGAGATGCCTGTAATTGTTGACCATACTTTTTGATCCTTTTTTAAATAAGGCACAGATGTCTGCCTCAAGCCAATCTCTTAGCAATACTCCTGTATCAAGGGAATACTGAAACAGTAAATATAAGGGCTTGGCTTGGCTCAATCCCTCTCTTAGTACTCAAGGATTTATATTATCTGGATCACAAGATTTATTATAATGGAGTTTGCTCATTAAGTACCTCACATTCTCCTCCAAGATTTCAATAGCAGTGATTGGGGGCCTATGCATTACAACATTTTCATCTAGCCTTGTCATTACTGATGCAAAAAATTTATTAAGAATCTCTGCTTTCCTGGCATCATCAGTAGCAATTTTTCTTTCCATCATGTTTAAGGCAATTAACATTTCCTTGTGATCTAGTAAAATTTCTTATGTAATTGAAAAATATTCTTGGATTGTCTTTTGCTTTCTGAGCTATATTAGTTTCATATTTGAGTTTAACCTGTTCTAATTCTTTGTCATACATGTTCTCAGCTGTGTGTCTATCCTCCTCATCAACATATAGGCCAGTTGTTGTGGCTCTGTATCTAGTTTTCTTCCTTATTTTCCTGGCTTAATTGAGGTTTTTATCTTTTAACCAGGGAACCTTGGGTTTATATCCTGATTTAACAAATTTGTATGGAACATATTTATCTAATAAATCCTGATACTTCTATCTAAAATATTGCCATTTTCTCTCCATAGTATTAAACTTGGACATGTTTTCTTCCCATGCAATATTACTTGCTTCCATATTAAAATCTATGTACTTGCTTTTAGAAGAAAGATATACTTTCCTCTGATGCTGAGCTGCTTTTGGTGTAAATGTATTGACTGTAAATTGAATACTTTTATGATCACTTCTTTGAAATTTCCTATTAACAACTTCATGTACAATGGAAGTGTTACTAGTTATCAATAAGTCATTAAATATTTGTCCCTTGTAGGTTTTTCAACAAGTTGCACCAAACAATTTTCTTTTAAAGTATTAACAAATAAATTAGAAATATTGGAACTTGCTTCATATGTCAACCAGTTTATATCTCTAAAAGTTGAAATCACCTGTAATCATCACATCATTATTATTGATATCATTAAGGTTATCACATATGGCCCCTCACATAATCCTCACCGGCAAGTTCTGGTATATATATATATATATATTATTTTTTTTTGTATTAGGGCATTTACCGCCATTTCCCGCTATACGTTAGCGGATATCATGGCGAGGCGGAATATAAGAAAGAGAAACGGAGACGGGGGAAAGGCACTAGAAGTGGGAGGACAGCGGACGATGGGTGAGAAGTCACCTAAAGCTCAGATAGGATGCGAGATTGGGAGAGGAAGAGAAAAAGACGGTCAAGCGAGAAGAGAGGGCTCTCAGCGAGCATAAGACGTAAACAATCGGGGAGGGGGAAATCAGAAAGGAACGGGAAGGCGCGACGACGTACTGACGACAGGGTGGGGCATTCCACAAGGATGTGAGAGATGGTGAGGGGCGACTGGCAGGAGGCGCAACGAGGAGCCTCCTGCCGGAACATAAGGTAGCCGTGCGTGAGGCGCGTATGGCCGACCTCTTTGTGTCGGGAGCGGTGGAAAGAGGACGCCCAATATGACAGGCGGGGGCGTATGGACCAGAGTTTATTTCCGGTGGCATCGTCCCAGGATGCGAAGCCGCGCAAGGACGACCTCTTTGTGTCGGGAGCGGTGGAAAGAGGACGCCCAATATGACAGGCGGGGGCGTATGGACCAGAGTTTATTTCCGGTGGCATCGTCCCAGGACTGTTGCCATACGCGGTCGTAGAATGAACGAAAGACCTGCACATAGTCAGAGAAGGGGAGCGGGCGGGGGAGGGGAGGCATCGAGGCGGCGGACCGGGCTGTGCGGTCAGCCGCCTCATTACCGGAAACACCAACATGGGCAGGAACCCAGCAGAAGGTGACCCGGATCCGGTGAACGGTGTGCAGGACATGGTACTCCTGTTGAATAAGGCGTACGAGGGGGTCCGGGGAATCATAGCGCTCGAGCGCTTGAAGGGCGCTCAGCGAGTCCGAGAAAATGGTACAGAAAGATCGCGAGAAACCCGATACCAGACGGAGGGCTTCCAGAAGGGCAAAGAGCTCCGCGGAAAAGATGGAGGCCTGAACCGGCAGGGGGATACCCCGGGAGGTAGGTGACAGCGATGGAGAGAAGACGCGGCCGCGACACCTGCAGGGGAGCGCGAGCCGTCGGTGTAGACGGGAACGTCGTCCGAGTGGACGGGAAGATGGGCCAGAAAAGAAGACCGGAGGAGGGTAGGAGACGACTCCTTACGCAGGCCACGAAGCGCCTGGCAGCGGCAGATAGGGGTGGTCAGCCAGGGGGGCGACAGGTCAAAGGAGCACGGCAGGATAGAGGGTCGGGTGATCCCCATGGATGAAAAGATCTCGGCCAGAGGGGCAGCGAAATGCCACGTGTCAGGCCGGGGTAGCGCCTGGAGATCGCGAAGAGTAGGGACATCGGGAGGCGGCAGATGCGAAGGTAACACTTCGCCATGAGAAGGCCCGGCGAAGGGGCAGGGGGGGGTGCCCGCAATCCACCTGAAGACTAGCGACAGGGGACGAGCGGAAGGCACCCGACGCCAGGCGAAGGCCACGGTGGAGAAGAGGATCCAGCATACTGAGTGCCGGAGAGGAGGTGGAGCTGTAGACCACACAGCCGTAGTCGATGCGGGATTGCACCAGGGAGGTGTACAGGCGCAGCAGAGTACGCCTGTCCGCCCCCCAGGTCATGTGGGACAGGTGACTCAAAAGGGAGAGGGTGCGGCGAGATGATTGCCGCAACCGCCTAAGGTGTGGAACCCAACCGAAAAATTCGTCGAGGGTCATACCCAGGAATCGAACGGATGGGACGAGTGGAAGAGGAGTGCCGGCAAGGGTAAGGGTGAAGGTATGAGACAGACGGAGGCGCCGAGGACGGAAAAGCATACTGGAAGACTTAGAGGGTGAGAAAGCATAGCCAACTGAGGACGCCCAGTGAACCACCGCGTTGATGGCTAGCTGGAGTCGACGTTCAGCCAAAGACGGGAGGCGGCCAGAGCAATAGATTGCCAGGTCATCGGCATAGAGGGAGCTACGAACGGAAATAGGCAGGACCGTAGCGACTGTGTTCATCACTAGTGAGAAACACAGGACGCTAAGGACACCCTCCTCCAACGGAAAGCGGTCAGAGAGGGTAGAACCGATGCGGACGCGGAAAGAACGGGCGGACAAGAAGTTATAAATAAAGGAGGGGAGAAAGCCTACGAAACCCAGGGAGCGTAAGCAGTCAAAGACCGCGCTCCGCCGAGTAGTATCGTAGGCCTTCTGGAGGTCGAAAAAGACGGCGAGTACAAAGTGACGCCGGGAGAAAGCCTCCTGCACGTCGTGGCTAAGGAGGAGGAGGGGGTCGGTGGTAGACCGGAAGCGCCGGAAACCAGCCTGGGTAGCAGGGTATTGGTCACTCGCCTCTAGAGTAAGGGACAGCCGCGAGGCGACCATCGCCTCCATAACCTTGCAGGCGCATGTCAGGGAAATGGGGCGATAGTTCGACGGGAGTGAGGGGTCTTTATCGGAGACGAATTCGTCGTCCCCGACCCGAAGCACCGGGGGTCGAGGGGGGACACGGGCCCCCTCAAAACTACGCACCTTGCGCCAAACAGTCGAGGGGGCAGTCGGAGGAGGAGATCCCGGACACGTAACTCCGCCAGGAGGTACGCCTGGCCACTGCCTTCAGGCGCTGAAACTCTATCTTGTGCTCCAGCTGGCGGGTCCGGTAGAAGCGGCGGCCGGCACGGCGCCGCTCCTGAACGGCATGGGAGCACTCTGGGGTCCACCATAGGACGCAAACGGCCTGGGGGAGCCAGAGGTACGGGGAATGCAACTGGCGGCAGCCGAGAGGATCTTACTCTCGAGGAAGGCGAGGGCCTCACTGACGGAGGGAAAGGCAGGAATTGATGGCGAGATCGCTGTGCCCCTCGCCTCGCGTATGAGGCCCAGTCTGCTCGGGCGAACAGCCAGAGCGGGCGGACAGAGGTGGGGGTGAGGAGACGGGTCGGGGTAAGACACACTGGGAAATGGTCACTGCTGGAAGAATCCGGCAGGACCTCCCAGGTGAACTCCGTCACGATTTCGAGGGAAACCAGGGAAAGGTCGATACAGGTGAAATTGTCGTGGGCCGAGTGAAGGCAGGTTGGGGAGCCATCGTTCAGAAAGGTGAACTCGAGCTCGTCCATAAGGGAGAGAAGGGTCCCGGAGAGAAAGGTGGAGCAAACGTCCCCCCAGGCCGGGTCCCGACTGTTGAAGTCCCCGAGAATCAGGAAAGGGCGGGGAAGCTGAAGAATTAGGTCATGGAGAGAATCGGGTGGAGGGCGTACGTTAGGGGAGGTAAAGAGAGCAGACCGTGAGCTGGCGCCCCAAAGGCGCACGGCCACAGCTTGCAGGACTGTACGGAGCGGTGCACGAAGACCGCGGAGCCCCCCCTCCCCGCCCCATCGAGAGGCGGGGAAGGGAGCCCGCAGTAGCCGGACACTCGAGGGAGGGAACGGGATCCCAGAATCGTCTCCTGAAGGCAGAAACACGCCGGACACCTGGAGGCCAGGAGAGAGGAGACTCTCGAGGCTTACCAGGAGCCCGCGGATGTTCCACTGCAGGAGCGAGGTATAGGGAGGGGTAGGAAAGTCAGCAAAAAGGATGGTTATGGGGTGGGTGGGCCGATCGGGCAGCCCGAGATTAAAGAGGGAATCGGAAAGCCCAGGGGTCCACCGAGGGACGCCGAACGAGGGCGAAGGCGAGGGTCACCCCGACGAGGGGGCGATGTGGAACCAGACGCCGGCAAGTCATCCAGAAGAGGAGTCTCCCGGACGTCCGGGGGAGAGCGATGCAGAGAAGGGGATGTGAGGGGTATCCAGAATGCCCCTCCCTTCACCGGAGGTGCAGGGGAGGCAGGACTACGAGGGGGAGTGGAAAATAATACCTCACCCAGAGGCATTGGCAGGTCGAGGAGAGAGATGGGGCGGGTCAAGCGCGGGGGCGTGCACGTCCCACCCACGCCGACCAGGCGGGCGAGTTCCTCCTCCAGTGGGTCCATCGACCGGGCCGGAGGGGTGTATCTCAGCCCCCACCACGAGGGCCGTCGGGGACCCCAGGGGGGAGCGTGCATAACGGTTGCGCAGTGGGGACGGTGAGGACACCGGGGCGGTAGGGCGAAGGGGGCGTTTGTGTTTGGGAGAGGAAGGTGATGCGAGGCCTATGGCTCCGAACCTTTCGGGGTCACTACTGGCACGGCGCTTTCGGCCCCTATCCCTCCGTCGTGCGGCCCGCATGGGTGACGGCGGGTCACGATCCGGAATGGGGGTAGCAGGCGTCGGTGGAGAGGGCGTAGAAGGGGCAGGGGGGGTTGCCGACGAAGCATCGGCGTTCGCGGAGGGAGCACGTGGGGACGCGCTGGTAGTACGGGGAGCCGCGGTAGGAGTCCGCTGGGCGGCAGAGGATGGACCAGGAGTCACGGACACAGTGGGTGGAGGCGCGTTGGGAACCGCCGGTGAGGACGGGGTCCGGGCCGGCGGCGGCCGGGAACTGAGACCCTCGGCGTACGAGGCACCACGCCGGGCCTCGCAGCCACGCAACCGGTCCCGCGCCTCCCGGGAGCTGAGAAACTCTGATGAACAGAGGGCCCGAACCTCCCTCTCAAAGAGGAAGGATGGGCAAGAGCGGGATGAAGCAGGGTGTGGTCCATGGCAGTTGGTGCAGGAAGGCGGAGCAGTACAGGGCAAGGGGTGGGGAGGGCCGCCGCAGCGGACACACAACTGGGCCAGCTGACGGCAGGAGCTGCTCACGTGGCCAAACCTATTGCACTGAAAACAGCGCGTAGGATCTGGGACGTATGGTCGTACCGAGAATTCGCACGCTCGTCTCTCACCAAAGCCCCAGAATACCGAAACGGGGGGCACCAGTGAGTCGAAAGTGAGGAGCAGGCGAGAAGGGGCGGTTGGGGATCGCGATCTGTCGGGAAAGCGGTACACTCTCACAACACCCTGGGAGGCGAGGTCAATCTGGAGGTCTTCCACCGGGATAGGTAGAAGACGAGCAGCGTAGATTGTGCCCTGGCACTGATTGAGGCGGGGGTGGGGGGATACCGTGATCCCGCAGCCCAGGACATTGGGGATAGCGAGCAGAGAGGTGGTTTCGACAGAGGAACGCGACCTTATCAGAATGGAGCCATCCCTCTGAGGCCGAAGGTCAAAACGAGCCGTCCCCGTCACCCCATGGATCGCTCGAAAGAGGCGTTCATGGTTAGTGGGGAGGGGCTTGGAGGAGGAGGGGCGGAGGATGAGGAACTTGTCCACCGTCCTAAGGCCGAGCGAAGCCGTCGGGCCAAACACCACCGGTACTTCGAGGGGACGGGGAGACGAGAAAGGCGGACGGCGACGTCGGGTCCCACGTCCCCCAGGGGCCGAGGGGGCCGGGGGCGATGAGGCCCGACCGGAGTGGAAGGCGACCGGGGCCGCGGGCTTCCCACCTGAGGGCGAAAAAGCAGGTGGGTCCCTATCGGGACGTGGAATATGGGGGGATCCAGGGGTCGGGGGGTCCACTGCAGGTCCATCCGCCACTGGCGGGGGTCAGGCAGCGGCGCCACGAGCCTGGGGAAGAGAGGGAGAGGAGGTGTCGGCAAGAAGAGCAGACGGGGTAGGCGAGGGCTGCCGACTGCCCTTACCAGACCCAAGGTCCAAAGAGGTAAGATGCACAAGCCGGGTTGTCAACGAGGTCCATTAGATTTGTAAATGTTTCCATAAAGAACATTTTTATTGTTGTTTCGCGCCCGGGGCCGCGGGGAACCGATTACCCGGGGCACAAGGGGACCAAGCGCATACCGGCGGGGGATGGGTGCCTCGCCCCATGGAGGTACCCCCGTTTCAAAAGGGGCCCTTGCAGTGTCGAAAGTTCTCCCCCGCCGGCAGCAAAGACCAAGGCCCCCCAGGGTTCCGGGCCCGGGCACCCTACCAGCCAACTTAGTCCGGCCCCGGCCATGGGAGCGAGACCCCCAGCGACCAGCCCCGCAGCCCACGGGGCGCGCGAAGTGAACAGAGAAAGCAGAAAAAACAGAGGGGGCAAAGAAGAGAAAGAGGGGAAGACAGGAAAGAGGGGGCTGTAGGATAGCAGGGTATGCTAAAAGTCCACTTCGCAACCGGGGGGGGACCCGGCAGGGCCCCCAGCCGCGGCTGACCCCCTCGCCACATGGAGGCAGGAGCCCGGGGCGATCCACCCCAGAAGGACCGCCCGCGGGGAGGGGATACATACATACCTATACATATAATATTTACATACATACATATATATATACACATATATACATACATACATATATATATACACATATATACATACATACATATATATAACACTATATAATACAACATATATATATACACATATACATACATACATATATATATACACATATACATACATACATATATATATACACATACATACATACATAGAATATATACACATATACATATATATATTATACACACCATTATACATATATATATATATACACACATATATACATATATATATACACATATATATATACATATATATATACACATTATATATATACATATATATATATCAATATATATATACATATATATATATATACACACATATATATACATATATATATATATACACACAATATATACATATATATATATACACACATATATATATGACATATATATATATACACACATATATATATACATATATTCTATATACACACATATATATATATACATATATACACACATATATATATATACAAATATATAAAATATATATACACATATATATATACACATATATATATATAACATATAGAGATAACATATATATATATATACACATATATATATACACATAGATATATATACACATATATATATACATATATATATATATACACAATATATATACATATATATATAATACACCATATATATATACATAATATATATATATACACATATATATATACATATAGATATATAATAGCAATATATATATATATATACACATATATATATACAATATATATATATACACATATATATACATATATTATATATATACACATATATATATAACATATATATATATATATACACATATATATATACATATATATATACATACAATATATATATTATACATATATATATATACACATATATATATAAATAAGATATATACACATTATATATATACATATACACATAGATATATACATATATATATATATATATATACATATATATATATATATACATATATATATAATATATACATACGATATATATACACATATATATATATATATATATATATATACAATAATATATACAATACATATATACATATATACACATATATATATACATATATACTATATATATATAAATATATATACAGATATATATTACATATATATATACATATATATATACATAT